>JAOTQK010000012.1:10522469-10548497 GCA_025642025.1 Rhododendron ferrugineum
CTTTCCACGCGTCATCATGTGAGTGGTAGGTCAAACTTCTTCTAGGGTCAACGGTCATAATCTTGACCGCACCTACAACCGGATAAGGGTTTCATTAGTTAATGGGGTTAAGTGCTTAAAATAATAGTTAGAGGGGTAAAGTATCTCCGAGCCATAGTTAGAGGGCGTTATTTGTAATTTACCCAAAATAATAATAATAAGGGCCAAGGCATACAACCCTATTTAGGAGTGTATGATATGTAACCCTGTAGGCTTGATCGCTAGGCCAATCCCTTAATCACCTAAGTAGTAGGCCTTGACCACTAGGACAATTCCTTGGAATTTTGGTATTAAGTATGTTGATGGATGATTGTCATGTGAAGATAATTAACCTTAGAACCCTGGTGCTTCTTTTTTTAATACTACTAATTATTCCCTCTGCTCTATTATGAAAATCTATCAAAACGATCCAATTTTTGAAAAAATGATAAAGCACTTCAGTGCATAATTTCTTATATCTCCTGACACCAAAAGTAAGAACTAACTGAGATTTAATCCTAAAAATTTACGTCATTTTGTAATAGACTATCTTTGTGGGACAACGGGAGAGAGAACATTTATTTTGAGTGCCACCTCCAAGTTGGAATCCTGGCTCCACCCCTTCCTGCAAAAGGGAGGAAACAATCCACAAAGGAGATCACAACGAACCATCGCTCAAGAAAAGAAGAATGAAAAGAAAAATATAGAAATAAAACCTCCGGAACCTGCCGCCTTGGATTGAGCAACTTATTTGCCAGAGAAGATCGAGCCACTCTTGCTACATCTTGTCCCTAGATTTGGCCCAACCCAGAGCAGAGGCTGTGGAGGAGAGGAGGTGGGTCGGATGGGGGTTTGGGGAGGTGGAGGATGGGGGGTGATGGAGGAAAGAGAGAAAAATTCCCACATTTAGGATCGAGAGAGAGAAAAAACCCACAAGGGGGAGAAATCCCTCCCCTCCCGCCGCCCTATTAGGGTGTAAACCCTTGGGGGAGGGGGAGGGGGAGGGGGAGGAGGGAAGAGGGGCGGCGATTGCTAGGGTTAGGGAGAGAGAGAGAGAAAGAGTGTAGAGAAAGTTCGTTGTAACATCTTATGAGATCAGAGTCATTATTTTTACGAGCTTGATTATCTTATGCGATCTTGATGTAATATAAAAAGGGGACTCACTACGATTTCACTTGACAAGCCAAGTCATTCATTTTTAGCTCTCAATGCGGTAAATGAGACTTATCGTGCATTAGTGACCACATGAACGAAGCATAATTGTCGCCAAAGATATGGATGGTCAGTGGATCGTCAATTAATTTTTAGCTCTCAATGTCATAAATAAGATTTATCGTGCATTAGTGACAACATGAACGAAGCATAATTGTCGCTAGGGAAATGGATGATCAGTGTCTCTTTGTTCACGAATCATTTCGCCTACAACCAATATGATTTGAAGGAATACAAACATAGATCGTCACTTGTCTGATTTCACTCAACGCAGCAATTTGTAAGTTGCCTACAACATTCTTATGAAACCCTAAGACATTGTTCACTCACGAATATCCGAATCGATTCCTCCAAAACTAGCAATGCTTTTAATAAGCGAACCAAGCTACTCGAGCCCTAAGACATTGTTCACTCACGAATACCCAAATCGTTTCCTCCAAAACTAGCTATATGCTTAATTGGCTAACCAAGCTACTCGAGTTCAAGTTAGTGGTCTTCTTTTATCATGTTTGTGTGCTTGTCTATTTCCTTCATTATTATTTATGGTAGATTGATTTGTGTTGTTATGCAAACCAACACATAACCAAAAAAATATTTAATTAGAAAAACAATAGCTCATTCCCTACTTGATGATATTGCTCCTTAAATTAATATTTTGATTGGAAATTGATTTTGGCACTCCCCTAATTGATAACCACACTCCCCAATGAGTGCCAAATTAATTGATTTTGGCACTCTCCAAATTGATAACTGCACAATTAACGAAAATCTTTATTCTCATTAAGACCTATTATGAAGGTTGCTCATAATCTTGCCAAAGCCGCCCACTCCTTGGTGTTGGCTAATTTTGTAATGGGTCAATGAAGTTTATGATGTTGCACTACAGCTCAAGCCCAATGGGAATGGCCGGTGAAGGAAGGGAAGTGGGATAGTCTAATGGGAGGAGAGAGTATGGCCACCTATGGAATAAGATATGGTCTCTGCCCACTCAAGGTAAAATTAAACATTTGTTATGGAAAGCTTTACATAATATTCTCCCTGTCAAGGAAGTTCTCTATAGACGAAAGATTGTGGCAGATCCAATTTATCCAGTTTGTTTGGAGGAATTTGAGTCTTTTGTTCACTTGGTAGCGCACTGTAAATTTGCACAGTTTTTTTTGGAAATCCTCCCCACTTCAGTTGGATTCGGTTTCTATAGCGGGGATGGATTTCCTTATATGGTTTGCGAATCTGTTGGAGAGATGGAAAGGTGTTGGTGGAGTGGATGAGATTGAAGCCTTTGTGGCAGCGGGTGTTTGGAGAATTTTGAAGTGTAGGAATGATATGCAATTTTCTGGGAAACGCTTAGAATACGGAAGGGCAATCTCCATTGTCGTTGACGATGCAAGGCAGTACCTAGATGCTATGAAATCTGATGTTACACGAACCAATCAAGTAAATGGTACCCTCCTGTAGGTGTAATTAAGTTGAATTTTGATGCGGGAATAGAAGTTTAAGGGAGGAACGGCGATTGGGGGTTGTGGCTCGGATTGTAACCGGAGATTAGCGTCAAGAGCCGTTCCGATCCAAGGAATTGTGAACTCACTGGTTGCGAAAGGTAGGAGGCTTTATGTTTGGCGGTGACGTTGGGCTACAAAGCTGTAGAGATTGAGGGTGACTCACTAGGATTAATTAAAATTCTAAGAGAGGAGGATCGCATGCAACAAGTCATCGAGGTTGTCATCCACGATATTAGATGGTGGCAGATGAGTTTTGATGTGTGTGTGTTTAGCTTTGTGAGAAGAACGGGAAACTCGGTGGCTCACCGTTTGGCAAAGAAGAGTAGTCGCCGGGGGGGGGGGGAGTCTTCACTTGGGAGGCTCATCCCCCCATTTGGTTAGCTAGTTCCTTGGCAAGGGATGACTGTTTTTATTAGTTTGGATGTAATATTTGTTCTATCATCAATAAAGGTTCTTATCATTTTGACAAAAAAATGATAAGTTAATATTTATGTAAAGAGCTCACTATCATACACTACACTTAAGGCAATTATACATCAAAAATTAGAAAGTTGCCTACATCAAGATAACAAATTTGATAAAATGACAACGACATAGAAATTGTTTCAAAACCCTCTGTTGAAAAGTTTATTTACCACTAATCATGACCGAAAAAGTTTCTACCGAGCACTGGATTTGTGGTACCTTAGATTCACAGTTCATGTTCTAATTTGGAAAAATAAACTGGGCATAAGTGGATTTAATCAACATGTATACTCAAGTTTCTGGACCATTTTCTCTTGTTTAATTGTATGTTTGTGAACTTCTCATTCTAATAACCACCAAAAAAAAAAATAATAACTCTTCTCATTTCAGATTCTCTTGTTATTCAATTAGAAATCGGCAACCTACAATCTAAAAAATTTCTAAAACATTTCTATCACAAGTTTCTTTAGACCTTTTGTATACAGAGAAAAAATATTTATGGTGGTTGGTTATAACTTCTTCATTGTTCGATTTGGTATATATCTCATAATTTTCAAGTCTATTCTCATACTGATAGGGAACCAAAGAATAAAAAAAATCACAAGTCATTAGATGAGAATAAAAAAACATTTGAAATTATAACTAAGTAGTCCTAGATGCGCATAAGACTACTCGGCAACACCATTGTTATTGATGTGCACTATTATGCCTAGGCGTGCACTCTATGTGCGTGTGATGTGTTGTGTGTGGTACGTGCTTTATGCGTGCATATTGCGTGGGTGTGCACAGTGCAAGTATTAGCATGTTGTATGTGTGTGCAGTTGTGGACAAATGATTCTTAGTAAGGGAGGACCAAACCACGGGTAGTCACATATTAACACCAAAATATCATCTTTATATATAAACGTGAGAAACAAGTATGTCAAAAAGTACAAAAACTGAATTTCATGAAGCTCATTTCCAGCTTGCACACAACAAAATGATCAAATGGGATAATCCAACACAACATAGGAAGTATTTTTTGGAGCATGCTCCAACACAACATCATCTTCCTCTGCATTACACAAGGCGAAAAACCTTTATCATTTGCAGAAAGTTACCTCTGTTTATTGAATCGGGACTTTCGTCATGTCCTCTAAGTGGGCAAGCTTGGAAGGTGAGATATTTGACAGCGTCTATTGATGCCTTCAACCTCAATCGGTTCCTTGCTACTTCTTTAGAAGTTTGTTTCTCATTAATATTTCCGTTATGCAGTGAGATTTGGTTTCTCCCCCCACCCCCTTTTAGAGAGAGAGAGATGGAGGGAGGACAAGAGGAGAATACAATTTTTTTGCCTACTTCTGATTCTCTTGGATGTTGATGCCCATCTTTTTACTTTGAGAGAGAGAGAGAGAGAAGGTACAAGTTTCTTTTGTTTTTTGAGAAGGAAATACAGGTTTTTTCTATATTGAGAAAAGAGTGCAATAGTTGAGGGGACCATCCTACCTCAATTTTACATACAAAGTTTACAGATGTACTATACCTAGTAAGAAAACTGGGGGGGTTTGCAGGGGCCTGGCACCCCCAGTTCCACCACTGTGTGTTTGTGCAACTAGTATGATATACATGTGATGTATATGAAATTAGCTAGGTATTGTGATGTCTAGGTATGCATAAATGTATATTGGATTAGTCCTTCATTAAGCATAAATTTAATGTGGTATAAAATAAGTACTTATTTCCTTTAGCGGAGCGGGGCCTAGGCTAATTATAACATTATCACCAAAGTTAGTAGTTGGCCAAATGCCATAACTTCTTTTTTTTTTTGTCAAAAGTGAGAAGATTGTATTGATAAACGTCCAACGGCACTTACAAAACGGAGATCATTACAAAGAACTTTGACAAAGCCAAATTAATCGTCTAACAAATACAAAACAAGTAAATTACAAGACAATCGATGTCTTTTATCCTAACCCAGACATGACCTGACGCAATATCGACACTTTTAAATTGCCTACTATCTAATTAGGAGTCTCAAACGAGAAAAAGTGCACAATTAAGGACAAAAGACACCAAATACCCAAACGATCAGATGCACTTCACCTAAGTATGAACACACCAATGAACTCCCAAGAACTACAGATCTGCCAAGCCGCCACAGGTTGCCTCGCTAAAGACATCGTGTAGGGATAGAACGCTGAAGCACATATATCGTTATGAAGCAACCTCAATTGAAAGAACCCGATATGTAGACAAAATTCGTCCAAAGACGAAACTAATAACTCTCGTAGAACGAAAGACAAAACTCTCACAGATCAGACGATAAATCATAAATCTGGAGAGACGAAAGGAAAAAAAACAAAAAACAAAGAAAGGGAGTTGGTAGTACCATGGCCACCCCCTCCGGCCGCCGCACACGGGTATGGAACCCACGGAGGGAGGGGAAAGGAGAAGATGGAGGAGTTGAGGTGGATAGGATTGAGAGAGAGGAAGAGAGAGATAGGGTTGTTTGTAGAGTTCGTTGAACACTAATTTGTACGAGAAATCAAGTTAAATGCCATAACTTACATTGTCACCGAAGTTAGTCTTCACGTGAGAGGCTCATCCTCCTACATGGTTAGGTAGTTCCTTGGCAAGGGATGGCTATTTTATTAGTTTGGATGTAATATTTGTTCTATCATCAATAAAGGTTCCTATCAGTTTGACAAAAAAAATGATAATCTAATATATATATATATATATATATATAAAAGAGCTCACTATCATACACTACACTTAAGGCAATTATACATCAAAAATCAGAAAGTTGCCTGCATCAAGATAACAAATTTGATAAATTGATAACGACATGGAAATTATTTCAAAACCCTCTGCTGAAAGTTTATTTACCACTAATCATGGCCGGAAAAGTTTCTACCGAGTACTTGATTTGTGGTACCTTGGATTCATAGTTCATGTTCTAATTCGGAAAAACAAATTGGGCATAAGTGAATTTGATCAACATGTATACTCAAGTTTCTGGACCATTTTCTCTTATTTAATTGTATGTTTGTCAACTTCTTATTCTAATGACCACAAAAAAATAACACTTCTCATTCTCAAATTCTCTTGTTATTCAATTCGAAATCAGCAACCTACAATCTAAAAAATTTCAAAAATATTTCTATCACAAGTTTTTAGACCTTTTGTATACAGCGAAAAAATATTTACGGCGGTTGTTTATGACTTCTTCAATTGTTTAATTTGGTATATATCTCATAATTTTCAAGTCTATTTTCCTACTGATAGACAATCAAAGAACCAAAAAAATTACAAGTCATTAGATGAGAATAAAAAACGTTTGAAATTAGGGTAAACTTCAGATACACCCCCTGTACTTTGGTCGTTTCTCAACTACACCCCCTCTACTTCAATTTTAAACACTCGCACCCCTTGTACTTAAGACTAGTTTGGAACTGTTAGTATTTCCGTCAAAAGTAACGAAAAAGCAGGTAATGGCTTGTTGGCGGGAATTTTCCCTCCTAAACGTCTTTTATAAGACCAAATTACCCCCCATAACCCATTTACATCCTATATATATCATTTCTCCACAGGTGGGAATAGAAAACAGAGCATCACCCACCCACCATGGCCTCTTCTTCTTTTTCCCGTTCTCCCTCTCGTTCCCCCTCATATAACCAAGTCCCCATTTGCCATTGTGGCGAACCAGCTCCTCTGCGTACGTCTAACATACCATCATCCATGGGAAGACGGTTTTACGGGCGTGCAAGGTATCCGGTAAGTTTAACGTAGTTATACACACTAAAAAATATTGTAAAATGAATTGTAATGTATTTTTTTTATGCAGTTCACGAAATGCAAAGTTTTTCGTATGGGTTGACCTTCCACCTTGTGATTGCCGAAGGGACGAGCTGTTGCAGACCCTTGACCGCTTAGAGAGAGAGAGTTGGAGAAAAGCAAGGCCGAGGAGAGAAGGCAGAGGGGGATGTTTGTGGCAGCTTGGGTTGCCATTTTCTGCTTTATGGTGTTGTATTTAACTAAGTAGAATGTGCATGTATGTAATGCACTTTTTTGTCAAGGGTTATGTAATCCAGAAAAGATGTCTATCCCTTGTAATGAACTGAAAATATATATGTAGTATTTTGTTTATGCTATCATGAAATGCAATCCCTTGTAATCTGATTCAAGGCAAATCATATTGAGAACTTCATACTAGATGCGCATAAGACTACTTAGCATCACCATTGTTGTTGATGTGCACTATTGCGCCTAGGGTTGCACTCTGTGTGCGTGTGACGTGTTGTGTGTTACGTGCTTTATGCGTGCGTATTGCGTGAGTGCGCACTGTGCAAATGTCAGCATGTTGTATGTGTGTGCAACTAGTATGATATACATATGATGTATATGTAATTAGTTAGGTACTGTAATGTCTAGATATGTATAAATGTATGTTGGATTAGTCCTTAATTAAGCATAAATTTAATATTGTATAAAATAAGTACTTATTTCCTTTAGTGGAACGAGGCCTAGGATAATTATAATATTGTCACCAAAGTTAGTAGTTGGCCAAATGCCATAACTTACATTATCACCAAAGTTAGTCTTCAATTGGCAGGCTCATCCCCCCCACTTGGTTAGGTAGTCCCTTGGCAATGGATGGCTGTTTTTATTAGTTTGGATGTAATATTTGTTCTATCATCAACAAAGGTTCCAATCAGTTTGACAAAAAAATGATAATCTAATATATATGTAAAGAGCTCACTATCATAAACTACACTCAAGGCAATTATACATCAAAAATCAAAAAATTGTCTGCATCATGATAACTAATTTGATAAAATGAAAATTATTTCAAAACCCTCTGCTGAAAAGCTTATTTACCACTAATCATGGCCGGAAAAGTTTCTACCAAGCACTTGATTTGTGGTACCTCGGATTCACAGTTCATGTTCTAATCCGGAAAAATAAACTAGGCATAAGTGGATTTGATCAACACGTATAATCAAGTTTCTGGACCATTTTTTCTTGTTTAATTGTATGTTTGTCAACTTCTCATTCTAATGACCACAAAAATATAACACTTTTCATTCTCAGATTCTCTTGTTATTCTATTCGAAATCAGCAACCTACAATTTAAAAAATTTAAAAAATTTAAAAAATATTTCTATCACAAATTTTTAGACCTTTTGTATACAGTGAAAAAATATTTACAATAGTTGTTTATGACTTCTTCATTGTTCAATTTGGTATATATCTCATAATTTTCAAGTCTATTCTCCTATTGATAGACAACCAAAGAACAAAAAAATAATCACAAGTCATTAGATGAGAATAAAAAACATTTGAAATTATAAGTCAGTAGTTTTAGATGCGCGTAAGATTACTCAGCAATACCATTATTGTTGATGTTCACTATTGCGCCAAGGCGTGCACTTTGTGTGCGTGCGACGTGTTGAGTGTGTTATGTGCTTTATGCGTGCGTATTGCGTGGGTGCGCACTGTACAAGTATCAGCATATTGTATGTGTGTGTGTGAATAGTATGATATACATGTGATGTATATGTAATTAGTTAGGTACTGTAATGTTTAATTATGTATAAATGTATGTTGAATTAGTCCTTAACTAAGCATAAATTTAATATTGTATAAAATAAGTACTTATTTTATTTAGCGAAACGGGGCCTAGGGTAATTATAACATTGTCCCAAAGTTAGTATCTGGCCAAATGCCATAACTTACATTTACCTCAGAAATTCTAATATTCGGGTGGTGTGGAGCTGCACAGTTGCTTGATCTTTCAACACTCCGGTGACTCAAGCAATGTTAGTAATATATTGAACTTCTTCCTATGTAAACCATGCTGCGAAGCCTCTCAAAGCCTCGTACATAAAGAAAATACAATCGTTCAGCCACTAACTTCTTCACAAAGCAAAGAGGTTGAGGTATGATGGGTCACAAAAATGACGCGAGGAGTGGATTTCATGAGTGGAGGTTACAAACATCATAGCAAGAACAAATGGAAAAATTCGATGGAAATACATTACACTCGACTTCTCAGTTGCAAATGAAAGACAAGTATATATAGAGAAGTTGATAATGTAGTCGAACAATATGGATGAAAATAGTGATAATAGAGCATTTTTATATGACCTTTGTTATGGGTAATTTAAGGTGGAATAAAACAAAACGTAGACACTATTACTTCTCTTTCTAAAATTTGTTCGGTTATTTCAGTAATTTAAATGATAAGCTAATATATGTAAAGAACTCACTGTCATACACTACACTAGAGGTTTTCATACACCAAAAATTGAAAATTTACATGCATCAAGATAGCAAATTTGGTAAAATCATAACGACATGAAAATTGTTTCAAAACCCTCTGCTGAGAAGTTTATTAACCATTAATTGTGACCATAAAAGTTTCTACCAAGCACTTGATTTGTGGTACCTGGAATTCTCAGTTCATGTTCTAATCTAGAAAAAAAAAATGGGTATAAGTGGATTTGATCAACACGTATACTCAAGTTTCATGACCATTTTTTCTTGTTTAATTGTATGTTTATCAACTTTTGATTCTAATGACCACAAAAATATAACTCTTTTCATTCTCAGATTCTTTCATTATTCAATTCGAAATCGGCAACCTACAATCTAAAAAATTTCAAAAATATTTCTATCACAAATTTTTAGATTTTTTGTATAGAGAAAAAAATATTTACAACAGTTGTTTATGACTTTTTCATTGATCAATTTAGCATATATTCCATAATTTTCAAATCTATTCTCCTACTAATAGACAACCAAAGAACAAAAAAATAATCACAAGTTATTAGATGAGAATAAAAAACATTTGAAATTATAAGTTAGTAGTTCTAGATGCACGTAAGATTACTCAGCAATACCATTGTTGTTGATGTGCACTATTGCGCCTAGGCGTGCACTTTGTGTGCGTGTGACGTGCTGGGTGTGTTACATGCTTTATGCGTGCGTATTGCGTGGGTGCGCACTGTACAAATGTCAGAATGTTGTTTGTGTGTGTGTGTTACTAGTATGATATACATGTGATATATATGTAATTAGCTAGGAACCGTAATGTTTAAGTATGTATAAATGTATGTTGGATTAGTCCTTAACTAAGCATAAAATTAAGGTTGTATAAAATAAGTAGTTATTTTCTTTAGCGGAACGGGGCCTAGGGTAATTATAACATTGTCACCAAAGTTAGTATCTAGCAAAATGCCATAACTTACATTTATCCTCAGAAAATTCTGGTGTTCGGGTGGTGTGGAGCTGCACAGTTGCGTAAGCTTTCAACACTACTGTAACTCGAGCAATGCTAAAAATATATTGAACTTCTTCTTATGTAAACCATGCTGCGAAGCCTCTCAAAGCCTCGTACATTAAGAAAATGTAATCGTTCAGCCACTAACTTCTTCACAAAACAAAGACGTTGTAGTATGATGGTTCACAAAAATGACGCGAGGAGTGGATTTTACGAGTGGAGGTCACAAACATCATAGCAAGAACATGTGGAAAAATACGATGAAAATACATTACACTTGACCTCTCAGTTGCACATGAAAGACGACATATAGAGAAGTTGATAATGTAGTCGAACAATATGGATGCAAATAGTGATAATAGAACATGTTTTTATATGACCTTTGTTATGTGTAGTTTAAGTTGGAATAAAAAAAGATGTAGACACTATAATTCTCTTTATAAAATTTGTTGAATTATTTAAGAAATTTAAATGATAAGCTAATATATGTAAAGAACTCACTGTCATACACTACACTAGAGGCATTCATGCTCCAAAAATTGAAAATTTGCATGCATCAAGATAACAAATTTGATAAAATGATAACGATATGAAAATTGTTTCAAAACCCTCTGCTGAAAAGTTTATTTACCATTAATTGTGACCACAAAAATTTCTACCAAGCACATGATTTGTGGTACCTTGAATTCTCAGTTCATGTTTTAATATGAAAAAACAGACTGGGTATAAGTTGATTTGATCAACACGTATACTCAAGTTTCATGACCATTTTTTTCTTTTTTAATTGTACGTTTGTCAACTTCTCATTATAATGACCACAAAAACATAACACTTTTCATTCTCAGATTCTTTCATTATTCAATTCGAAATCGGCAACCTAAAATCTAAAAAAATTCAAAAATATTTCTATCACAAATTTTTAGACCTTTTGAAGGTAGCGAAAAAATATTTACAACAGTTATTTAAGACTTCTTCATTGTTCAATTTGGTATATATCTCATAATTTTCAGGTCTATTCTCCTACTGATAGACAACCAAAGAACAAAAAAGTAATCACAAGTCATTAGATGAGAATAAAAAACTATTAGAAATTATAAGTTAGTAATTTTTGATGCGCGTAAGATTACTCAGCATTAACATTGTTGTTGATGTGCACTATTGCGCCTAGGCGTGCACTTTGTGTGCGTGTGACGTGCTGGGTGTGTTACGTGCTTTATGCGTGCGTATTGCGTGGGTGCGCACTGTACAAATGTCAGCATGTTGTATGACTGTGTGTTACTAGTATGATATACATGTGATGTATATGTAATTAGCTAGGTACTGTAATGTTTAAGTATGTATAAATGTATGTTGGATTAGTACTTAACTAAGCATAAATTTAATATTATATAAAATAAGAACTTATTTTCTTTAGCGGAACGGGGCCCAGGAAAATTATAACATTGTCACCAAAGATGGTATCTGGCAAAATGCCATAATTTACATTTATCCTTAGAAATTCTGGTGTTCGGTTGTGTGGAGCTGCACAGTAGCTTAATCTTTCAAAACTCCTGTGACTCGAGCAATGTTAACAATAGATTGAACTTCTTCCTATGTAAACTATGTTGCGAAGCCTCTCAAAGCCTCGTACATAAAGAAAATGCAATCGTTCAGCCACTAACTTCTTCACAAAGCAAATAGATTGTGGCATGATGGTTCACAAAAATGATGCGAGGAGTGGATTTCAGAAGTGGAGGTCACAAACATCATTGCAAGAACAAATGGAAAAATTCGATGGAAATACATTACACTCAACCTCTCAGTTGCAAATGAAAGACAAGTATATATAGAGAAGTTGACAATGTAGTCGAACAATATGGATGAAGATTGTGATAATAGAGCATCTTTTATATAACCTTTGTTATGGGTAGTTTAAGATGGAATAAAATAAGATGTAAATACTATTACTTCTCTTTCCAAAATTTGTTGTATAATTTCAGGAATTTAAATGATAAGCTAATATATGTAAAGAACTCACTGTCATACACTACACTAGAGGCATTCATGCAACAAAAAATGAAAATTAGCATGCATCAAGATAATAAATTTGGTAAAATGACAACAATAAGAAAATTGTTCCAAAACCCACTGCTGAAAAGTTTATTTACCATTAATTGTGACCATAAAAGATTCTATCAAGCACTTGATTTGTGATACCTTGAATTCTCTGTTCATGTTCTAATCTAAAAAAACAAACTGGGTATAAGTGGATTTGATCAACACGTATATTCAAGTTTCTGGAACATTTTTTCTTGTTTAATTGTATATTTGTCAACTTCTCATTCTAATGACTACAAAAACATAAAACTTTTCAATCTCGAATTCTCTTGTTATTCAATTCGAAATCGGCAACCTACAATCTAAAAAATTTCAAATATATTTCTATCACAAATTTTTTGACGTTTTGTATACCGCCAAAAAATATTTGCAACAATTGTTTATAACTTCTTCATTGTTCAATTTGGTATATATCTCCTAATTTTCAAGTCTATTCTCCTGCGTATAGACAACCAAAAAACAAAAAAAATCACAAGTCATTAGATAAGAATAAAAAACATTTGAAATTATAAGTAAGTAGTTCTAGATGCGCGTAAGATTATTCAGCAATACCATTGTTGTTGATGTGCACTATTGCGCCGAGGCGTGCACTTTGTGTGCGTGTAACGTGCCGGGTGTGTTACGTGCTTTATGCTTGCGTATTGCGTGGGTGCGCCCTGTACAAATGTCAGCATGTTGTATGTGGATGTGATACTAGTATGATATACATGTGATGTATATGTAATTAGCTAGGTACTGTAATGTTTAAGTATGTATAAATGTATGTTGGATTAGTCCTTAACTAAACATAAATTTAATATTGTATAAAATAAGTACTTATTTTTTTTAGCGGAACGGGGCCTAGGGTAATTATAACATTGTCACCAAAGTTAGTATGTGGCCAAATGCCATAATTTACATTTATCCTCAGAAATTCTGGTGTTCGGGTGGTGTGGTTCTGCACAGTTGCGTGAGCTTTCAACACTCCTGTGACTCGAGCAATGTTACCAATATTTTGAACTTCTTCCTATGAAAACCATGCTGCGAAGCCTCTCAAAGTCTCGTACATAAAGAAAATGCAATCGTTCAGCCACTAACATCTTCACAAAGCAAAGAGGTTGTGGTATGATGGTTCACAAAAATGACGCGAGGAGAGGATTTCATGAGTGGAGGTCACTAACATCATAGCAAAAACAAATGGAAAAATTCAATGGAAATACATTACACTCGACTTCTCAGTTGCAAATGAAAGACAAGTATATATTGAGAAGTTGACAATGTAGTCGAACAATATGGATGAAGATAGTGATAATAGAGCATGTTTTATATGACCTTTATTATGGGTAGTTTAAGGTGGAATAAAACAAGATGTAGACACTATTATTTCTCTTTTTCTAAAATTTGTTGTATTATTTAAGGAAATTAAATGATAAGCTAATATATGTAAAAAAAACTCACTGTCATACACTACACTAGAGGCATTCATGCAACAAAAAATGAAAATTAGCATGCATCAAGATAATAAATTTGGTAAAATGACAACAATAAGAAAATTGTTCCAAAACCCACTGCTGAAAAGTTTATTTACCATTAATTGTGACCATAAAAGATTCTATCAAGCACTTGATTTGTGATACCTTGAATTCTCTGTTCATGTTCTAATCTAAAAAAACAAACTGGGTATAAGTGGATTTGATCAACACGTATACTCAAGTTTCTGGACCATTTTTTCTTGTTTAATTATATGTTTGTCAACGTCTCATTCTAATGACCACGAATACATAAAAATTTTCATTCTCAGATTCTCTTGTTATTCAATTCGAAATCAGCAACTTATAATCTAAAAAATTTCAAAAATATTTCTATCACATATTTTTCGACCTTTTGTATACAGCGAAAAAATATTTACATAATTGTTTATGACTTCTTCATTGTTCAATTTGATATATATCTCATAATTTTCAAGTCTATTCTCCTACTTATAGACAACCAAAGAACAAAAAAAAAATCACAAGTCATTAGATGAGAATAAAAAACATTTGAAATTATAAGTTTGTAGTTCTAGATGCGCGTAAGTTTACTCAGCAATACCATTGTTGTTGATGTGCACTATTGCGCCTATGCGTGCACTTTGTGTGCGTGTCACGTGTTGGGTGTGTAACGTGCTTTATGCGTGGGTACGCACCGTACAAATGTCAGCATGTTGTATGTGTGTTACTAGTATGATATACATGTAATGTATGTGTAATTAGATAGGTACTGCAATGTTTAAGTATGTATAAATATATATTGGATTAGTCCTTAACTAAGCATAAATTTAATGTTGTATTAAATAAGTACTTATTTTCTTTAACGGAACAGGGCCTAGGGTAATTATAACATTGTCACCAAAGTTAGTATCTGGCCAAATGCCATAACTTACATTTATTCTCAGAAATTCTGGTGTTCGGGTGGTGTGGAGCTGTACAGTTGCTTGATCTTTCAACACTCCTGTGACTCGAGCAATGTTAGAAATATATTGAACTTCTTCCTATGAAAACCATGCTGCGAAGCCTCTCAAAGCCTCATACATAAAGAAAATGCAATCGTTCAGCCACTAACTTCTTCACAAAGCAAAGAAGTTGTGGTATGATGGTTCACAAAAATGACGCGAGGAGTGGATTTCATGAGTGGAGGTCACAAACATCATAGCAAGAACAAATGAAAAAATTCGATGGAAATACATTACACTCGACCTCTCTGTTGCAAATGAAAGACAAGTATATATAGAGAAGTTGACAATGTAGTCGAACAATATGGATGAAGATAGTGATAATAGAGCATATTTTATATGACCTTTGTTATGGGTAGTTTAAGGTGGAATAAAACAAGATGTATACACTATTACTTCTCTTTCTAAAATTTGTGGTGTTATTTCAGGAATTTAAATGATAAGCTAATATATGTAAAGAACTCACTCTCATACACAACACTAGAGGCATTCATGCTCCAAAAAATGAAAATTTGCATGCATCAAGATAACGAATTTGGTAAAATGATAACGACATGAAAATTGTTTTAAAACCCTCGGCTGAAATGTTTATTTACTATTAATTGTGAACATAAAAATTTCTACCTAGCACTTGATTTGTGTTACCTTGAATTCTCATTTCATGTTCTAATCTGAAAAAACAAACTTGGTATAAGTGGATTTGATCAACACGTATACTCAAGTTTCTGGACCATTTTTTCTTGTTTAATTGTATGTTTGTCAACTTCTCATTCTAATGACCACAAAAACATAACACTTTTCATTCTCATATTCTTTTGTAATTCAATTCGAAATCAGCAATCTACAATCTAAAAAATTTCAAAAATTTTCTATCATAAATTTTTAGACCTTTTGTATACATCGAAAAAATATTTGCAACAGTTGTTTATGACTTCTTCATTGTTTAATTTGGTATATATCTCATAATTTTCAAGTCTATTCTCCTACTCGTAGACAACCGAAGAACAAAAAAAAAATCACAAGTCATTAGATGAGAATAAAAAAATATTTGAAATTATAAGTTAGTAGTTCTAGATGCGCGTAAAATTACTCAGCAATACCATTGTTGTTGATGTGCACTATTGCGCCTAGGCGTGCACTTTGTGTGCGTGTGACGTGCTGGGTGTGTTACGTGCTTTATGCGTGCGTATTGCGTGAGTGCGCACTGTACAAATGTCAGCATGTCATATGTGTGTGTGCGTTACTAGTATGATATACCTGTGATGTATGTGTAATTAGCTAGATACTGTAATGTTTAAGTATGTATAAATATATATTGGATTAGTCCTTAACTAAGCATAAATTTAATGTTGTGTAAAATAAGTAGTTATTTTCTTTTGCGGAACGGGGCCTAGGGTAATTATAACATTGTCACTAAAGTTAGTATCTGGCCAAATGCCATAACTTACATTTATCCTCAGAAATTCTGGTGTTCGGGTGGTGTGGAGCTGCACAGTTGCGTGATCTTTCAACACTCCTGTGACTCGAGCAATGTTAGCAATATATTGAACTTCTTCCTATGAAAACCATGTTACGAAGCCTCTCAAAGCCTCGTACATAAAGAAAATGCAATCGTTCAGCCACTAACTTCTTCACAAAACAAAGAGGTTGTGGTATGATGGTTCACAAAAATGACGCGAGGAGTGGATTTCATGAGTGGAGGTCACAAACATCATAGCAAGAACAAATGGAAAAATTCAATGGAAATACATTACACTCGACCTCTCAGTTGCAAATGAAAGACAAGTATATATAGAGAAGTTGACAATGTAGTCGAACAATGTGGATGAAGATAGTGATAATAGAGCATGTTTTATATGACCTTTGTTATGGGTAGTTTAAGGTGGAATAAAACAAGATGTAGACACTATTATTTCTCTTTCTAAAATTTGTCGTATTATTTCAGGAATTTAAATGATAAGCTAATATATGTAAAAAAACTCACTGTCATACACTACACTAGAGGCATTCATGCACCAAAAAATGAAAATTTGCATGCATCAAGATAAAAATTTGGTAAAATGATAACGACATGAAAATTGTTTCAAAACCCTCTGCTGAAAAGTTTATTTACCATTAATTGTGACCATAAAAGTTTCTACCAAACACTTGATTTGTGGTACCTTGAATTCTCAATTCATATTCTAATCTGGAAAAACAAATTGGGTATAAGTGGATTTGATCCACAGATATACTCAAGTTTCATGACAATTTTCTCTTGTTTAATTGTATGTTTGTGAACTTCTCATTCTAATGACAATAAAAAAATAGTTCTCTTTCTCAGATTCTCTTGTTATTGAACTTGTTATCGGCAACTTACAAGCGAAAAAAATTCTATAAATTTCTATCACAAGTTTCTATAGACCCTTTGTATAAGGGGGAAAAATATTTACGACGGTTCGTCATTGTTCAATTGGTATACATCTCATAATTTTCAAACCTATTCTCTTACTCATAAGTAACCACACAAAAAAACATCACAAGTCGTTAGATGAGAATGAAAAACACTGTCAATAACAATAGAAAGCACTATATTAAGCATGGCAAAGAAAAAGCAAATGAAAATGCTTCCATTTTTAGCCTTGTTGCCTCTTTCCCAATAAAAGATTTTATTAGGGGCCACTGAAATTATAACCGAGTAGTCCGAGATGCGCGTAAAACTACTCGGCAATGACCATAAGGTACATAATTATCGGCCTTTTCTTTTCCCTTTCCCTCATTCCTCTCCGCGCTTGTTCGGATCATCATAAACACCATTGTTGTTGATGTGCACTGTTGCGCCTAGTTGTGCACTCTGTGTGGGTGTGACGTGTTGTGTGTGTTATGTGCTTTATGCGTGCGTAATGCGTGGGTGTGCACTATGCAAGTGTGAGCATGTTGTATGTGTGTATGCAACAATTATCATATACATGTGATGCATATGTAATTAGGTATGTATAAATGTATGTTGGATTAGTCTTTAATTAAGCATTAATTTTTGTTAGATTACAGTAATCAACACTTTGGTAAACCCTAGTCAGTGAGAATTCTAAAAAGTTACTGATTATAAACATATATACATATATTTGTGAACGTACATTTGTGAAGTACTTTGCACCAGTTAGTTTCAATTTCACATGCTCGAATTATAGTCTCATCCATCTTGGCAATGCCCATTCCAACCGAAAGGCATTAGGCCGAGTCCCTCATCGTTAAAACTTCGAGCTACTTGTCCAAGTATCTACTAAGTCAACTATAACATTGTCACAAAAAATTTGGTATCTGGCCAAATGCCATAACTTACATTTAGCCTTAAATTTTCTGGTGATCAAGTGGTGTGGAGCTTCACAGTTGCTTGCTTCAACACAACTATGACTCCATCACTGTTAGCAATATTTTGAGCTTCTTCTTTTGTAAACCACACTGCGAACCCTCTCAAGGCCTCATACGTACGAAAAATGGGATCGTTCAACCATCAACTTCTTCAGAAAGCGAAGAGGTTGTTTTATGATTGTTCACAAAAATGGCATAACTTGAGTGCTGATTTCGTTATTGGAGTTCACGGAGAAATTAATTGTGTTCTTCAATTTCGGAACACTGGAACATGTCAGACATCTGTGTAGTGGGCTAAACTATACGGCTCGGACCACCGAGACTGGTCAAGCTGTTGATGTGGCTCATAGGCTCAGCCTGGAGCTAAGCCAGGGTGCTACGTACCGATGCATAAGCTTATCTCCCTATGATTGTCGTAGGCTCGACCACCCGTCGAGCTCTCAGTCTCGGCAGTAGCTGAGCAAGGATAAGGAGTTTGCTTCGGTCTCCACACTTCAATACTCATGTAGCTCGCCTGGGGCCGGACTCTTAGGTTCGGACATGGCCGAGCTTGGAAGGTGTGTGCCCTCTTGATCCACTTACTGAAGCAATTGCTCAGTTAGAGCTGAGCTCTTAGGCTCGGCCACACTCTAGTGGGCCAGTGTTCCCACGTGCAGGATGCTGACTCACCCCAAGGTGACGTGTATAACGTCACCCTCGGCGGTTATACCAAAAGATAATGATGAGTGCACATGGGGGTGCCAGCTCACGCCCAAAACGGTTATCAGATTCCACCTGTGACGTCAGAGACGACATCAGCCGACGAGTGCAAGGCACGCATACATACTTGGAGAGCAAACTAAGGGTTTCCTATAAATACCCCTTGATGGACTCTAGGGAGGTACATTCTCTTCTCCCCACTAAAACCCTAGTCCATTCCTACTTGCTCGTGAAGGGCTAGGCGACTCATCTATCCTAACCAGAAGCTCAGAGGAAGCAAGTCAGGCCAAATGAAACCTCACAATCTAGTAGCCTCATTCTTCTTCTGTCTGACATACGAATCATCTCAATTATAATTAGAAATATACTTTTCAGTCAAAAAAATAACACCGATCTTTTCTTTTTTTTGTAGAAATCCAAAATTCACATGAGCATTCTCCTACCCTTGTCCTCTCCTTTGTCAATCATTCCATTCATTCATCTATTAGAGTAGAAAACGAAATAACAAAATGTAGGAGGTGAAATTTTATAGACTAAATTGTAATCTAGGCCAGAGATAAACTGAATATAGAAGGTCCGAACACGTCTCCCCTGGATGACTCCAAGAGAAGAGTGATCTGGTGGAGGAGGAAAGGGAGTTGAGGAGATCAGAGATTGGATAGATCGAATAGGCATCCCCCATGTCTATAAAATTTGGGATGAGAGAATGTGTGAATGGAGGAACTGATGTTTATCGACTCATCGATAATTTGTGGAATTTGGTATCTTCTCTTGCAGCTCTCTCTCTTTTTGAATCTGTTTATTGGATACTTGTCAATAATCTGTCAAAACAAGGGAAAATGATGGAGAAATTTGATGGAAAATATCTCTAGTAGCTCTCTCTTTCTGATTTTCTTGATAATATCTTCTCTGGCCTCTAATGAGGGGAAAACATTTCAGTGCCGAGCTGGTACAACGTGGTGCCCGCTCGAGCATCCGAGCTGTCTATTGCATGTTTGAACGGCTCAGATTTAGAGACATAAAAAGGAGAGAGAAAGTGTTGGGGTGAGAGGAGAGAAGGGATTTCAATCTGAGCCGTCCAAAAGTGAATCGGACGGCTCAGATGCGCTGAGCGGATACCACGTCGGTAATACCCGCTCGGCACTGAAATACTCCTCCTAATGAGAAAGGAATGGGGGCAAATGGGCAATATATAAACATGGGCACATGCATGTGTGGCTTATCCACATGCAAAAGGCAGCAAATAAGAAGGGGACTAATGAGGGCTCCAATGAGACAGGGTCGACACGTGTTCTGCTAGTCTCTCTAATTCTTACAACAAAATTCCATTGCCATGGAAAGCGGAGGGATCAGATTATCCTCTATCTAATACATTACTAATTGCTCCTGGATTGAGACATGGGCCTTAGACGGCCGGGGGGTGCGGAGGTGGTGGTGGCGTGGATGAAGCTGCTAGGGTTTTAGGTGTTTGTTTTGGGCTGTTGCTATTTTTTGGGAAAATGACGGCCCAGGACGTGTTTTGATAATTAATACCCGTGAAGGACAAGCTAAGAACATTTGTTAATGCTGAAAATATCCTTGGCAGGTATTAATTATCAAACACGTCATTGACCGTCATTTTCCCCTATTTTTTTGGGTGTTCTGGGCCTAGCCCACTTGTTGGGCTGGGTTCCTTTTCTTTTGGGTTGGGTTGGATTCTTACCAATCATTGGTTTTTAGGGTTTTTCTTCTGGTTTGGGTTCAGCATATTGGCCTAAATCAGTTTCCTCCGTGTGATTTGGAGAAGAGGGTCTTGAGTGTGTATACCCAAACCCCTATTATCTCTGTACTTCGTGTTATGAGTTATTGATTTTTTTTTTTTTTGTTGATAAAAAAAATATCGCATGAACAACTCTGCCCAAACATATATTGAAATTTTGAAGTTTCGAAATCACATTTTTATTCCGGCTCTGTAAAGTCTCACAAACAAATCTTTTATATATGCAAAGAGAAAATAGTTAAAAATGATGTGGAAATAAAACTTGAAATTAAGAGCCACAATAACCAGGGCTTTGGTTCCGAAAATAGCATACAAAGGCTACCGTTAAAACAGAAAATGACACTCAACCACCCCAGCTGCCTGCAGCCCTTCCAAAGGGCAGTATCTCTCCAAATGTCTATGTGTAGGTCCATATAGTTGGTTTTCGAGATCAGAATTAATTAGGTCCGTATAGTTTTGGAAGGCCATATATTTAACTGAAGATGAGGTAGTTGAACTGACCACCATTACAATATGAAATTTTAATCCAGATGTCATCAAATATCTTTAGCAATAATGGAGGGCGGATGCATGGAATTTGCATTGATCAACAATTTCTAGAAATTAGAAGCTGCAAAAATAAAAATAAAAATAAAAATGTATTGGAGATTACATTTGATTGTTTTTTTTTTGAGGAATTATATTCGGGATTTACTCCCTACGATTTGGTCCGAAAGTATAAAAATATACTATAATTCTATGAAAGAGCATACTTTAGGGACTAAATCGTGTTGTTGGGTCACTTGTGAGCTTTTTATATGCGGACCAATTTATCTTGTAGATTCGTTAAGAGCATTAGCTCTGTCAAAATATTCATGTCGATTGGATATGGTTTTTATAACGCTATTATCTTGTAAAAGACAAATATTTTTCAGAAACGGAACTATTTTTCTCATCTCAAATGTGTTTTGATCAATCATGTAATTACACTTTATATATCTAGTTCCGATTAATATGATTTTTTACAAGGTTGATATTCTCAACAAGTTTAAAAGATGCATGACTTCGATCACCTAAAATGAGCCCGGAAAGGCCACAAATGTACAACACTGTCCAGCCCATAATTCTATAACTCAAAAGGTGAACACATAGCTCCTACCGAAAAGACAAAAAATAAACGGTACTTCCGTTTGACCCCACACACAAAAAAAAAAAAGACAAAAAACCGTGAATACATAATCTGGACCTTAATTTGACTTGTTTAATTTGCAGAGTTTTAACTATTTTTTGTTCATATGTGCTTCAGTTTTAACTATTTTCTGGGCAAGCAAAAAATTGGTACGAGCTAGGAGATTAAAGGGCCTCTATTTGCAGGGTAACTAGAAAGAAAAGAAAAAAAAACCCTTTTTTTTTAATCTCCGAAAGAAAAACCCTACTTGGTCCAACTACACTGCTACATGAGAGTTTCTTTGTGGACACCCGATAAAATTGGAACGATGCAAAGAGAGTTCCTTAAACGATCAACTCACATTCATTCTTATAAGGCTGATTGAAGTCATAGCCTGACCCTACCGGACTAGCGTACTGGAAACAAAATCGGTGACCTAGAATTCATGAGCATGAGTATCTCTCCAGACGTAACGATTGAAAAGATCTAAAACCTTCATATCTTGCTAGACCTATTGTCACCAATTAAAACCTATGAGTTTAATTATAAGCTCCAAACCACCATATCCAGAGGGGAAAACAAGAATATCGATTCGATGTTATGTGTTCACTTCTTCTTTTTTTTGGATAAGTGTTGTGTGTTTACAGTTGACACTAATCACCTGATTTTAGTCCCAAACAAGCATAAAATATAATTTCCGCAAACAAATTAAAACATGTACCACTTGGCTTCTAGCTAGGTCAAGAGGGACAGGGAATGCTGCCGAACTACATTTCTACAAAGCGGTGTCAAATAGCCGATCTGACCTTTCATTGTGTTTTTTCAAAATACCAACCATATAAATAATGTGAACGTAGTGGTTAACCTAATACATGTCGTGTCACCCCTTAAAAAATTAAAGACAAGTTGACCTCCCCCATTAATTATCTGGCTTCCTAACACATGACCTAGATCTCTTTCCTTAATTACCCTTCTTTCCACACTATTTATACATTGCACTGTTTTATAAATAAGCTTTTAGAAAAGCAACACCTTCTCATCTGTTACTATTTCATTACAGTACTCATTTGAAGGATAGTACTCTAAATGGCTATGGCTAAGATAATCCCCACCTTTCTTCTAAGGCTCATAGCCTTGGGTGCAACCATCTCTGCCACCGCAGTCATGGTCACAAGCCATGACTCTACCACTGTCTTGAACTTAAAGTTTGTTGCCAAGTATACCAATTCACCAACATTCAAGTAAGTTTTGTGTCTTCAGCTTTTTTTTTTCCTTTTTTTTTTTTTTGGATTATCATCGGAATACTGAATAATATTGGCAGATTTGAATATCATCATTTGATATCAAAAGACTCGTCAAAATGGTCTATTATCTTAAAATTTGAATATCGTCGTTTGAGATCAAAAGACTCATCAAAATGGTCCATTATCTTAAAAAGTTATCGCCACATCATTTTAATATTGTATTGTGTACAATTATTTTTCTTGATCGGCAAAGAAAAGATTTTAATTATATATATATATATCGTTGGAAAGAGTTCAACGAAATCAAAAGGAAACCAAGGCAAGACGGCATCACGACGAGAAAACGTGCATCCCAACTATATTGATTGTAGAAGAAAATTAAGCAATATTTTCTCCTTCGTCTTGTTCATTCTCTTTTCATTTTTGTCCTTATACTTTTAAATTTTGATTTGCAAAATCTTTCTTATAGGTATTTTGCGCTCACAAATGCAATTGCAAGTGGTTATGGCCTTACGACCATCTTTCTTCCTTCCAAGACTTCCCTTTGGCGCTTGCTTTTGGTTTTAGATTTGGTATGCACACATTTCTCTTTCTTCTTTTAAATGGAATCACAATTACTATAGTCGTATCGTGTCATATGTACCTGGCGGTCTCGATCAATAGTTATATTATTTTCATCACTGTCGCAAAAAGAGTTGAATGAAACTTCCATTCCATTGGAATATAGATGAGATCAAAGTTGGTGTGGTCAGCTCCATCCATTTTGTGACTTCTATTCCTATTAGAGCATCTCAAGCTCTAAATCTTTAAAATAGAGAACCAATTTACTCCAATCAAGCTCTATATTGGGTCTCTAAAATAGAGATCCAAATTTGGTTCTCTATATATATAGAGATGTTTCAAACATATAGAGAATGATCTCTATATTTTTTTGCCTTTCTAGAATCACCACTTTACCCTTTTTATGTAGAGATGAAAATAGAGATTTAGGATTGGAGTTGGAGTGAATAGTGAAAACCTGTAAACTTGCTTTTTGGATAAAAAAAAGAGTATATTTTGAGTCTCTATTTAAGAGAATTGGGTTAGAGATGCTCTTACATGATGATATAGTCATTATCAATCTCTAACTCGAAGGCCCTTTTGTTGCAGTTTTCAGAATCAGTTTCAGATAACATTTTCGTCCATTCATTCTTTTGTAAAATGGATTTTAAGAGTCCAAAACAGTATTCATAGATTGATCGACTAATTTTTTTTTTATTTGGTGTTTATTTTGTTTTTGAGGTAATACTATGCTTACTAGATTCAAGCATATCGGCAGCTTTGGCAATAGGCTATGTGGGGAAGAAAGGGAATACTCAAGCTGGGTGGCTACCCATTTGCGGACAAGTACCCAAGTTTTGTGACCATGCCAATGCAGCCCTCATTTGCGGTTTCGTCGCCACGATTGTCTACTTTCTTCTAGTTCTGTATTCTCTTCACAGTGCCGTTAATCTTCTCACAGCTGGAAAGACTTAGGTGAAGGTCTTCTCTATCATGGAGTCAGTGGCGGAGCCAGAAAGTCAAGTGAGAGTCATATATATGTAATTAAGTTCTAAGAAATAGGAATAGTGGTGTGGGAAATAGTGTAATTTCCTAAAATTTGAGGACCCAAATTTCCAGGTTCCTCTATGTCCCTCTATTAGTGTATCTTTGAGATTCCAATCCCAACGTCAATGTACTTGAAGTATGAAAGATATTTGATTTATGCAATAATTAAACACTCATAACATAGAAATATTTAAACGTACTTTGGAAAAAATATCAAACTAAACAATTAACTACGTGGGAAAGTCTACCCATGTAATCTGGTTTGCTCTTAGGGGTAGTTAACGGCATGTGTATAGTGCGCAGATTGGGTGTCGATTGTGATGCATTTAGTTTGTTGTGATGCTTTGTATACTCTATCCTTTCAATCATTGTAATTTTACTCTGATTAATAAATTTATGTTAAAAAAAAAAAAAAAGAAGAAGTCTACCCATGTAAACCACGTATATTTGAAATTGTCTTAGCCCAGAAGTCCATAACATAGAGCAGAACTCAAAAGGTTTAGTTAAAGTGGTAAAAAGAACATAAGTAAGAGCTTTATGAGCACACGTCTCTAGTTCGACTCCTTGTAAGAGTTAAAATACTTTGGGCTGCCGCCTCCCAAGTGAAAAGCATGTGCAAAATGACTGTGCTAGCTAGGGGAGCATGGTTTACTTCGATCATGGTTTATTATGAAAGCTTGAGCAAAATTTCCCTTTGGTAAGTGGGAAATTTTGGAACTGAAATATAAGCAGAAGCCCATGAAATTAAACGTCTGCTTTTCTTAGATTCTCTCATGCTCAATTCAAATCAAGGTATATAGTATATGCATATATCTAGTATACTCAAATTCAACTAGTCAAAGCCTTTCTCATCCTCTCCATGTCTTCTATCCGAGTTTGGCCTTACGCCGAAGATGAGACCGCATCGAGCCCCAAAATCTTTCATGCTGTCATATGATGCATATCTATATAATATAACAGGGTGGTTTTCAAATCCCCTATTTTTTCTCCTATATTTTGGACCCTAGGATCGGTACACATTTTTCCGACGGCTGAGATTACAGTGTAGAAATCCAAGGGATAAATTGGGAAATAATGCTTACTACTGTAATGCCAAATTTCCGGCTAAGATTGATTCCCTGTGATTTTAATGTTACCACATTTACCATTTTGATTACCACTGATTACCACGGCTGAGATTACATTTTCGGAACTAAAGGAAACCTACCATTTTGAT
>JAOTQK010000012.1:10567757-10602309 GCA_025642025.1 Rhododendron ferrugineum
CGGATTTTCGGACCTACACTGCTCTTAACAAAAAGAAGAGCATGTTGCGAAAAAGTCCCATGTGAGGCATAAATTGAACAATTGAAGATAGGCCTTCTTTGATCCGACGAGAAATGGACCTATCAACAAAACAAATTATTATTATTTATTTCAACTTAGCCGCGTGGAACACTCATGTTCTACCATTCTCTTGAATGCATAAGATGAATTTAAGCTAAGCAAGTGAAAAGATAAAGTACTTTCGGATCATGAACTTACAACAAATGAACCGAAAAGTATTCCAAAACACATTTGAACCAACACATGTCTTGCATGTATTTGAAACAAGGCATTCGTTACATCAAGAACCTAGAGCAATTGCTTTTGGTGCTCATCCTATATCAAACACTTGGCTCTAAAAGTAAAATATTGTAATTAGATACAGTATTTTTAAACTTGAACTTGATTAATTATGAACCGCTCGAAATACATTTTACAGATTCCTTCCATGATTCAGACATGTTTCTTTGGTTTGAGATATACTGCCATAATATAACGAAAGTATTAAATTTCAACGAAAAATGCAAGAATGAACCGCTCGAAATACATTTTACAGATTTCTTCCATGATTCAAACATGTTTATTTGGTTTGAGATATACTGCCATAATATAACGAAAGTATTAAATTTCAATGAAAAATGCAAGAGCAAAGCTCGGATTTTCAAAAATCGAACCTAAAAGTAGGGCTACTCAAAAGATCTAGAGAACTATGAAATCGGTCCGAACCAAACTGAACCGATCCATACATTTTGGATTAAATTTGTGAATCAATGATCCGGACACAGATTCAAAAATTAAAAAACCGTCAAATACGTTTGGTCCACGAATTATTAATACTACCAAACTTTTCAAAAAAACAAACAAATACACAAGTACAAAAGTGAATTTTTGCGTAATCGATAAGAACCAATATTGTGATTTACGCTCTCTTTTTTTTTTAGCATTAAAACCAGAAAGAAACGCAGAAGGTCTCTTTTTCTCCTTTCTCACATTCTTTATTCTCTCCTTTATAAGAAATCTGGTAGAATATCCAAGCGAGTGTAGCTGCAAGCAAATAATCTCTCTCTCTCTCTCTCTCTCTCTCTCCTCATGGGTAAGTAAATTCACAATCCTTCTCTATATCTGTATACGTATATACATGTATATAGATTATATAGATATGGGTTTGAATTTGTAACCGTAAGTTGAACTGGCACTTCGATTTTTTTCAGGAACCTTCAAGTTGAACTAGTACTACTAGTTCAGTTCTAGAGAGAGAGAGACAAGAAAGATGCTCACAAGGGTCTGACCATTTTGCCCCGATGAGTAACTCAACACAGCGCCCGGTCCCCACGCGCCGCCGCGGGCCTCCGCCGTCGCCTCCGCCTCCGCCGCCGCGGTCCGACCAACAGCCCTTCAACATAATCCCCATCCACGACTTCCTCACCGACCACCCCTCCCTCCGGTACAACGAGGTGCGCGCCGCCGCCGCCGCCCTACTCGCCGTCGGAGACCTCCGCAGGCCGCCGTTTGTGACGTGGCACAACGGTTTAGACCTCATGGACTGGCTCGGCCTCTTTTTCGGCTTCCAAAACGACAACGTTCGCAACCAGAGAGAGCACCTTGTTCTTCATTTAGCCAACTCCCAAATGCGCCTCCCCGTTCCGCCGCCGTCCGCCGCCGTGGACGCCCTCGACGCCTCCGTCCTCCGCCGCTTCCGCCTCAAACTCTTACAGAACTACTCCTCCTGGTGCTCTTACCTCGGCCGGAGATCGAACGTGGTTAAAGTCCAAAATGACCCTCGCCGTGAGCTCCTATACGTATGTCTCTATCTCCTTATTTGGGGTGAATCTGCCAATTTACGTTTTACCCCTGAATGCATATGCTATATTTATCATCACATGGCCATGGAACTCAATAGAACCCTTGATGATGATATTGACGAGGAGACTGGTCGCCCTTTTATACCCTCTTTATCGGGCGAAAACGCGTTCTTGAAACGGGTAGTGATGCCTGTTTACAAGACGATTCGGGGGGAGATGGAGAGGAGTCGAAACGGGACCGCCCCGCATTCGGCTTGGCGGAACTATGATGATATAAATGAGTACTTTTGGAGTAGGAGGTGTTTTCAGAGGCTGAAATGGCCTATTGATTTGAGTTGTAGGTTTTTCGCCACTACCAAGGAGGAAAACCGGGTGGGGAAGACGGGGTTTGTCGAGCAAAGGACGTTTTGGAACGTGTTTAGGAGCTTTGATCGCGTTTGGGTTTTGTTGATTTTGTTCTTGCAAGCTGCCATTATTGTTTCTTGGGAGGGTACAAAGTATCCGTGGCATGCATTGGAGAATAGGGATGCACAGGTGAAGTTGCTTACTGTTTTCATCACTTGGGCTACTCTAAGGCTTTTGCAATCGGTGCTTGATGCGGGTACTCAGTATAGTTTGGTTTCAAGAGAGACACTGTGGCTAGGTGTGAGAATGGTGCTTAAGGGAATGGTTGCCGCGACTTGGATTATTGTTTTTTCAGTGTTCTATGCAAGGATTTGGAGCCAGAAGGATTCGGATGGGAAGTGGTCTAATGCAGCAAACCAAAATATCATTACTTTTCTTGAGGCCTGTTTGGTATTTGTCATTCCGGAGTTGCTGGCGTTGGTTCTGTTTATTCTTCCTTGGATTCGCAATGCACTCGAGGAAACAAATTGGGTGATATTATACCTGTTGACGTGGTGGTTTCAAACGCGAATCTTTGTTGGTCGCGGCCTAAGGGAAGGGCTAGTGAGCAACATAAAGTACACCTTGTTCTGGATTGTGGTATTGGCTTCAAAATTCACATTCAGTTACTTCCTTCAAATTAAGCCCTTGGTGGCCCCCACAAAGGCTCTTCTGAATCTCAATACAAATTACTACTGGCATCAATTTTTCACTAACACCAACAGAGCGGCGGTAGCCTTGTTGTGGATTCCTGTCATTCTTGTATACCTTATGGATTTGCAAATCTGGTATGCGATTTATTCTTCCTTCGCAGGGGCGATAATTGGGTTGTTCTCACATTTAGGTGAGATTCGAAATATCGAACAGTTAAAGCTTAGATTCCAATTTTTCGCAAGTGCATTGCAGTTTAATCTCAAGCCAGAGGATCCAATCACAAGCTTACAGGCAACATTGGTGCATAAGCTACGCGATGCAATCCACAGACTGAAGCTACGATATGGGCTTGGCCAACCCTACAAGAAAATTGAATCAAACCAGGTGGAAGCAACCAGATTCGCCTTAATATGGAATGAGATAATTATATCTTTGAGAGAAGAAGATATCATCAGTGATCAAGAATTAGAACTTTTAGAACTTCCGCCTAATTGTTGGGACATTAGGGTTATTCGCTGGCCTTGTTTCCTCCTTTGCAACGAGCTGCTGCTTGCTCTTAGCCAGGCGGGAGAACAGTGTGATGTACCAGACTGCGAACTTTGGATTAAAATGTGCAAGAATGAATATAGGCGGTGTGCAATCGTTGAAGCTTATGATGGCGTCAAGTTCTTGTTTCATGAAATTGTGAAGTACAACTCCGAAGAGTATACAATTGTAACAAAATTGTTCGAGGAGATAGATCATGCTGTTCAAATTGGAAAGTTGACTGGGGCCTACAAGATGACTGTTTTACAGCAAATTCACTCGCGGTTGATTTCTCTTATTGAGCTTCTTTTAATGCCTGAGAAGGAGTTAAGTAAGGTGGTGGATTTATTCCAAGCGTTATATGAACTCTCTGTTAGAGAATTTCCCAGGGTGAAGAAATCCGTCGCACAGTTGAGACACGAAGGTTTGGCACCTCAAAATCAAGCTGCTGATGCAGGGTTGCTTTTTGAAAATGCTGTTCAGTTTCCGGACGATGACGATGCTTTGTTCTACAGGCAGCTTCGTCGTTTGCAGACGATTCTTACGTCTAGAGATTCAATGCACAATGTCCCAAAAAATCTTGAGGCAAGACGTCGTATTTCCTTTTTTAGCAACTCACTGTTTATGAACATGCCTCGTGCTCCCGAGGTGGAGAAAATGATGGCTTTTAGTGTTCTAACTCCTTACTATGACGAAGAGGTTTTGTACGGGAAAGAATCGCTAAGAAGTCCAAACGAAGATGGTATTTCCACCTTGTTTTATTTGCAGAAGATTTATGAGGATGAGTGGGCAAATTTTATGGAGCGGATGCGTAGAGAAGGAATGGAGGATGATGAGGAAATATGGACAGTCAAAGCTAGGGATCTTCGTCTGTGGGCTTCTTATAGAGGCCAAACACTCTCTCGCACTGTTAGGGGGATGATGTATTACTACAGGGCTCTTAAAATGCTTGCTTTTCTTGATTCCGCATCCGAAATGGATATAAGGAGGGGTTCAGAACAAATCGCGACTTTTGGTTCAGTGAAACTACACGGTGGTTTGAATGGTATCAGCCCGGGTAGGCCACCAGCTTCTGGGAATCTCAATAGAGCAACAACTAGTGTAAGTCTTCTGTTTAAAGGGAGTGAGTTTGGATGTGCTCTTATGAAATACACGTATGTGGTTTCTTGTCAAATGTATGGGTATCATAAGAGAAGAGGTGATCCGCGAGCTGAAGATATTTTGTACTTGATGAAGAACAATGAGGCACTTCGTGTTGCTTACGTGGATGAGGTGCACTTGGGAAGAGAAGAAGTTGAGTATTATTCTGTTCTTGTAAAGTACGATCAACGACTGAAGAAAGAGGTGGAGATCTATAGGATAAGATTGCCCGGTCCATTGAAGCTTGGTGAGGGTAAACCAGAGAATCAAAACCACGCTATCATTTTCACTCGCGGAGATGCGCTTCAAGCAATTGACATGAACCAAGACAACTATTTTGAGGAGGCACTTAAAATGCGTAATCTATTGGAGGAATTCAAAAAGAATTACGGCATAAGGAAACCAACGATTTTGGGAGTTAGGGAAAATGTGTTCACTGGTTCTGTTTCATCGCTCGCTTGGTTCATGTCTGCTCAAGAAGCGAGTTTTGTAACCCTAGGACAGCGTGTTTTGGCGAACCCTTTAAAGGTGCGAATGCATTATGGCCATCCGGATGTGTTTGATAGGTTTTGGTTCGTGACCAGAGGTGGTATCAGTAAAGCTTCTAGGGTGATCAATATTAGTGAGGACATATTTGCCGGATTTAATTGCACACTGAGAGGTGGAAATGTGACTCACCATGAATATATACAAGTGGGTAAAGGAAGAGATGTTGGGTTGAATCAGATATCCATGTTTGAGGCTAAAGTTTCAAGCGGAAATGGAGAACAGGTTTTGAGCAGAGACGTGTATAGGTTGGGTCATAGACTTGACTTCTTCCGTATGCTTTCATTCTATTATACTTCTGTAGGGTCCTACTTCAATACGATGATGGTCGTTATAACTATCTATGCGTTTTTGTGGGGCCGCCTTTATCTTGCTCTTAGTGGTGTTGAGAGGTCAGCCATGGACAACAGTAGCAACAACAAGGCCCTCGGCACTATCATAAACCAGCAATTCCTCGTTCAGATGGGTCTTTTCACTGCACTTCCAATGATAGTGGAGAATTCTCTAGAGCACGGGTTCCTTCCGGCAATTTGGGATTTTATAACAATGCAGTTGCAACTTGCATCTCTATTCTACACTTTCTCAATGGGAACACGTACCCACTTCTTCGGACGAACCATTCTTCACGGAGGTGCTAAGTACAGAGGCACAGGACGTGGTTTTGTGGTGCAACACAAGAGCTTTGCTGAGAACTATAGACTATATGCACGCAGCCATTTTGTGAAAGCAATTGAGCTTGGGGTGATTTTGGTAGTATATGCTGCCCATAGCCCATTGGCCACAAACACATTTGTCTACATAGCCTTAACTATCACATGTTGGTTTCTGGTTGTTTCATGGATCATGTCCCCCTTTGTGTTTAACCCTTCTGGGTTTGATTGGTTGAAAACCGTATATGACTTTGATGGGTTCATGAACTGGATTTGGTATAGAGGTGTGCTTGTGAAAGCTGATGAGAGCTGGGAAACATGGTGGTACGAGGAACAAGACCATTTGAGGACAACTGGTCTATGGGGAAAATTGTTGGAAATAACTCTAGACCTCCGTTTCTTCTTCTTTCAGTATGGCATTGTGTACCGACTGCAAATCGCAGGTGGCAAGACTAGTATTGGCGTTTACTTGCTTTCTTGGATCTACTTGGTTGTGGTGGTCGCGATTTATGTGGTCATTACCTATGCAAGCGAAAAATATGCTGCAAAGGAGCATAAGTACTATCGGTTGGTTCAGTTCATTGTAATTTCGGTGACAACACTTGTGATTGTTTTATTGCTGAAATTCACCAAGTTTGTATTTCTTGATCTTGTATCGAGCATGTTGGCTTTCATCCCCACAGGGTGGGGCCTGATACTTATTGCTCAGGTACTTAAGCCTTTTCTGCAGTCAACAGTGGTGTGGGAGACTGTTGTTTCTGTGGCTAGGCTATATGACATGTTGTTTGGGTTGGTTGTCATGGCTCCCCTTGCAATGCTTTCATGGATGCCTGGGTTCCAGTCAATGCAAACAAGGATTCTGTTTAATGAAGCATTCAGCAGAGGCCTCCAGATATCTCGTATTATTACTGGGAAAAATGCTAATTTCGACATGTAACATGAGGTAATATTCTTTCTCAATTTTCTTTTAGGATCATGTTACTCTCTGTAGTTCTATCAAATGTCAATGTATGTCCTCTTCTTGTCTGTATCTTACTAATCTTAGCCAGTACGTTTTTCATTTGAAAATTGAAAGTATTTGAAATCCCATCATGTAGTTTCATTTGTACTGAGGGAGAAAAAGCTACGCATTGGATGCTACAAAAGGAAGTAAGAAAAGGACATCTCTGAAAAAGAAGTAGATGTTATCGCCTATCTCTATGTCAATCAATTGTCCAATTAAAGCTGCAATTTCCAGTACTTGTAGATGTCAAGGTTGTGTGGTTACCCTAGGAGAGCTAAAGTTAGAGATGAAATCTTTCATGACTTGATATTTGTCGCACCAACTGAAGATCAGTTATGAGAAATAGACTAAGGTGTTACGCCTCTCTGTCTCTACCCCTCTCACTTCTCTCTCTCTTGATAAACGAATAGGGTTTCTCCTGGGCGGAGGGGGCGCCGCCGCGCCTCCTCCTCCTCCCACCTCTCTCCTTCCCCTCTCTCTCTCTCTCTCTCTCTCTCTCTCTCTCCCCTGTTTTGATCTCGTCTGCTTTCTCCTTATTTCAAAAACAATCGGCGGCGGTAACGAGGCGGCTGGAGGCGGCAGTGGCTGGTGGTCGTGCTGGGGTTATGGATCTCGACGGACGGGCTCTCCCCTGATCGTTTGTGGGTGGCCGAAGTGGCGGTTACTCGGTGGTCGTTTGTTGGGATTTCTGGGGGGCGACGGGGTTGGCATCGGTATGGTTTCTCGGTTCCTTTGTCTCTCTCCTTCTCTCCTCTTTTTTTTTGCCCCCCTGCCCTCATTGTTTGTCTCTGTACCTCAGCTGCTAGTCTGCCTTTGGTTCCTAGTCGGAGTTACTACGGGGTCTCCGATTTTGCTTAACGGCAAGGGTACTCTTGGGTTTTGAGTGGTCGGCGTTTTGGCTCCCACCGTGGCCGTTGTACTCGACTAATGACAAGGTGTACCGTTTGCGGCTGATCGGTTTGCTGGGTTCCGGTTTCCATTTCCGTGGGGTGGCCAGTGGTGGTTTTGGTGGATGTCGGTGATGTTGTAACCGACGGCAGTGGTGGATCAGTTTGATGCGGTGGGCGGCGTCGGTGCATCCCTACGGCTAGGTTTTGGGTTTTCTTTGGGGTGAGCTTTATTGATGTATTTGGGCTTTTTAAGGCCTTTCGGGTTGTATGCGGGGTTAATTGTTTTATTTGGGCACTTTAGGCCCTTAGGTGTTGTATTGGGCTTTGTCCCTCTGGCTGTTTGTTTCCAACTTTTGGTTGGAAGCCCTTCCCCTAATAAAATGTTACTTTTGCCGATCAAAAAAAATAAAAAAATAGAGTTAGGTGTTTTGCTCAATCACAAGTAAAAACAAAGACTAGTAGATACAACAGGAACGTAAAGCTACAAGGTTAATGTTAATGGAAATGAAGAAGACCTAAATTAACATTGGATTTTGTGGTAAAATGGATATGAGTTAAACATAATTAACTGACATGTAGCCCTCCGGAAATTCTATGGGCTATAGGAAGTGCTGAAGTGATTCTTTCTGACCGTGGCTACTTGGAGGCCTTTCTGTAAGATTATCGATAATATAGCTTGGTTGTTGACCAACATGAATGGAGACCGAGGGATTCATAGCTGACCCCAACTGAACAGGGAACAGGGCTTAGCTTGATTTGGTTTGGTTTGAGTTAAGTAACTTGTAACTATGTGCTAAGAACAATCTTGGTTATCATTTCTTGGATTTTCCTTGCGTTTAAGTTCTAGATTCGTTTTTATCATCCTTATCTCTTCTTTGTTTATCCTTAGGATTTTGTTAGCATTTGGAGAGATCCTATTTAAGGGACTCTGAACAGCGTTAGTTGGAATATTTATTGAATAATAAGATCTTGGTTAAAACACTAGTGTGGAATCCAATATAGCTCTTCACCAATGCGAGGATTTCTAGGGTCCTACATTATTGTCCTATAAAAAAGAGGAACCTTGAACTTCTCACAATTCAAATCTAACGGTTTATGGGTTCTTTTCCTCGACCTCCAATTTTGACAGTTTGTGTTTAGCTACAGACCCATGCAGACAACTATGTAGCATGGACATGAAAACCAATACGATCGCGGACATGGGATTTCTAAAAAAGTGAGGGTAGAGACACAGTAGCGGACACGGCAAAAATAAAAGAAAATAATATTTATTTTAAACCAATGGAAACGTAGTTATAACTTATATGTAAAAGCATGAAGCATTAATATATGTAAACAAGCATCATATGTGCATCATACTGCACTTTTAACACAAATATTTTGAAGTAATACATCTTTACCCCCCAAATTATTTAAAATTTGCATATCTAACCCATGACGTGTCCCTCCCGTGTCCCTTTGTAAAAATTTAGCAATTTTTTTTATTAAGTTAATGAACACGCTACGTGGCATGTCCTTTATGTTTTTTGTTGTGGCCCCGGCATTTCGGATACTAATACGGCACCCTCTAGGAATGTCGGTTCTTCATAGAGGTACAATTTGAGACAGTAGACCTTGTCTCGGTCATGTTCATTACCTTTTGTCTACTTATGACTCCAGATCCTATTTCTTGGTCAAAATCAAGGTACTTTTGCCTCATTGTAAGTTGGCATGGTCTAGAACATTTATGAATTACCTTTCATAGTATGTAGGCGGCCAATCAATCTCAACAGGACAGGGTTTTAGTTTTTAAAGGCTCACACTAGCATTTCCTTCCATATGGTTTTAAAAACCACTTAAAAGGGCCAGCTGCCATCAAATGGGAACTAACCATTTTTCAACTTTTGGGTTTCTTTCTTATGTATTGCTTCTTCTTTTTTGGAGGTGGTTTGGTGTTCCACTTGGACATAAACATGTATTGCTTCTTCTTTCTTGGAGGTTAGTTTGGTGTTCACACACCATAAGTCATTAATATATACTCTATTGGACCTCAACATGTAAGAAACTATGAGAGGATAGATTTGATTATATTAAGGATTCACTTGGTGAATTCCAAAAAAAAAAACAAAGAGGATTCACTTGGTGAGTTGGTCCAAATATTGGTGTTATGCCATAGTTATTACACAACCCTTCTGCTGCCACAGCAGAAAGGGCCATAAAAAAAAAAATGTCTGCTGCGAATTGTACCTTTGGATTAGACACTCACGTTGGTCTATTTGTTGCAAAAAACAAAAAAATTCTTCCCCACAGAAAATGACAACTTAAAGTTGGAGCCGTTAGGCAGGGCTGAACTTGAGTGTAGAAGCTAGCCAGCTGGTTTGAGTTGGCTTTGCTCCCACATCCTGAGTCGTAATTAGAAAAGTAATCAAGTACCTTCCAGCTCATAACTCACACCATTTTGGGCCTGTTTGTTTGAAGGGACCAACAGTGAAGGGATATATATCCCATACGCTATGTTGTCCAATGGGACTATAGTGATTGGTTTATTAATTCCACAACCCAATGGTATTTTATATGCCAAACTTTATGGGATTATATTGCGATGTACATTTTAATCCTGCCCGTAAAACTCTTAACCGAACACCATATATTTTGTCCCCATTGGATAAATAGTCCAATCTGATGCTCGATCAAACAAACATGCCCTATACGAATATGTGTGGAATGTATCATGGAACTGCTCTATTGAAGTTGCAGTACAATGATCATCAGAATAACCATCTTGGAGCAAACTTCAGTCTGGGTGAAAGTCAACCAACCTATCTACGTTTGGAGGAGAACAGTCAAAGAGAGAGACGGTAGCTTTAGTAGGTTTTGAACGATGTGCTTCTTCTGTGAACAAGGAGGTGGTCTTTAGGGTTTACATCAGATTCAGGGCACGTGGTGTAGTACCTGAGCCCAGCTTGGAAAGAGCTTTAAAGGATTGATAGAGGTGGAGTCATTGGTCAAGTTTCCTGGGACGCTGTAAGGAATATAGTCCTCCATTGAATGATGGTAGAGAGGAGGTTTATTTATTTATTTATGTTATAGAGTTAATCTGTAATAGGTAGTTGAGGTATGAAGTTGTATGGGAGTGGGCAGAAGTGGCCACTATGGCTTCCATTGACATAATGTATGATCAATTGAATAACCAAGGTGTATTTTGTTGCTTTCACAGCCTCTTCGAGGCAATGTGACGATAGGTATTCCAATGAAGTGGGGTAGAGTGTTGCGAAATTAGGGTCAGAAGCAAAGAAGTGATGAGAGAACTAACTGAGTGCTGCTGCTTTACACCTATTTGGAATTCATTGGATGTGTCATGAAGTCGTTGTAGGAGGTATTAAGTATAAGGCATGGGGGTCATCCAAGGAAGATGGTTGTTGACATAAGCAAAGGAGCTCTTATTGACTGTCCATCATTTTGTTGGACTGAAGTAAAAGTTATTTTTTGAGGAATTGAGATGCAACATACAGGGTGGAGCAGCATTTGCAGTGTCCCCGTGCCCTGGACATGATATATAGATGACACATAACAATACGCAATACATACATAAGGCGAAATCAAGTTACTAAAATGCTAGGTGTAATATTTCAGCTTTTTGACAAGTACAGACGCTCCTCTACTCATCACTTTTACTGTCAGTCACTAATGTATCAGATAGAACGCAAGTATTTGCTGACAACTTCCGTTGCCCTTGGCACGTTGCTTATTTCTACATTATGACGTGTACTATTGGACCATTGGTTTCTCATTTCCTCAAGTTTTCCTTTGTCATGTTGTCTAATGCCAATGTCATGTGTCGTTCCTCTTTCTCTTTTCCAGGGATTGGAATGTGTTTATGTTCATATGGAAGGAGGAGAAGGTTGCTTTATATCAAGCTGCGGTACAGATCAGTTAATTAGGGCTGTGGGTATTATTTTTCTCTTCCTAAGAATATGGTATGTCTATTCTTATCCCCCGCAGAAACAATCTTACCATAGTTCTTTAGCAAGAGATAGGAAGCTTCTGTGATTTGTGTGCAGTATTATTTGCGTCTCCCAGAATTAGTTCTGTACATGCGTTTCTGTAATGTAGCCGACTTTAGTATTCAGTACAAGTTCATAAGAAGTAACGGTATTTCCTATTATTCTTGATTCAGATAGCAGATTTCAGCTGGTTTCCTTGCATTTTTATCTCCATGCTGATGTGAATCTGCAAACTTTTATGTGCATTTATTTAGGAGGAATTGCTTTGCTGTTTATATCATGGGAAAGTGTTTTTTTTTTTTTTTGTGGAGGGGGGGGAGGGGGTGTTGGCTCTCTGTTGTTTTGACGATGTTTTATTTTGGAAATGCAATATTACAGGTTTACCTAAGTTTAATATAAAAGACAAGGAGCACAAGTAGATTAACTTTATTTTTTGTCGTTATTGCAATTTTTTTTTTTTTTGCATTTGTTTGTTTTCTTATTTTTGTTTTCCGAGTCTTTTTGACTTATTTTGTCTTTATTCAAAAAATTATGAGTTTCGATCAATTTTTTTTTACTTTTCCGATTCCTCTCGATGAGACTGATCATTGAGTTACAAATGTTTGACACAAAATAAACAAATACGAAAAAAATTTGAATAAAGACAAAAAAATAATTTACTTTGACTTATTAAGCCAAAACTAGCTTACTCTAGAAACAGTTTTTCCCCCTTTTTCTCCGATTGGTTTTAGTGCCACGTTGTGGCACTGACTCGTGTTTGGCTTTCTTAAAGCTCATTCAGATCAAAATGTAAACAAGTCAAGGTTGAACAGATCTTTAAGCTTGTTTATTCTTTTAGCTCGGATCAAAGTTGGTGTAAGAAGCTTATAGTGTAAAGAAGAAAACCAAACTACTCAAGCTAGCTCGTGATTGACTTGTTTAAAGCTCATTTAAGGTTATCTCGAATAATAAAAGCTAAGTTGAAGGCAGTTGAGAGCTCAGTCAATTTTTAGACCGGGAGTAGACACATTTTGCATTTTGAGTGCAGCTGCGTGGATGTTGCAACCTAGTAGTGATATCTGGTGCAATGGCGTGATTCATCTGCCATAGCCCATGGGAGTCTGTGGAAATGGTGCAATCTAGATTCTACTACACAACCTCATATGATCAAGCTGTTTGGTGAATGTGTCCATAATTGGATTTCATACTGCAATTTGACTCCACCTGTGATCGAATAATGTCCAAGGACTGCCTGTTACGTTTCTACTTATAATGTTGCCGAGGCTAACGATTAATTTCCAGGTGCATATAGTCCTAGAATTTTCACATAGAAGTTTCAGACCTATCCCGTTCGTTTAAGGATTTTGGATTTTAGATTCTAATCATTACTCTATTTCTCTCCAATCATTACTCTCATTTTTCTCTATCTCTATCTCTCTCCGATCATTACCTCTATTTTCAATCATTATTTCATTTCTCTCTACACTCATTACCTATAAATTCAAATTCAAAATCCCAAAACGAACGGGAAGAAGTTCCCGGGCTAATATTCAGGACAGCATATAATTGAGATGGAACCAATCCAAGACACTCGAACCCAGCTCAACTTGGTGAAGGCGCACTTGAGATTGACTCGCTGTGTACACCTTTTAAAACAAGAGTATAGTTCTTGTTGGTCCTACTCTTCCTTTTCGATGAAAGGAACGATAGACAAAATAGTCCAGATACATTAGCCAGACACCAGGAAAATACAACAAATGTTTAGACAACGTAAATGTATGTACCTTATGGCTGCCAAAAATAGTCATGATGTGGAAACTAACCTTCTTATAATATCAGTTCAACACAAGCAAGCATCATTATCATTTTTTCTTTTGGTAATCCGAGAACTCGCTCTGGGCAGGAGCCGCAGGACCGCATTAGACCCATTTTGGGGTAAACGCTGGGCCCGTGAATGCCCCCTCTGTCAGTCAGGCTTTAGCATGCCGCTTCCAAAAGAAAAAATCATTGACCCAAACCTAAGCAAAGTTAGGTTCTATGAATAGAGAACTACGAAGTATCAAACACACCAATCCGACTTCTGTTTAAGATGTCAGGAATTCTATAAACCATCATATTGTACAGATCACACGCTATACACATGTCCAGCTGCTCCAGCATTTTTACCTATTTTACAAACGTACTCCCATACGAACAATCATACAAGAGGAAAACTTGAAATCAAGTGTTTCACCACGCACACAGTGATTTTACACAAGCCAGAAGTGTCTCCACCATCAATATGTAATACCACCACAGCATCACAATCATATTGCAGAATCAACATATTGACTGCAAGCTATACCCTTAATAGAAAATGCTTCGACAAGCTTAGGAAAGAGCTTAGAAAGCATGATCTTGAACCCCATAGAACTCCCCTGTTGATTTTCTTGCTCACTGTTTCGGTATCCAAAAGCAAAGCCAACTGGAGCGCCTTCCATATATGCTTTACAAGCAGACAAAATATCTTTGGACCGCCGGCTGAAGTGTTCCTCCACCAATGCCTCAAAATGCTGCATCAAGGAAGAAAGAAACCACTCAAAACTCATGAAAAAGATGCATTTAATAAACCTTTAATGTCATATCGGTCTTTGTCAAATGGGTAGGGCTTTGGCGATTTGGCAAGTGATTTAGAATTGGAATACGTTGTTTAACTTGTTAAAATGATATCTCAAATGTTAGAATCAACTAAACTAGTTAGTTGGATGCAAGGGACTTTTCAACATCTCATAAGAACTGATTATCCTCGCAGTTTCTGTTTACAAATAAATGGCATGATTACCCTTAGAGTGCTTTCATTTTAAAAACAAATCACATAATTGGAAAGGAAAAAGAAGAGTGAATTAATGAACGAAAATAAACCCAAGCAGATGTGATCTCATTTATTGAAAGACTGAGAAATGATACTGCACATGCAAAATAGACTTGACCTAAAATCAATCGAATCTTGGATTCGTCTAGCAGGATATCCAAGTGACCCCTACCATAAAAATGGCACTCTGATCAAAGCTCAAAGATTTATATAATGCGAAATTTTCCACTGTTGTCAAGATTTTTATTACAGTCCACTAGTCCAGATATATTACTGTTAATTGCAGTTCAATAATGAAATGACTGCAGACTCTAGAGATAAATATTGTACCTTGGGTGGTTTGCGTTGTAGGTACAACATGGACTTGCAGCTAACGAGAAATGCATTTTCATTGTAGCTCACAGAGTTCTTCTCCCCCTCTGCTCTTCCCACCTGCTTATCATATCCAGCTTCGTTGAAGTATGGCTTTTCATTAAGCACGAGAGCCTGAAGGGATAGGAGAACTTGGAGAATAGTGGAGCTCCCTGGATTCCATACTTCAGTTCCACTGCCCGTCCAAGTATTTAGGAGACTAAGACAAACTTTTCCGGACTCATACAGGTTAGGGTTGACACGTAGACCACCGGATTTATAGTTCACCAACTGCATAAAAGTAATCTTTAAATGTCTACAAACATCAACCAAACAGGGTTTTCAAAAGATTTCAAGACAAAATTGACTTTGCGCTGTTAGAGTGCCATGTGCAATTCTAGACTACTCACAGGTGGTTCTTGAGGATATTCGGGAGGAAGGAAAATATCAAAGAAAAAAAGTCCATCATGGTATGGAGTTCCAGGTGCACCAACGATGGCTACCCGCATCAAATCCATCCTTTCCTCATAGATACGGACATAAATCGTCTCTGCAAAAGTTACAAAACAGATCCTAGTACAAAACATAGCCTTCCAAATCTCATATGCAAGAGCTAGCAACCAAAAATTGCATATTGCAATCTTCATAAAAATTTATATCATGGCTATAATTCTTGACAATAACATACGCAATTTGGTTGCTTTTACAGATTTTCAACTTCTCTATTCTATTCTCTCTTTTTTCTTCAATTTAAGAGTTTCGATTACACATCTAATGAGATTGTTGTTTTGTGAACGATTTCATGCACAAAGTTTTAAAATTCTAAAACAATAACCAAGATAACCTACCAGGAAGATGATTACGTTGTAAAACTAACATAAAATAACATACCAGGAAGATTTTTCTCCAGCATGCTCCATTCTTGCTGAACCTTTTTCAACCAACCACTTTTTACCTAGGGAGAAACGAAGGAGCAAAAACCAGTTATGCCATTTTGTTGTATGCATTAACCAATTTTTGAAAGGAGTACATGGGTTGTGGTTTACCTGAGATAAGGTCAATCCCTTGCCAGCACCGTCAACAAAGTGGTGGTCCAAGCAACCAGTAACCATATCAAACTGCTTAAATGGTTGTGGGTATGCTCTATCTGATGTGAATGGAGGGGCTCTCTCTTCCTCAATATTGAAGGTTTGCTGCAAATTTGCTGGTCCCCCAGTGCATAGGTTGCAAGATCCCGGCATATCTTCCTCTCTGTTAGACTCCAAGTCCTTTCCCTCTTCTAAAGCAAGGTCAGAGGTATATGAGACTGATGTGGAACCTAGGGATCCATATAGACTCCCCATAATGCTATTCAAAACCCCAATAGCAGCTTGAGGGAGGGAATGGGAACCAGAGTCCAAAAAATCCTGAGCATTAAAACTGAAATTTTAGTTTTTAGTAGGTGAACTGTCTTATAGCAGTTGGTTCAAGATTGTAACTATATTCCTGAATTTATAAGTCCCACAAAAAGGGATTGAACCCCAGTTGAGTAATTTCATTATGCTCCATTCATGTGCCTAGATGAGACAAGATGACAAATGGAAACTTGAAATCATGTAACAGTTAGGTGTTGGAGACTACCGAATGGACATAATTGTTGCTTCAATTTCCCTTAGAAGTATAGCACAATTTCACTCCTTTCGTTAGATATGTTCTTACATAATGTAAGTATCTTCATAAATGTGTTGCAATTTCACTCCTTTCGTTAGAAAGTTAAACAATAGTTCGTGTAAATATTTGTACATATATTTATACACAATTATAAAAATGAAAATATATTTAGCTGCATCTACACACACACAAATGGAGAGAGAGAGAGAGAGAGAGAGAGAGAGAGAGAGAGAGTCACCTTCCCCTTGGGATGCAAAGGTTGTTTATCATACTCGGTCATCTCTTGGGTCACTTGTTCAGCATTTTCCCCATGAAGCACAGGAGTAGGAGATGAACCTTCATATTTATCCATTCGGAAGATTTCATAAGGTGCAACCTGGAAATTTTATCCAAAGCATTAAAATAACGATAAGCTTGCAAAACACTGACGATAACAAGTGCGTTATATTCCACAAATGCCGCAGACTCAATCATGCATCCTCACAAACAAAAATGCCACTAATGGACCTAAAAAATGTTTCAACAATATAGAGAAAGAAAAGCAAGGCTAACTACCAATATATATCAACTACACAGATATACTATTAAAATAGGAATTACTAAGAATGTACGCTAACAACCTAACATTGTAAGGCATACAAGGCACTCCCTTTTGCAGAGGTACTAGTATTACCCATTTCTTCCACTGGAGGAAACTAACAAATGTTCCATCCAAATGTACAAAATCATAAAAAAGAACCATATTTAGGGCCATAATAAATTAACTATAACTAGCGTTTAAGTAAATCGTCAACAAGAAGATGTACCTTGGTTGTAGGACCGTTTGCCCATTTCACCTCGACATTCCCATCTTTGAAGCCCATAACAATTCCAATACAGGCTGCATAACAATTGTTCGAGAAAACATTTTGTTCTCCACCACAATCCACATTACCCACTTTCTTTTCCTGTTGAAACACTACATCACCAATACCAAAGGAATACTCGGGGTGTTCAACCAGTTCATAAGCACTCACAGTCTCCTCCATCTGCTCTCCCACCAAATCATTCACTTGGTTTATCCCAAGACTTTCCCATTTTAGCCTCACAGTCCGTTCTTTGGCATCCACGCTTCTCACAACACCCCATTTTTTGCCACTAGGACCATCTTGATCGTCGCAGGTACCTTTTTCCACAACAAACTGCCCAGGCCAAAAATCATGAGCATCGATAGCATTGATTGGAAATAGAGAGTGGGAGTCTACTCCCATTGACTGACTTCTATCCTGCCATATAACATCTACTTTTGTTTTTATCTTCCCTATAACAGAGATTTCTTGAAAATTTGGACTTGTCCTTTGACTCCTTTGATTGAACACTTTTTCAGATTGCTCAAGGAAAATCTGATCCATAACACCATTATGGTCAACTGTTGGAAGCATACACCAATCGCCAAGCTGCCAGTTGGCATGAGAGAAACATGACAACAAGGTCAAGTTTTTCGAATCGTTCAAAGCTGGTGGAGCGGGGCCCCTCTCACAACAACCCATAGCACAAGCAATCCAATCGACATATACCAAACCTGCTTCCACGGCACAAACAGTTGCTTCATCTCGTTTTCCCTTCCAAGTACCACATAATAACCATCTAGCTGTTTTGGAAACAGTAGAAAGCTCAACACGAACCCTCTGGCCAGGATAGTAAGGGTATTGCGAATCTTCAAGTAAGTCAGGAGAAAGAGGAATGACCTTTTCCGGTCCCATTGTGGTAAACTCAGACTTCATGCCATCATCAAACAAGATGGTGACACTATCAACTATTTTATCCACTTTTCCAAGCCACGGACCATGCACAACGTAATCCCCCACCGAAAGGGACCGGATCTTTCGAATTTCTTTCGACTTCACTTCAGTTTTTATTTCACCGTGAAGATTTTCCAAGTCCACAAGCATATCGACATTGACCACTTTGCCCATCTGTCCAGAAGGGTCAGTTGCGGAGCAAACAATGTCACCGTGTATGAATCCCCTCTCAAAAGAGAGATAATCGTCAATCTTTCCAATGGTTTCCTCAAGGCTTGACAAAATGGTAAAGGCATGGCCCCCATACATAGTTCCAATGTCATCTTGCTCCTCACTGCTGCTGCTCTCACTGAAACTATCGAACTCACTCGACGAATCCATCATTTGGATGACTATCAGAATATATCTGCAATGAAGGCAGTAAATTAGCTAAGCATTTGCAGAACTTTAGGGGAAGAAAAGGAAAGAGGTCTTTAACTGTTGAGCAAGTAGTCAACCTGTGGTCTCTAGAGCAATTCCTGATCACCAAACCGTGCTATATCCCAAAAATATCTTGAGTGCAAAATAATAACTTGAAAGGGGTGCTTGAAGAGAAAAGGAATATTTTTTTTGATCAACAGCAATTGCATATTTCATTCAAAGCCCAAAGGCGAAGATTACATCACAATAATAGGAGTGAACCAAAACTACCAACATCAAAGAGATGAGCACTGCTGAAAGTTTTGGAGAACAAAAACTTCTACGAGTAATATTACCCAAAATTAATAACCCGTATTCAGCAGGAACTTTGAGCAATTAATAGCTAACTCAAGGTTATATTACGAATTTATGATATTCATATTACTAAACAAAGTACCATCATTGTAAAGTATGTGAGCAAAAAGATAAGTACCTTCAATTTTTCCTTGTCCAAAAATCTTCAACAACCAACACCTTTCCCCTTTCCGATACAACGTTGCTTGGGATGGATGTATTGCGGTAATGATCCGGCTAATTGTGTGACACCAAATGATAAATGGTATATCACCGTGAATCTTCAAATATGAACCTATATCTTTCGATCAATCCGCCCTTACGATGCAGAGATCTAGATAATATCTCCAGAAAACTGGAGATAATGCCAAAGGAGATTTGCCCAAATTGAGCTAAATGGAGTCTACTGAAAGACTCTTAATTGCCAAAGGAGATTTGCCCAACAAATGGACTGAAATTTCCACTAGAAGGAGAATTATAATCCTCAAAAAGCTACAATGCCAAATGGTTCCTTATTGCTGCAGTGATCTCTCAACAGAGCAACTGTGAGCTTTGCCAAAGGAGATTTGCCCGAAGAGCAGGATCTACAACTACCAATATATATTGCCTACTAGTCCTAACTATTTCTTTTCCCTTCTCTATTTTTGCTTTCAGAAGGAATTCGATATTGCCAAAGGAGATTTGCCTCGTCTCAAAGGTAAATTTAACCAACAGAAGCCGGGATTAAGAATATGAAGTTCAAGCCACCCGACAGAAACAGTAAATGAAACAAAGGTACTTCGGGTTTGAACCGCCTCTATTTTCCATGAGTCAAGATGGCAATTGTACACACTTCATGACATAACATAAGACCTGCAACAAAACCAGCATCAAAATTTCAATAAGTTAAGTCGTTATGCAATGAAAGATAATACCAAGTAATGCAGTTTCCACTGCTCAATTGAAAAGTACTACAAACCTAACATTTCCTCAAGCTCAATCTCACAACCTAGAGGTTATGATTAAAAGAAAAACCTAGAGGTCAGTAGTCTGAGTTTTTGTTCGCTGAACCAGTGGTCCCCCTAGTTTCCATTGCTTAATTGATCCTAAATTAAAAACCGTTAATATGACATCGAAATCGAGAATAAAAGTATATCAAAACAAATTTAGGTGGATTTGATAAAATCACATGTGACCTGATTTCGAGACTTTCAATTTTTCATGTTCCAATATGAGGGAAAGAATATCAGCAATAATTTTCTCCAATTCAATTACAGTTCTTATATTTGGTATACCCTTTTCAAACCAAACATGTACTCAAAGCAATTCAAGTTTCATTACGTATTCATGTTTTAATTCCTCCACAAATGTCCAAAACTCAATTTCAATTCCAACACAATGCAAACTTCAAATACATAATCCACCTGATGACACATAAATAAGCAAATAATCCGATTGAATCAAATTCTACGATAACTTTGAACAAAAAAAATCCGCAGAGTAACAAAACATTTCAAGTTCAAATAATTCTAATTCCAAGAACATGGCAAAAAACAGAAACTCATCACAATACCCAGACCTTCTTGAAGGATTATACTCATCCGTTCCTAAGAGAAATTCGAAGAACTACATATATGCTCACAATACAAACCCATCAACTATTATATAGAATTATGTGGATTTGTTGAGAGTAGAGAATTGTACCATTGAAAGTGAACCATAAGCTGATCAAATGGAACCAAACCCAGAACTTGAATCAGGGATATATATACAGGGGGACCCACCAACTTTCTTCCTCTTCCCCACACTTTCTTTCAGTTTTCTCAGAAAAAAATAGCTGAAATTAGAGACTAACAGGAGGAGGGGCTTGGGAGTTCAGAAAGGCCAAATCCCTCCCCAAACCCCTTCTGTCAACCCATAACCGAACATGGCACAATAGTATTCTCTTTCTCACTCTTCAAGCTCGCTCGCTCTCTCTCTCTCTCTCTCTCTCTGTGTGTTGACGCTGGAGTATTATTTTCTGAGTGCTTTTTTCATTTCATTTGGTATCCAATTAGATATAAGCAAATCTTGATCCGATAGGGCCAGAATATACCAACAGTATCATTCTCTCTCCTCGTATTAATGACTGTACGTACATACATCAAGTGGTTGGCTTCTAAATGCACACATGTTTCTTCTTTGAACACCCACCAAGCAATGTTTGTCAACTTTTGTTTGGATTCTGCCATGGAGAGCTGAGTCAAATAATGTGCATGCACGAGCGTGAAAGTAACTTCAGAAAACATACCATATTATTAAGACTCGTACGGAAAAAAAAAAATTAAGAGCATGAGCGTACTACAAAGATCACGTGTCATTAGATGGTGTACAACAACAATATCTCGAGATTAATTCTTTTTTGAATTAATACTGTTTTATAAAAACTCGAATGGCTGATTTTAATTAAAAAAAACCTGGCTCTGCCAACGGTCACTTACGATGTATTTGGAACTTGAGGAAAGTGAGAAAAGAAAAGAAAATGGAAGGAAAATGAGAGAAAAATAATACTGTGCACAATTCTAGAATTTTATTATTATTATTTTCTCTCTTCTTTCTTTCCAAACCAACAATAGAAGATAATTTTTTTTAACTCTCCGTTCCTTTCTTCTTCTTTTTTCTCCACAAGAACCAAACAAACCCTTGTAGCCAAGATTTTCCATCAAACAAAATTCTGGGTCCAAATGCAAAAGGTATATTCATGTAACACCAAAGCATATTCCAATCTTTTGGTGCAATCCTTAAGAGTGACTACTCACTCCAGTCTATCAACAACAAAACTCTAACTTGGAAAGGAAATCTCACATTATTAAAAGTTACAGGCAACGAAAATGACTCTTTCCTAACTATGTACGCATCTCTTTTCCACTTCAATAAAAACAATAAACCAGGTACTATCGAGCTTTTTACTTGGTTTTCTCATCTCTTAGTGGATCACATGCGCTTTGCACTTTCTTATATGTGTGCTGAATTTAGTCCTAATTCTGTTGACCTTTCGTGATCACAAGGGTCCATCACCTTTCATTAGACACAGATTTGCCTGGGGTGGTACCAGTTGGAGAAATTTGAAATTACATAGAGACCCCCTCAACAACTATCACTTTTTTTTCACGAAGATCTCCTAATATTTAAAATCGCCCATACAGACCCCCTCAACTATAACCGTTAATCAATCAACACCCTTCTGTCAAAAAGACCGTTAAGATGAAGGAATCAGCATGGATAATTTTAAAGACGAGGGGGTAGAATCATCATTTCCCCTCATTTTGTTAACAAAGTTAGCCAATTTTTCATTTTATATAGTTGAGAGGGTCTGTATAAGCAGTTTTAAATGTTAGGGGTCTTTGTGAGAAAAATATATAGTAGAGGGGGTCTTCGTGAAATTTTACCGTAAAAAAGGACCCTAAAATTCGGATCATTTTCTTGTTGAGCTTGGGATCTTCCGTCGTTAAACTCTCTAAAAGTATCTTTCTATGCCAGTGGATCGCGGTCTCACGCACTAATTCCTACAGGTGCCCGTAGTACGCCAGCCGTCCAATCATCATATCGGTCTTTGTGAGAAAAATGTATAGTTGAGGGGATCTCCGTGTATTTTTACCATGAAAAATGACTCTAAAATTGGGATCATTTTCTTGTTTTTTTTGAACTGTGGATCATTTTCTTGTTGAGCTTGGGATCTTCTGTCTTTAAACTCTCTGAAGTAGTCGCATGATTATTACTGTATCCTCAATCAAAGATAGTACAAGTCTACTGTGCAAGATTATGTACAAAAGTACTAATTAAAGATGATTAATATTTTTATATACTGATGTTCTAGCCTGTTATTGTAAATGACTACATAAATTAAGATGCGTATGTTGTGCGAGCATTGTGTTGGTAATTTTCTGCGAATGAAGTTGGGAGGGTCTCCCGAGACAACCATCATCGAATCTGGACAATGCAGTTTAGTGTGGCTAGTTCATACACTCACAGATGTGCATTGAATTCTCGTGCAGCTCAAAGATCTCTCCTGTTGATGTATAGAGTTGACAATCATGTTTCTTTTTTACACACATTTTTCCATAATCCATATAGTTGTACTTATGATATTGTTCGCGTGTGAGAAAAAAGTAGACGTAAGTTCAATTCACTAATGCAATCTTAATTTGGTGATGTTCCGATAACCGTGGACTAGCCGTTTTGTCCTGTGAGACAAACACCGATGCTACCTCCCACAGCCTTGGTGTAGCGGCGAATCTGTTTTGCAGTGTATTGTATTCTTCCCATATTTCTCCACAACACACACAAATTATTCTACCTAAGGCTATCCACAATGGTATAATCAAAAGTAATAGGTTTCTAAAGTTAACAATATTTGTGTAAAATATGGCTCACAATGGTATAATTTAACTTAGCAACCTCCTTAAAAATAATCAAATTTTGGGTTTTAGATAACCAAAATTAACCAACTTTTTGCCAATAACCAAATTTAGTGAACTCCACATATTTTCAATCAAATACACTCATCATTACAAAAAAACACTCTTTTTAATAAAAAAAACTATTTTTTAAAAAAATTCAAAGACCATTTTCTATTTCTAATAAATAGTTTTTATTAGTTTCAAAACTATTTTTAGAAAAAATATTTTCTTATGTTCACAGTTTTTAGTTTTTTGTAGTTTGAAAAAATAATGTGGCAAGTTTTAGTTATCCAATTTTAATTATGCCATTATGGATCTCTACATTGTTAACATTAGCAATCTCTTATCTTAAATGAATAATCAAAAGCTGATGAGATAACTTTTGATTATCCATTTTTTATTATGCCATTGGAGATAGCCTAAATCCTGGATGAAAAATCCACACCCAAATTGTTTTCTTGAAAGTGGTCCCCTCTTTCTTTTTCTTTTTCTTTTTCTCTTAACTGTTTGTTCAAGAAAGTATAATCAATGCCCATGTCAAATGCCTAGGGAAAAATATTAGGCTCCTCCCTCCCACTCAACCAAACAAAAGTAGTAGAAGTCAAATGAGCTTTGAAGAAGTACCAGGAATAAGAATATCCTTCATCGGAGTAGCTTAGCCGATGAATGTGGATTTAGTGTTTCAAACTTCCACTATGCATTATAAAAAAAAAAAGTGGACAAGTTTGGTGGAAGTGTCACTCCTCTTTTCTTGATTCACAAAGGTGGATCACTAGTTCTAGGGTAATAAACCATTGTCTTCTGATAAAAAAAAAAAGAAAGAAAAGGAAAAAAATTCGATTTCTTTCGTTGACTATAGCCCATTACAGAACATTCCCACTGTTTTACAAAGACTGTCCGATCCGTAAAATGAGAACTTAAGACAAATACGTTTTTATGAAGATAAATTCAAACTTCTTTTTGATAAATTAAAAGAATTCATTGATATTTAGTAACTGGCGGCAAAAAGTTTTGATTTTGTCCGATGAAAATTCCTTAAATTTAAGTTTTTGTTTTACCGATCGAAACAATCTTTCTAGGATGGAGGTAATTTATAAATGGGAAAGACTACACAATACACACCCCTTATTTGGGTGTGTATCATACGCACCCCGAAAATGTTACAGTATGAATTATAGAGAAAATGTTATTAATCGTATTACTAAAAAGTTACGAATCGTATAAATGTTACGAGATACACCAAAATGTTATGAATCATAATGAAAATGTTACGAATCGTACTGCTGAAATGTTATGAATTCTAGAACAAAAGTTACGAAACACACTAAAATGTATGAATGAATTATAAAATAGGTGCATATGGTACACCATTTTAAAAAGTGTGTATTATAGACTTTTCCTATATAAATTAGTTTTGTTAGGACGTGAGATAATGTTAAGTCTCACATTGAATAAACACAATTTGTGAAATCTTTAACATAATGTTGGATTGCTAACCACTTACAGGTAAAAACTTTTAAACGCTCTGAGCTCATTCACTCAACATTGAGCCCAAATAACCTGTTGTAGACTCTCAACAAATTGACCAATTAATGGAGAGAATCCAAGCCCTTACCTTAAAATCCCAGAAGATAACACCGGACAAATATATGTCACAATTGTAGGGACTGTTTGAAGGAGAGACTTTTAAAAATCTAAACTCACTAAAGTAAGTCTACTTCATAGCCCATCATTCCTTCTGTTCTCCAGCCAACAGTTTCTTCTCATATATCATTTTTTTTTTCTTTTCTTGGCAACTCATTTTTTTTTTTAAACGGAATATCCGAACTAGCTTATGTGCACCTCAATTAATTCTGGGGTCCTGAAGTTGACGACCGGACAAACCCTTCAGTGGCCCCAAATTTGGAATGTTTGACCACATGAAATTCGAACATGTGACCTCAGGAAGGACACACTCGTAAACTTTTTCATCATGTCCACTTGCCGAAAGTTTTCTTAGCAACTTTTCTTCAACTACTCTCAGTATGAGTGTGCGCCAGGAGAATATCTTTTAGAGTATCTTTTGGTGAATATTTTAGAAAATTGAATTCTACACTCTCTTTTTTGACATTTACATTCTTTTTTTTGGATTTTAGTGTTAAAAATGTATGTAATTTTTTGTACAATTTTGCCTTGTTATATTTTTTATTTTTATTTTTATTTTCTGATCAGAGTTTTATTTTACGTATGATCAAAGAAAAAGCATGGAGGAGTTCACTTGGGAAATTCACGATTTTGGCTCTTCCCTTAAGCCGTTTTATTTGCTCAGAGTAATACATAATTCAAATTAAGTATAGGGAGGAATCCAATTATCAAAATTATATCGTCCAAGGTGTTCTATACCTGTTCGGCTTTTTTTTTTTTAGATTACTAGTCCAAGCGATATCTATCTATCGAGCAATTATTGCATTCAGACACTGAAAATGAGTTTCGAAGTACTTTGTAATTAAATCTATGTCTAATCTTATCCAAAAGAAGAGGCCCAGAATTACAGACATATATATGCATCACCATTTCTAGTTGAAGGTGTAATAAGCTGGACACCTAGATATCCATTAGTAAGAACAGCAATGTGCAGGCACTATGTTAACCATGCATAAAGAGGAGTTATATAAACCATGTTAAATGTGGAGAGAGAGAGATTACTTCAGTGGAGAAGATATAAAGCAAAACCAAAGGTGATAGTTGACAAACCATTACTCAAAATGCATTAACAAAGTTGTCGAAACTCCCCTTACGGAATTGCTCTCTCCTAAGGTCTCAGGTTTAAAACCTTCCAAGTGTGGCCTTTGGGGTCAGCCCATATAAAGTTTTGCTCCGGTTTTAATTGGACTATCCGCAAGTGAGCAGCAGGATTGAGCCCCCAGAATCAGTCGAGGTATGCGTAAGCTACCCTGACACCTAAGTTAAAAAAAAATAAAAAAATTGTCCAAACTAGTAAACCTAGATTAGTATGTGGCAATGAAGGACTATTTGGCGTTTGGAGAAAGTGGAGGGACTATATATTGTGACTACAGATTCCATTACCACCACAGCCATACGTGTAAAAAAAGAAAGAAAGTGGAAGCACTCAAAACATAGCTTTTAGGAAAGTGTTAAATGCATAGGTGGAGAGGGGTTAGGTGGCACAGAAAGTGAGTCCACTTAATAGCACTTAGTTTGTGAGTGGACGGATATTCTCGATTTACCAATATTTAGTAAAAAAGAAATTCAATATTGTATACATCCCGCGGGATTAGCGAGGTGTTGGTAGGTTAGTCCACACTCATAAAGGATTTCAAATGCTATCCATAATCCTGAATTCCAAACACCCACAACTGAACTCGAACTCTGGCCTCCTACAAAGAGGTGTTACATGCTCTACTTGTAGTCATGTAGTTCTCGCGTCCTAAATATATGAAATAATGGTTCGAGAGATGGCAACTTCAACGAAAAGTGAGTAATGTAAATTCACCACAGTTCAACTCCTTGAAATTCAAACCTAAGACCTCTTTAAGAAAACGTATGCAAATGTCAGTTTCTAACTCCGATCCTTAAACAAAAGAAGAAGAAGAAGAAGAAGAAGAAGAAGAAGAAAATCAGTTTCTAACTAAAGGAGGATGGGAGTACTACCTCTCACTGTTGCTAGTAGGAGATGATCAAAGATGGGATGCCATGTCATTATTGTCTCTATCCATATGTTTCAAACAGTTCTCAAGCAACAAAAATCATGTGCAGTACAAAAGAAAGATAGGGGCAGTCTCTTTTAGTTGCCTATGTTTCTTCTGATTTTAGATTTCTTGAACTACAAATCAACACAAGTCTCAATCACATAATTGGCTAAACTGAACTATAAAAAAAAAAGGCTAAATAAAAGAATGAATGTCAAAAGGAACCTCTACCACAACATGTGAATGTGATCAACTTCCACAAAAAAGGAGTAGACCTCCAAAAGTTGGACCCAGTTGAGAATTTTGGCCAATTGTTATTTCCTCCACAAAATTCCAAAATCAAATAGGTCATTTCAGAATAAAATAAATCTCTGGTGCACAGAGTAGGCATAACATTAGCAATTAAATACTTACAAGAATAGCAACAAAAAAGACCCAGTGCAAGAACCAAAACTGGAAAAATTATTCAATTTCAGAGGGAGAAATAGAATGGTCAAGCATCCCCGAGTCCCACATTTTGCACATCTAATACCAACCCACATTAGAAAAGGAAATGAACTAAACCGTACCCACATTCATACATCCAGAGTGTTGGATCCTCTCGCGTGACCCTCACATCATGTGACGCAAAATGGTACCCGCATGGAGTTGCGATAACATTAGCAATTAAAATACAAGAGCAAGAAGAGAAAAAGACCCAGTGCTGTAAAAGTTGACTCATTATTCTATTTCAGAGGGGGAAAACATTGCTCGAGGTTCCCAGAGTTGTACATTTGCACAACTAAATACATACCCACATCCAAAAAGACAATGGAAAAGAAAAAGAGAAGTACATACTCACGTCACATATTCTAGCCAACAACATAACTCAAAAAGATTTGCCTAAGATGACATTAATGATGTTCATCTTGCAAATGCTATTTCAAGTAGCATCTGAATCCAAAAAATATAAGTCCTTACAATGCAGAGAAACTTGCCTATGGGCGAAATACCTCCTAAGCAGCAACAGCAACTTTTTCTGGCTTCTTAACAGATGTCTTTTCCAGCTTCTTGACGGCTGTCTTTTCGGGCTTATTAGTTGGAACTGGTTCTGGTTTTTCAATTCCTTGAATGTCAGTGATCCTCAGTTTAGTTAGTTCCTAAGAAGACAACCTTGCGTTAAACACAACTAATTAACAATCTTCTCTCTCCCTCTGAATGCAGCAAGTTGTAACTTCATCTGACTTACCTGCCTATGCCCTTTAGTTCGGCGATAGTTCTTCCTTCTCTTTTTCTTGAATATAATTACTTTGGCATCTAAAGCCTGGCAAGGAAAATAAAATCAAATATATAGACCAACAGGCAAATTCAACGCACAGGCAGTATCTGTATTACTCTTTAGCTAACGGACATGACAGATCATGTCCACTAACAGTCAACATGAAACTCATAGTCACTGCACTAAGATCCATAACAAAGTGAACAATGACTATAGCAACTATTATTTCCTATGACGGGTTGAGCAAGTCAGGATATAATATATACCATATGAACCGTAATAAATCTCACATTCAAGGCAAAAAGTGAGTTCCCAGAGAGGTTTTCAGGTTGGTTGGTATGGAAAAGGAACTACAAATCCATACGTAAAATTAAATTCTCTGGGGGGAAGCCATGGAGATATTCCAGAGAAATTAATTCACCCATAAAAGATGACAACCCTAATAACTTCTCTTTTAGGTCAAACCTTCAAACGTGCAGCCTTCTATGCTCTGCTTTATGAGTGTCAGTGCCTTGGAAATTGATCATAAATATAATCGATCTAAACTCCAAGTGCATTCAGGCGAAAAAGGTTCACAAGAACAAGTCTTCATAACATTAACTAAATAAAAATTATGCTTCACCTAATCCAAAATGCCATTACTCTATTGCCCCCAAATCGTAGAACTTTCATCCCAATCTACCACTTCTGTTTACTTCAGAAAATGGTACATCCTAGTTGTACTATTTATCGGTCCTATATTCGTCACTCATCCAACTCAGACAATACCTTTCCATAAATATCAAGTTTCCTTCTCATCTTCAGAAGTTCTACTTTTTGGACATTCATTGTTTCATCGTTTTCTATCGACGAACAGTCCTAATTTGTGCAGCCAGATTCACCATTTCATCAGTACTTAGTAAGATGAAGAGGGTTTGTAGTATCAGCATGCACAAGCTTCTATTTCCTACAAGGTTAATTAGAAGTTAAACCATGAAGCTAATGTCTCATGGAAAAGGCTTTACCCACAATTGACTAACGCAATCGAAGTTAGAACCAAAATAAACTACGACATTTAAAGTATCCCTCTTACATGCTCCTCAACAACTGCGTGAACTGCAGCATCAGGCAATATGGGCCTGCCAATGATGGTCTGACTCTGTGAACCCAGCATGAGAACCCTGTTTAATATCAGCTGCAGAACATGGAGAAAAGAATCAACACCCCTAACATTGCATTTTTTACAATTAGTACTATGGAATTGACAATCCGACAAAAAAATGAGAACTGGGGGAAGATTGCACCAAAAACTAACTGAATGGATAGATCAACAATTAGAAAACCCAACAGTCCAACACCACCACAATAAAACATTGTGAACATGGAGCAAAGTGGTCTGTAGAGAACCTAGTAGGCATTCAATTCAAAAAATATAGAATAAGGACTACTTAAGATGATTCAGTAACAGGAACATCAACGCTTGTTGATTGAAAGTAATGCAAGTCATAGACAATACTGCAGAATTAAGGACCTAGTGTTGGCTCAGAGCTCTCTCTTGCATTATGCCAATTTGTATTTTTCACATGGACTAGATATAGGTAGCTGACTATGACAAGAAACCCAGTTACTGATAAAAGAAAATGCCTGAACCCCGACAACTATTTTCCTGTGTTGTTTTGGTGGTTATTGCTGTTGCTTCTTTGAAAGATATAAGGCAGAACCCAGAAACTCTTTTCCTTTCTTTTTTCCATTTTCCTAGATACAACAATCTAAAATGGAGACAAAACGAAGGAACTTCGGGAAAGCATTTCTTCAATGTTCTATCCATGAACAAAGACTACACGATAAATCAATGCAGCCCACACAACAGGCAATAGAATGTTCATCCAGGACTACATGGACTCTTCAAACTGTCTGCAAGTACCCATGTCGGACATTCGACCCTTAAGAAATGGTGTTGTCCGAGATCAACCAATTTACACATTTGGTTCATTTCGATATTTGAAGAAAAAGAAGCTTATATCAGCTAGAAAAGAAAGCTCTTTAACCTTCTGCAAAGATAGGAAATACTAGGAATTCAATATATTGTTCCATCCCCTTAGACTTCAAGTACAGCTTAAAATACTTTATCGCAGACAGTATAGGAATACTATCCATTACGCCATTAAACAATACAAATGTCTTCAGAATGCCTCCCTGTACCCATACCTAATCTTTGGACCTACTCAATATCCTAAGACCTTTAGGAAGGTCACGCACTTTTAGATGCATGAATCCGAGTCCATGTAAAATAGGCCTTGCTAGGAGAAGATGTTAGGAAAGATATCACGGCAGCTAATGACTATAAGGTTTCTTCCTCCCGTTGTCCAAAACCATTGGAAAATGGAAAAGGCTTTCCTCCTCTAAGCATCAAAGACAGGATATGCCAGAGGAACCAGCCAGGTATGGTTGTTAAGACCCTTTTTTTTATAAGAAAATAATTATATAAAAGAAGGCATTAAGGGAATGCCAACTGTATAAAAAAAAAAAAAGGCCCTATACACCACCATGTGAATTGAACAACTCAAAACAATCTAGAAAATGACCAAGGGAAGGATTACATTCTCCCTTGTCCCAACTATAAAATTACTAACCACAAAACTTATAATTTTAAACAAAGGCTTTTAGACCCCTTCGAAACATCTCGAATTCCTCTCATGCCAAATAGTCCTCATCAAACAAAGAGGAATCATAGACCATATGCACTTTTTCTTCTTACCCACTCTAGCACCCCTCCAAGCGATTAAAAGATCCATAACATTTCTCGATTGAGACCTCAAACAAATTGAGGAGCTTTTGCAAGGATACGACATGCAATAGTTTCTATTATGAGTCTATGATACATATCCTTCCTTGTAGCATTACATGAGAACAGCTCCTGTTCCCTATGCCATCCTCCCCATTTGCCCATTAGTCAGTGTTCCTTTTTTTCATGACCATGGCTTCTGTTGATCTTTATCCACTGCCTGTGTTCCCCATACCATACCTAGGAAATGATAAAAGGAAAAACGACAATAGTGGTGGATCTTATAATCAACCTATCACAAAGAGGGAGAACTTACTCAATCATACATGTCAGAAAACAAAGATAATGGATTATTGAACACTAACAAAAGCTAGCAAAACCAGTCCTGTTAAGAACAAGTTTACTATTCTTGCTTCATAATGATAATTTGCACTCAAGAAGCAAACGCCTTTCGATAAACAGGAGGAAACACAGTGTGATGTACTGACAAATCCCACACTTGACAAGAGAATTATGCAAAAACCTTCAAACATAGATAACTTGTTACCCAGTTCAAGTCTGATAAGTGACGTGACCACCGCACCACAAAATGCCAAAAGGTTGGCATAAGCCATAGAAAGCAATATTGTAAACAAATCTAAATACATACACTTAACATCATTAAAAGCAAATAGGAAGAGCTTACCTTCTCGTTCACTTCACAAAACTTCAATCTCTCGGTGAAAATGGAATTCCCATTGCTGACCTTAAACTGGTGCGAACCAATCTACATGAATCATAGAAAACAGATTACGTGTGCACACACCACAACACCTATATGCGACAGCACCAATCTCCTACATGCCTAGTTTGATCATATTCTCCTTCAAGTTCAAAACAAACAATGCAGAACACAAGGAATGGAGGAGCGCACACATAAACATAGCTCCAACCACGAAAATGTGGTACACTCAAACCGAGACACCAGTCAACTACTCACCCAGTTCGATCTAATTCTCAATCCTCACATTCCTAAAAAAATGCTGAACACTATAAATGTGGTAAAATAAATCAGGAGTGCACACACGCCCAAAAACACATAATTTCAACTACAAAAACAAATTAATTCAATGCCAGAGCAACAGTCAACTGAAGCAACTAGGCAGTGTGTGGTTCACTAGAATGAAGCTGGAATTGAATGGTCATTCCCATTCCAAAGTTAGGTTAGCTAAAACATATGGGTTCGCAAAAACATATGAGAAAATCCAAATTACATTCACCATTTCACGTGAATGTTGATTCCATTGGGAGGTCAAGGTCCGGCTTTGTTTGGTTTGGGTTTTGAGGGAGGTTTTTGGGGTAACGAGTGGAGATAGATAGATAGAGAAATGAGAGTAGTAATCATAAAACTTATTGGGGACCGTGCGCAGAGGGTTTGGTTCTAGAGACTCAAAGGGCGCACAATCGGAATGACCATTCCAATACATCCCAAAATCATTTCAGCAAACTATAATCACTACTCTAGTTGAATCAAATTCTCAGTATAGATATTCAAAACAAACAATGCAGAACACCACCCCCCAAACAAACCCCATTTCAGCCAACCAAACACTACCCTAGTTCAATCAAATTCTCATTCATTGTATCCAAACAAACCTGAACAACGGCGAAAACAGGCTCGTAAGGCTTGAAAACCCTCTCTGACCGTTGCAAAGGTCCAATCACTTTATACCCAATCGCCGCCGCCTCCTCCTCTTTCTCCTCCGCCGTATACTCTCTCTTCACACCACTATTCGACGCAGCTGAAACACCCTCATCGTCGTCATCCTCCTCAGAACCCTCTTCCTCCTCCTCCTCGTCATCGTTTTCTTCTTCTTCTTCTTCATTGTCACTTCTTCGAGAAGAGAAATGGCACGTGGGTTTGTGCTGTGGGTGGAAGATGGGCGTGAGATTGGAGAAAACCTGGAGAGAATTGGGGGTGGGGGTTTGGGGGGAGAGAGGGTTGGGTAGGGTAAGGGTTTGTTGGAGGGTGGGGACTAGGGTTTTGAGAGGTTGGAGAAATGGGTTTGTGGAGTAGTGGTGGATTACAGTTTGGAGGCAACGTCTGTTCGCCATTGTTGGTCAATTGGGTTGGGTTTTTCGAGACAGAGAGGGTTTTGGAGTGGTCAGGTGAGAGAGAAGACTAGGGTTTTACACTCTGGTTGGTTAAGCCGGAAAATGCCAAAAGGGGTTGATGAAGTATAAGCAAAAAAAGAATAAAACGCGCTCGAGTTCGATCTCGTGTTCTATTGTTAAAAATTTACTCCATTTAAGATCGATTTGTTACGTAAAAGAACCAAACTTGAACAACATTTTTAATCTTGTTAAATTTTCGAACCAAGTTCAATCAAATTATTATTTGACTCGTTCGACTTATGATGTTATGAAATATTCAAGTTAATCGAGGTCAATTCTTGATTGGGTCGATTAAAGCTTGTTTGAGATTGAGTTTTTTCATAAACAAGCCTAACTTGAAAGTCAAAACTATTTTTAAGGCTTGTTTTTTTTTTTATCCTTTATTTTTAAGACTTGTTATGTTTTTAAAATTAAACTTGAACAATCAACTGTTCGGCATGTTTACGAGCCAATGCCACATGGACTTTAAAATGAGTTATTTACACATATTTCGTTAACGTATTCAAGATTTTCCATTTCCATTTATCGCTGAAAATATTAGCATTTCCAACTTGATAATATTCTAGATCTATACCACTGTTTGCAACCAGCACTAACAAATCTGATCAATTTACCTAACCCCTTTAAAAGAGCTAAAAGTTTCCTGTATTTTGTGAAAGAAAAAAACTTATTTAGCGATGGAAAAATGCTTTTTTCAATACTTTTAGCATTTTTGGAAAATTAGGTCTCAGAGCTTCTCCAACAAGCTAGGCTTTTCCTCTTTTTGGCCATTATAGCCAGGAAAATCTCATAAGGTGTTGTGCAGCAACTTTGTCCTAGCCTGGATTTTGAAGGAACGCTACAGTAACTCGCTACTTGCAGCGAGCTACTGTAGCCTCGGCACTCCTCGGCTTTCTTTCACCTAAACTCTCTCTCACATACACATGCATTCTTGACGGAGATAGTATTTTGCCGGAGGATCTACAACTAACGGTGAAGATCTATTTCGACGGCCTGAAATTTCCGTCGACTACCGCGAAGAGATCGACAGCGAAGAAGCTGAGAGTCCTCAGAACTAGTCAAATAACCGGGCCTTGATCGGGGACTCGGGTGTCGTCCTGGAGCAGCTCCTATGTAGCGATTGTAATACGTGGTTTGAGAGGGAAACTTATATCTAAACATGAAAAATAAGTACAGTACTTAGAGCATCCGCAATGTAATAATCAAAATTAGATAATCAAAAGTTGCCACATCATCTTTTGGTTATCCATTTAAGACATTGCTAAGGTTAGCAATGTAGAGATCCACA
>JAOTQK010000012.1:10602409-10621532 GCA_025642025.1 Rhododendron ferrugineum
TAAACCCAACAAATTTCACATTTTTCTCATTTATTCCATATTCTAACATTAATAAATCCTTTAAACGATTTTTTTTTGTTTTTTTGAAAATACGGGTCTCTACAAATTTCGACATCTAATTACCGAAATTGATACTTGTTTTCAACAGCTAATTACCGAAATGTATATACATAGGACTTTTCGTATACTGTTCGGCAGAGGACAAGAAGGAGTGGCAGTGGTGCGGCGGAGTTTTGGATTTGGTGGTGATGGCTATGGTGGGCTGTGGTGGAGATGGTGGAGGAGCGGACAGAGGGGTGGTGGTGTGGCAGTGGTGGTGTGGCGGTCACTAAATATGGAGGATTTGGGGCGGTGGCCATGGAGGAAGAGAGGAGAAGGATTTTGTTTTTGGGGAATGTCCGGCATAGGGCAGAGGAGAAGAGAAGGGTATAATGGAAAGATTAGGTACATTTAATGGGTTATATGGAGAAAATTTGTATTTTAAAATATTGGGAATGGATTAAATGAAGGAATGGGCTAATGGAAAAAATAAAGGGTTGTGAATAACGGCTCCCTTTATCTATTGCTTCCAAGTTTTACCACTATTTCCACAAGCTTTATCTAGGAGTGCACCAACTATTTTTCCTTAATATTTCTCACAAAATAGACAAAATCAATTTGTTTAAATCTTGACTTTATCAAGGACAAAGTAAAACCAATATTTTCAAATTTCCGACGTACCCAAAAAAAAAAAAAAAAAAACCAATATTTTCATTAATAACCGAGGTCCAATACAATAAATTCCTGTGAAAAAAGAAAATGGGCTCCCTCAAATGAGGAAATGGAAGCAGCCCATGTGATAATTATTGGGGACTCAACTGTATATATACACCAAATAATGGGTAGATTTTAATAAATCAAAAAACCCAAAAAGAAATTTGCAAAAAGAAGAGATATGTTGTGTAGAAACACAACTACAAAGCTCTCATCCTGCCTACATTCCCAGCCCCATAGTATGATTTTAAATAGGGAAGGAAAATAACGGTAAATTTGCCTAAAACAAAAATCTTATCTGGAACTGATTTGCCTACTGCCCGCAGCAACCTTGCGGTGACGCTTGGAACTGGATTTCTTTTCTTTACCCCGCTTTGCCAGGATTTGCTTAATTGGAGGACTTAAAATAACTTCTGTCAAAATCTTGGGTGTCGTTTTATTTGGCGTTTGATCAACAAAAGGTGGTGGGGGATGAACAATAGCTGTAGAACCAGGAGGAGGAGGAGGAGCCCAGTGCTCTAGAACATCTCTATGATACCCCTGCAAACAGGCACAACAATATGAGAGAGAGAGAGAGAGAGAGAGAGAGAGAGAGAGAGAGAGAAATTTGTTTCTTGAAATCCAATGAAGGGAATGCAAGTAGTTGAAAGTTAAACCAACAGCAGAAATGCAAGTAAACTGGAAATTGCTCCAAGAAAAAACCCAAGTAACAGGAGAATACATGAACTAAGCAGTGAGGGGGGAATAAAATAAGACTCTTCAGTCAAAAAGACAAAAAGACTGAAAAATTAGTCTACACATAAAGCAAGAACGACCTCTGAGAGGTAGAACTAGAGAAACTTGTAAAGAAATGCTCTAGGATAATTGATAGCTCAGCCCATTGTGTTATTTATTTATACATGTAAAAAATTAATATCCATCATGAGGCAATGATAAACGAGAACCATTGCCTCAAGTCATATTGAGTAGTTTTGAGATTTTTAATGTACTTCAGGCCGCGATTTTCAACACTTGACCATATTCATGATTATGAGATCTAAAACGAAAAATGGTGCTTTTGTGTAACATACGACGAAAACAGGAGCAGCTCAAATTTTCCATAACAGCCTTGTGTCACTCGAAACCAACAAAAAAAAAAAGTAGTAAAGCACACATAATCTATGCATGCCCAATAGAAGCATGAACGGGAAAACGAACAAGCAAGTAAATGCCTAGGTTTTCCGTACTCATCGGACGCAACCATTTTCGGAGCATGCATGAGCTGAAAAAAACGATAAAAAGAATTACCTGAACTACAAAGTTCCGTCTCTCGCAATCCAAGAACATATTGATAGTCCAATTTGTCTTTGACGCAATCTTGTCCCTTACAATACCAAAACTAATCTGGTCTCTGGAAGTAAAACGGTCAACTTCGTGGAACCAAAGACAAGTAAAGAGGTTGGAGATAGGACTATGCTCTCTTATTATCACACACCCTTCAGGAACATCTGCAAATCCGGTCAATTAAAGAAATTTAAATCGAACGTTATTATTTATGCCATTAACAACAGGAAAGAATGGAAGAAAACAAACCACTCGTACCACTTGCAATGGGAAGCTTGGCCTCAGAGTACGGGGTTAGACCCTCCATCTTGTAAAATTCAGTCTGGAAGTCAATAGAGGCATTATCATACTTCCCAGCAACCTTATTAGCCTCTGCTTCCACAAACACATCAAAGCGTTTATAGTGCCTGGATATTGCAAAACTGGCATTTTTTCTCCACAAGAACCTGAAAGATAAATACAAAATTTGAAGAGAACAAAGTTTTGCAGTTGCAGGTGAATGCATACATCTCACAACTTAAAAAGGCATATTGAGATTTGCACAAGAAGACAGTCTCAGCTGCATGTCACATGCTTATGTTGGCCATTGCTAAATATTCCAACCAATTCCTCTTCACGAATTGAAGATAAGTGAAGAGAGAACAGGCTACAGTTAAGTTAAGACAGAGATGAGATCACTGAAAATGTAAGTGCCGGCAGGAGGAGAAGGCCTAAATCAACCTACGATGTTGTAAAAAGGAGTATGAACTTATTACATTCAAGGGCAAATTTTCGTAGTCATCCCTCTAGTTTTACGGTTGTCTCAATTTCGTCCCTCTAGTTTTAATTGTCTCAATTTTGTCCCTGTAGTTTGTTTTACGTTCCAAATTGGTAAAATTGTTAACACCGTTAATGAAACTAACAAAAAAAAATGATTAAAAAATTAAGTGCTCCAATTTTCAATCCGATTGAACCAGTGCGAAGATCTTATTTTTTTGATCATTTTATTCTAGATGATCATAATGAATTTTTGGCTCTAAGGCCTTTCAACAAGCAGCCAAATACTTCTTATTTAGTTTCAGGGCTCTCCTAGAGTGCTCATTGAAAAGCCTTAGAGCCAAAAATCCATTATGACTATTTAAGATAAAATGATCAGAAAAATAAGATCTTCACACCGATTCAAACAGATTAAAAATGGGAATACTTAATTTTTTAACTATATTTTTTAATATATAAATGGTGTAAAAAAGGTACAATATAGCCATCCCTAATTGATAGGAACATAAGTTCTTATTTGATTTGGGTTGACTTGTTCTTTACCAGCAAAAAAGGTACAATATAGCCATCCCTAATTGATAGGAACATAATTTCTTGTGTTTTTTTTTTTTTGGTAAAGAACATAATTTCTTGTTTGATTTGGGTTGACTTGCTCTTTACCAACCATTTATAGTACATAGTTGAAAGAATCAAATATAAACCATTTTTTTGGCCTAGGCATAGAACCAACTGAAATGACATATGTATTTGTATACTAAGAACGCTGCATCTTAAGTAGGAACATAAAGTAAATCTGGAATAACAGTTTGCTAAATCCCTTATGAACAAAACAATGTCAGAGGTGGAACAATGGAAATCATCAATAACAGGGATTGGACTTGGACTGACCTTGATTTGGTCCAATTTCAATATGTTTAGAAGTGTACCGCTTTGCAATTAGGTACATACATCATCTGATGCGTAGAAACTACTTGTTAATGATGACATGCCAAACTCATGAGATAGTCCAAACGAAAGAGAAACTATCCCCAGTGGGAAAATTAATTGGCTGTTGGAATCCATACAAAGAGGAAACTAATTGATCCAACTCAAGACGCAAGTGTCATCAAGTAGGCATTTGCTTTTGACTTAACGTTTTGCAAGCTTCTTTAGCTATTTGTGAACAAAAATAGAAAGAGAGAAAAAGAAAAAGAAAACTACTAAAAGTACCTTTCAAGGATTTGATATGGATCCACAACTAGCTTAAGTTTTCCATCAATCCAGAGAGAAAAGCGGACATTGGGGAAAAGCCTATGCAGTAGAAGCTTCGGAATCTGCCAAAAGTATAACCTGTGTCAAAGCATTTTCAAGCACCACCTGATGTAAACTAACGTCGTATTTCAGCCTAAAAGACCTAATAAAACCGCAAATGAGATTTAGCTAATGTTACATGCACAATCATCATGATTTTGTCCAAGTTTTATCCTACGTAAACGTTTGCCAATAACATGAAGTGTACGTCCAGAGGTGAACCTATACCACAAAATAAGGATTCTGACTGCAAGACATTAGTGAAGGGAAGACTTTATGAGCAAAAAATCATAATGGTAGATAAATTTCATCATTTCTGTGAGGCATCCAATGAAACTCAATCCATGGTGTGGAAGAAATAGAAACAAATTGAACCTCAATGTCAGCATAGGAAATAATACATTCTGATTCTGCCCATCAAGATAGCTCTAGGGTACCGAAAATCAATTGATGTACAAAATTTATAAGCAGAAAGAAAGAACCAAGCAGACAAACGTGATTGGCTAGATCAAAGGAACCAAAATCCGGTAGCAGACCCATGGTTGCAAAAGATACAAACAAAGGCGGACATGTAGGACACGAAACAGCAAGCAGAAGAAAAAGAAAACCTATCTCCATAAGCAGTACAATCGTTTAAGAGGGTCCTCATACCCCTCCCTAGTCAGCAATTGCCTAGTGGAGGTGGTAAGTGGAATTACTCTCTTACCCTTCCGTGATAAAAAAAGAAGAAGCAGTACAATCGTATTTATGACTACAACTTGTCAATTTATGTTCAAAAGATAGATAACAAACGCCACACATGAACTGAGTGAAGAAGTAGAGAACTGTAAGTTGGAAAGCAGTTGATCAAATATCTAAATGCAGCAACATACTTTTTGTGTCTTAGAAATGGCCAAATGCCTCTGATGGAGCTGTATAACAAACTTTGGTTTAGCTTTGATAGTATAGTAATTGGTGGAAGCTTGCGAAGACTCGAATCATTCTACTTATTCTTGCCAACTAATTGTTGTCAGACTCCAACTATGCACGAATCAAAAGGTAAGCTATAGTATCCAAAGTGGAGCTACGTGTACTCAAGTGCTATCAAATGACACCGCTGAATTCTGGGGGAAAAAATGGTCACCGGTGATTTAATCTTTTATAAGTATAATGAGAGTGTCCCATATTTGAAGCAGGATAACCATACAACTGATCTTTTCTCTAAATTTGTTCAAGCAATATTATTAATCTTGACAAGTTTGAGTTACATTTGTCAATGTTTGTGGAAATAAGTGATATATTCACAAACAGAACAGTTAATATTTATCGGTTTTCCAAATCTAAAAAACTAATAGCAAATTAGCATGTATCCTCTTCCAATGAGCCTCTTGGTCTTCGGTACAATTACCCAATGCTCTATTAGAATGAAAAGTTTCTTAGTACTAGTAATACTACATGTTCCTCAACATCATTAGCTACAAGAATGTTTTAGCCTACACAACAGCTTTATCATGATGAGAAAGGGAAAAACTAATACCATCTGGCAGTACACTTTTTCCAAGGGTTGGAGTTTGTCTCACATCGGTTAATTATCACCTCCAAAACTAGTATATGAGCCTGAGCAGCCTCTCCACTCTTAGCCAATTGGTTTGGAGTTGGATGCTTTAACATGGTATCGGAGCTAGGGTTTCAGAGAATTTGTTCCCCCTTATTTGTGCCATAAGTGCACCGTTGTTTGTTGTGATCCAAGTGTTATGGATCGTTTGTTTATCTCTCCACGTGCGAGTCGGGGGTCGCACGTGCGGGGGAGTGTTGGAGTTTGTCCCACATCGGTTAATTATCTCCTCCAAAACTAGTATACGAGCCTGGGCGGCCTCTCCACTCTTAGCCAATTGGTTTGGAGTTGGATGCTTTAACACTGATAGGTGCATAAATGTACTCATTTAGGCCCCTTTATTTGTACTTGTCGGTCGTTAGTTGCGCTTAATTAGAAATTATTATTATCTTTTTGGTCATTCATGTTGAATTATTAATTTGCAGGAAAAGAATGATAACAACTATTATTTAGGTCGTCGGGTGCATGAAGCGCAAAGTCGAATTCTCTGTGGTCGAACAAAGTCCATGATCGAATTAACTCCAGTGGGCCGAAGTTTGTACCCGAAGAAACTACAAGATGCCGATCAAACTGCGGGCATTTAACACTTATATTTGGGCATAGAATTCATTATTTTCTTGGTGGGCCCAAGGGCTTTTTGTATGACTAAAGGTAATCAGATTCTCAAGTTAAGATTGGAGTATGGGTGGCAGGCCCACTGGTGGCATTATAAAAGGGCAGAAGGGTTTTGTGTTTTCGGGAGCAGTATTCCCACGGACGAAAAAGAAAGAGGCTGCGGTGATATCTTCTTGGGTAGCACGCATAACAGAGAAAGAAGAAAGAACGGGGCTGCGATCACAGGTGGTGGTTCCCTCACTAACAAGGGGATGCGCCTATTTTCAGTACACAATCCGAATTCCATTTTACAGTTTTTGATTGATTTCTTCATAGCTTTGTTTTTTTTATCCCTTTCAAATTTTTGAAGTTTTGTTTAATTATTCGCATTCTGGTAATTCGTATGAATTTTTGTTCTTCATTAAAGTTGTTCGTTAGTTCTTGTTTAACTTAGATCTTTTGTTTATTTTTCATCTCGCGTAATAGATTCATGTTTCAAACTAGGGTTTCTTTTGTTTCTTGCTTAATAATGAGTAAGTAGTCGTTTAGGTAGAGTCGCGGGGTGATTAGTACACCGTGGCCAGTTCGGGCACTGCTCATATTTTCAAACAATGGAAAAACGATTTTTGATTGGAAAAATACTTCCCGCGGACGAACCCGGGCATTGTCGGAGCCCATGTGAACGGGGGAATGGGGGTCAAAAACTCATTTTCCGCTGCGCATGGGTATACGGCGACCATAGGGTCTCGCATCTTGCGGGGTATCTTTTTCAATCTAAAATTGAACGTTTTAAGAATACCGAATGGAGCAGGTTAATCCGGACTGGTTACGAGTGCTATGAACCCTACGACCGTACCTTCTTTTTAATTATTTGAAAAATCAAACAATTTCTTAGGTTTAGTTAATCTCAATCAAAACAACAAGGAGTCGCTACCTAAGAGCCAGTTAAATTAGTTAAACCCGATTTTTTAGTCAGCACACATCACCGTCTCTGTGGATTCGACTCCGGACTTACCGGATATTGTGCTACGTCGATCTCCGCCCTACGCTTGGGGCAACCCATTAATTTAGGACTAGGAAATCGTCAAGCAAACACCAAGCACTAGGTCTTCTAAAACAGATTGACCACAAGAAAGTAATTCATAAATAAAAGCCTGCATGAGCAATTACAGTTGCTTAATTGAAAAATTTTACCTTCCCATTGCGTCTAGGATCAGTATAAGGAAGGTTATGTACAACAACAGTTCTCCACAATCCAAGCTTCTTGTTGTTATCCAGCTGACTAGAATTTCTCAGAAATAGTTCCGTTTCTTCATCCACAAACATAAAGAAGCAAACATTCTCCTTGGCAGCTTCACTAATATTTGTTGGCTGTTGTATCAAATCATAGGCTCCTGGTCAAGACTACACTTATTAGAATACAACCTGCACGCTTAAAGATCGGAGAGACATTTATATGGGACTTTGAAGAGCAATACCAAAAATTGCAGAGGCAACAACAATCCCACGACACTGCTCCATTTCAAGGAGGTCAGAATCATCAATATCAAATCCTGTTTGACGTCCAGGCTTAATTCCTCTGACAAATCTGATGGTGTAGGTAATGCATCAATCAATAAGAAACTAAACATAACTGAAATGATTGCAAGTGAACAGCCACAATAATATTATATTGGCAGAGAATGGATAGAAAACAGGAAAGAAAAAGCATTTTTCAATGAAATAACTAATAGATGTTCCATGATCGAATATCATACCCGCAATGCACATTCATTGACTCTCGTATATCATAAGAATCATTCCTTTGCAACAGAGATGGATATCCACCAAATTCTGAGCCTCCAAACTCACTTCTACTTAGATTTTCTTCATGAATATAGGTTAACTGTTTGAGTACGGGAGAAAATGATGGGGAATTTGGCATTAGCGCAATTGCTTCTTCAACCGGTAGATAACATACTGGACATGCTGGAAGCCAGAAAATGGGACCAAAAAAGAACTTAGTGGAAATTACACTGTAGTAATAAACTAGGGTCCACAAATTTAGAAAGAAAAAAAAGGGTGTTATTTAGTAACTAAGATATCTATCTTTGTTGCCATTGTAATGCATATGAGTATGAATCCCTGGTAGCAAGTAACAAATGCTAAAACAACGTGATAATTTGCGATTTCACAGAAGCAATTGATAGAAGCTGCAAAACATATCTGAGAGCTGAAACCAAACTTACGACGTGGTCCAGTCCTTTTTTTATCTGCTGGAGGGGGAGGCAATGTGAAAGTTTCACATGGATTCCCTGGAGGAAGAGTGTATCCTGTAAAAAACGCAGGAGGTTGCAATCTACTTTGATTACTTTCCACATAATTCTGTGTAGATGAAATGATGCCATTATCATTATTTTGCTCCATATATGTGGGCGATGATCCAGGAAAGCTCAAGGTATTGTTAAGTCTAATGCTCTCGATACGGTCGCGTTCTTGAGAATCTTCACCTGAAAACATCCAAAAACACGCAAAATAAATTCCTTTCTTAAGTAACAAAACTCACATCATTTGAACATTTAAAAGATAACAACACAATCAGGCAAAGACAAAGTTTACACAGAGCATCTAAGTTAGTATATGTCGTAATTGATATAAGTCGTAGATAACAAGGGGTGACACCCATTCAAGTGAATTTCCCAGATTCCTAATCTAAATGATCTTGCAAATTACAATTATCAAGTGGAAACAAACTTCACAAATTGCTGTCCAAAAGCATGAAACAAACACATGAGTGGGACTTTGAATTTCAATCCCCCAGCTATACTCAGAGAGTTAGTAAGGCGGAAAAAAAAAAAAAAAAAAAAAACCAGAATTCTTGTCACGGTCCCCAGAACAAGTATGACTAATATTTGATCTTAAATCATTCCTCAGTATCCTGACTAAATTTCACCTGCATTAATAAGCGCCTCGCCAAAATTGACTGAATTGTGTAATTACAGCGTGGAATAATACAAAGATACCTAGTACAAGAAATAGAAAGAGGCGATATCAAACCTTTTGCCAACATAAAGGAAACAATTGATAACTAATATCTAATCTAAAAATCCTCCCAGTTTCCTCACCAAAACCAATTGAAGTATGTTGTTAAAAGTGAATACAAATTCCTAGATACATGTCCTAAATATTGTCCCATATAATTAAGCATGTAACTTCCTTGAGAATATAAGTACATAGGATATCTATGTATGAATCCTACGCTAATGTTAAATAATGAGCCACCAATGTAAAAGGGATAGAAGAGTGGGGTATCAAACCTTTGCCAACATACAAAACCCATCCAAAAACTGCAGCAGAGACAAGACACAAGAGCAGCATTCCAACCTTCTTGCGGCCGGCGAATTTACAGATCCAATGGAACAAACTCTCCTTCTCTTTGGGCATCTTAGAAAAAGCCTTACGGGCGGATAGGGGAGGCGTGGTCTGAATCGCCAACAGATGAAACTGTTGCAATGATCCATTGCTTCCTGAATTACGAATACCCAATGACATTGTTGTCACTGTTGTCTCCCCAATCCCTCCTCAGCTCTCTCTCTTATCTCATCTCCTCTTCCCCCCTCCTCTCATCAACACCAAACTGTATACTTACTAATCCTTCTAAATTCACCTCGAAATGAAAACCCAGCTCACCAATTGGCCCCAAAGTTAAGAGGCACCCCTCAGTTTCCAATGAACCAATCCAATATGATGGGCAAGGAACACTGCCACCAAGTCAACTCAAAACCCAATTAAAATTATCTGTATTGCAAAAGAAGTAAATGCAAATTGGGCACTAAAGAGTAAAGAATACCTCTTGCGGCAAAAAAACGAAACCTTTTCCTATCAACCAAAAAATAAAGAAAAGGAAGACACTGCTACCAAGTCTTAAACCCAAAACCCAACTCGGATTCTATCTTATCTTGCCAAAACAAATGCAACTGGGCAAACAAAAGTATATAATAGAAAAAAATAATAATAATCAGACCTTTCAGCAATTAAAACCCAGAATGGATTTAAACCCAATATCCAAAATCCAAGTCTTAAACCCAAAACCCAATACGAATTCTATCTTATCTTTGCTAAATCAAATGCAACTGGGCATACAAAAGTATATAAGTAAAAATAAAAAATAAAATCAGACCTTTCAGCAATTAAAACCAAGAATGGATTTCAACCCAAATTAGCGGAGTATTTGGCCAATGTATAACACAAAAGCACTCACGGATCAAAGCACACACAGCTCTGAAACCACATGGTTATAAGGCGAATGATTTCTAGGGTTTTTCGCTTAAATCTAGGGTTTGAGGAAATCAAAGTCTTTTGGACAAATCTGGGATCTTATGATTTTCTGTTGTGTGTGGGAATTTTTTTGATTGGCTGATGCGTTTGAGGAATTTATGTGTGTGTGTGTGTGTATATATATATATATATATATATATATATATATACTGGGGTACCATTTTCTATGCGTGATAAAATGCCGAGCACGGGTACCAGCTAAAATGCGCCGAGTGCGTTTTTATTTGAGACGACGACGTATGACGTTGGTGGTATAATTGGATGGGGCCGGACTATTGGGAACCACAAATTTTCTAAACGTAACCCGTGCATCATATTATATACATGTGTGTACCATATTATAACCGGGCTACGTTCAAAAAATTTGTGATTATTAATAGCTCCCCCTTGGATGGTGCTATCTTAACTACTGTGTGCCACTTGTTAACACGATAATGACGTCTTATTACTATAATTATGCTCCGATGTCTATGTCGATTTGTGGAGCTTCTGTTAGGGTCGTTTTTTTTACTTGTTTTCACATAGCTATTGAAAATTGAATGATGAATGTCATAATCAAAGAGTTTATGATGATGACCCTTTTTTTTTTTATTAATCATACGTTTTTACTTCTTGACGTATATCGTGTTTATGATGATGACTTGGGTAAAAGTCTTATTATTATTATTATTTTTTTTACACAAATATTTTTTTGCTATATCCACGATACAACTCAAAAACGCGCGATTGGGCTTTATCTTGAATTTTTTTTTTTTTAGCTATATCCACGATACAACTCAAAAACGCGCGATAAAGCCATTGGGCTTTATCTTGAATATTTTTAAAAATATTTTCGTACAAGTCATGGTAATTTTTTTTTGAACTTTTCTAAGTTCTCTCGTCGAGACAAATCAATAATCCATAAAAGTTTATCGCAAAACTCACAAACGTAAAAAAATTTGAATAAAAACAAAACCAAAAATCCCCGAATAGCCAAAACGCTCCGTAGAGGAACAAGGCCTAAGTTTAACAGGAGGTTTAAGAATGTGTGGGGAAAACTTATATCAATATAAAAATTAAAAATAAAAAGAGATGAAAAAGCAGAATTTATACAGTCGCGCGCGGTAATATTCTACAGTAGCAAACAAGATAAACACTCGAGTCCTAAAACCTTGAAATCCACTATGAAAAGAGGGATAAATTGACATACAAGATCTAAAGGATTTTCATTTACGTAAATTTCATTTTAGTAATGGAGTAACTTGGTTTAGGAAAACTTCAATTTTGTGCCACTTGTTTTTGCATGATTGGAGTAGCAAGAATCAATATTTTTTTTAATCTTTATTAGCCTTTCATTTTTATCTTTCTTAGTTTCCTTTTATTATTTTTCTTGATTAGCAAGAATCTACTATTTCCTAGTTAAGTAAGGGCTTGACCTTAAATAAGGATGTAGGTTACAGGCAAATTAGAAAGTAAGTTGTCGTTCAATATCGCTCTCTTTTCCTGGTGGATTTCAAGGTTGCTCGTGGGCTCGAGTGTTATCTCGTTTGCATACCTTGTCTAGCCCCATTTTTATCATATTGTGTCAAGTGGTATTAGAGTAAGGATTTGTCTGGCTCGATAACATTTGCGGAGTGGGAAGCACAAACCCTATTTATGATGGTCGTACGTATGGATGGATGAAGAATGATTCATGCCAAGGGATTTACCCAGACCCAACTGACTAATCACAAAAGTTATAGGAATTGCGTTGATGGATTTGCCCGCAACTAACTTAGCGCAAAATTCTTGTTATCAACTATACAGTGAATGTGGAGGCTTGTTAAACAAAATACTTGGCAATGATGGTTCCAACTATTGTTCTTGATCGTGATTCTGGGGGTTCGTGGAGAGGTGATTTTAGGCGGCAGTTTCCTTGCTCTCCCACTGCCCTATCTTTGTTTCCTCTCTGTGGTTGCAGACTGTTTGCATTACTTTGGTGGGTCTGTTGGTTTCCTTCTGCCGCTAGTCATCTACATCTGGGAGTGACCGGATCTGATTGGGTGGTGATGCCTACGGTATTTTGTGTGGCTGCAGTTATGAAGCGGGTTAGGGTTTTGTGGGGTTGGGTCTGCCGAGCGGGTCCCTTTGGGCCTGTTTGTTTATTTGGGCTTTGTTGTTTAGCTGGGTAACGGGTGTGCTTAATTGTTTGGGAAAATGACGGCCAATGACGTGTTTTGATAATTAATACCCGCCAAAGACATTTTCAGTATTAACAAATGTTCTCAGCATGTCATTGACGGCTATTAATTATCAAAACAAGTCCTGGGCCGTCATTTTCCCTAATTGTTTTATTTTTAGGCTCCCGTTTTAGACCTTTGGGCTGGGCTTCGACCCATGTGATGTACTGTCCAACTTTTTGTTGGATTTTCATTTTCCCTATCCTCGTTTGTAATAAATTTTTGCCTATAAAAAAAAAACAAAATATATGAATATGAATCAGTAAAGATACATGCACAAGTACATGAATATGCTTATCCTGATTTCCGATATTATAATAACTTACCTAGATTTAGTAATTATGAGTATTTTGAAGATATTTTAGATTAAATTCCAGACATTGACAATTTTTTCCTAGTATATGAGAATTGTAGCCAAAGAAAAGTGGAGATACTTGTTAAAACTTACAAGTTCAGCACTATGATTGTGGTTAGATTTGCAATCTTCGAGAGATCGACAAGGCAACTTAGGCAAGCGTCGTATTTGCACATGGTTAAAAATTAAAAGATGTACGATGAAAAAAAAAAATCCATGGAATTATGAGCAATTCATAAAACGAAAATAAGGGCCAATGCAAAATAATTAATTCACTCATTTTTGCCAAAGATGTCAATGAAGAAGCCCTTAAACAAGTTTTAATTGAAGCTGGTGAAGAAAATTGATCAATATGAAATGATGGCGGGGAGCTGAAAATTGGTATAAATGTTATTGATCAAGTTGTAAAAATCAAAATAAACTTTGAAATGACGTGATCAATGCTGCCACCTTATGTGATAGCTTTATGGTTAAGTCATTCCCCCTAATTGGGCTTATCATCAATGTGCCAACCAAAACCAAGAATATATTATTGCAAGCACGCATACAGAGAATATATTATTGTAATACACTTTTCTGTTACGTTTTGTCGTAACAATAATTCTAGTGACACACTTAAACACACACCCACATTCACATGAGTGGTGGGTGACACTGGGACCCACCACTCATGTGAGTGTGGGTGTGTGTTTAGGTGTGAATTTGGGTGTGGTACTAGCACCATTGTTATCGTAAGGGCATCAAGAGGTTGAAGTATTCCAAGTATCTATTTATATGGCATGGAAGATAGAAGATTGCTGATAAGAACTTGAGAACGAGTTCGTTGGAAGAAAATGAGATTGACGTAGGACAAACATCTTATGATGTAAACTTTATTTTAGTAATAATTTGGTTCAGAAAATTTTAATTATAGTCCACTTGTTTTGGTATGTTTCTATTGAAGTAGTTAACAGTCTTAATTTCTATATGATGTTTAAGTAAAAAAAGAAAAAGATTATCAGTTTTCATTTTTTAACTTTTATTAGTTTCTTTTATCTTTTTCCTTGAGTAGCAAAAATCTATTGTTTCCTAGTTGAGTAAAATCTTTCATTCATTAAAGAAGAAATTAATTAGCCATCCTATTTGTCCTACTTATTTAGGTGCCCATCCTACTAGGTTTAAATACATAAGTCGACATCCTGAAATTTAAATAATACCTAAAACACCCTTAATCATGACAAATACAGAAATCATGACAAAATCATGAAAAATATAACAATTATGAAAAAGTCATCCGGAATCATTACAACCTTAAACTAACTTTTTAAGTTAGTTTTACATCCCGAATTTCTTTACCTATATAGTAAAGATTTTTAGGACCTTAAACTAACTTTTTAAGTTAGTTCTACATCTCAAATTTTTTCACCTATATAGTAAAGAATTTAGGACCTTAAACTAACTTTTTAAGTTAGTTTTACATCCTGAATTTCTTCATCTATATAGTAAACAATTTTAGGACCTTAAACTAATTTTTTAAGTTAGATCTACATCCCGAATTTCTTCACCTATATAGTGAAGAAATTTAGGACCTTAAACTAACTTTTTAAGTTAGTTTTACATCCTGAATTTCTTTACCTATATAGTGAAGAATTTTAGGACCTTAAACTAACTTAAAAAGTTAGTTTTACATCCCGGATGATTTTGTCGTAATTCTGGATGACTTTGTCATGATTGCCGCTGCGCGGACCAAATTAACAAAGTCAATATCCCTTATTTAATTTGGTCCGCGCAGCGCCACTATTAAAATGTAAAAAATTATTAAGGGCTAAATGGGTATTATTTAAATTTCAGGATGAAAACACAAGTTTTCAAACCTACAAGGATTAGGACTTAAGTATCATGTAGAATAGGACCCCTATTTATGTTCCCTTCATTAAAACCATAGAGTACTCTCTCTCTCTCTCTCTCTCTCTCTCTCTCTCTCTCTCTCTCTCTCTCTCTCTCTCTCTCTCTCTCTCTCTCTCTCTGGTTTTCAACTTTTCACATGGACAGAGTGTTTATCGCGTTTGCTATAACGCTATCTATTCTCATGTTTATTCTACTGTGTCAAGTGGTATCAGAGCAAGGATTTGTCTGGCTCGATGACATTTGCTTGAGAAGGAAGCCCAAAACTAATTTTGATGATGGTCGTGCATAGGTATGGGTTAAGTATGATTCCTACCAAGACAATTACTCATACCAAACCTACCTTAGATAAACACAAAGTTAGTAGGATTCGTGTTTTACCCGCAACAAACCTATTAACCAAAATGTCTTTCGCACAAAATTCTTGTTATCAACTTAATTGATAGCGAGAATAAATGTGGAGGCATGTTTTACGAAAGTTATGAATATCAGTTTGGTGAAACGACATACATAGTACGATGGGTAAGAATTGAAGCCCTTAATTAAACAGGTCTTAATTGAAGTTGATAATAGGAGAATTGATACGGATGATGGCGGGGACTAGAAAATTGGTATCGATGTTGATGATAAGTTGCAAAAGATCAAATTAATTTTTCAAATCAAGTGATCAATGGTGCCTTGTAACACCCCAAAACCGAATTCCATATAATCTCAAGGAAATGAAGGTGTTACCATACTCTTATCAAACTAGAATTAATAGCCCAATACTCGACCACTCCCCCTCTTACCAAGCACCTCTATCCTCTTTTCATAATTTTTCCTATTCCTTTCCCAGTCCCCCCTCTCACACATGTTCACCTCTCTCATATATACGCCTATGCATGCATTCCGGTGGTGAGGACACCTAATCCTTTTTATGCAGTTTGTCCCATTTGCATGTGTTTTTGTTTTGCTCTTTCTTTTCTTTTCTTTGTGGTTTTTGTTTTACACTCTTTGGCTTTTAGCCCACACACTGATGCAAATCCATCCATGGCTATAACCAAAGTGAAAGATTAACATTTGTCCATTCCATGCAAATTTATAATTCCAACCATCCCTTTTTCTTTCCTTCACAATCGGACTTAAAGTGACCAGCACAAGGGAAAAACAAAACTATTCCCCTTAAGCTGGGATATTACACAGGTGCCTCCTTATGTGATGGCTCTATGGTCAAGTCATTCCCTATAACTGGGCCATTCATCGATGTGCATGTCAAACAAAACCAAGATGAAACAAAATCAAAAGAACTTGATCGAAATGTTACTTCGTTGATTTTCAAATGTTATTTTGCCAATTTTTTCATCTTTATTCAAAAAAATTAGGTTTCGATCGTAATTTTTTACTTTTTAGATTTCTCTCGTTATGATGAAGCAATAATCCCCAAAAAATTGACGAAAAACTAACAAATGTTAAAAAAATTTGAATAAGGACAAAAAAATAAGTCAAATGGCTTATTTAGCCGAACAACCCCGTGCATCTTATCAATCTGTTGAAGAATGCAAAGAAGATATCATCTCTTTATATATTTTAGAGGGGAATCTTTTTTTTTTTTGAACGGCAAAAGAAAATTTTCTTAATTTTTGTAATTGTTCATTGGATTAACGTGTAATTCCTTCTTTGTCAGTTCGTTGGGTTTGTTTGCAATGGGAATTATCATTTACAAAAGATGCATCCATGTTAATGATACACTCACCAGCTGAATAATTTTCCCAAAGATTAGCAGTCCCAACATCCCGTGATCCAACTTTATTCTCGTTTTTTATTTTTTCCTCTGTTCCATTTTTACTGGATCATTGGGCCTTGTGTAAAAATATTCATGGGTTAAAAAATGAGCCATATAACAACACATATATACTAGGTACTAATAAAAACAAGTTGAGACCCTAATTTTTGAATATTTTGAGGGGTTTAAAGCTCACTCCTCATGGGCCTTAGCCTAGAGCTAGCCATGATAGTAATGTGCAAAAGAGTTTTTTGCAGCAGAGTGGTGTATCTGATGAGAGTTTAAAGAACCCCTTCAGGGGTGCTTTTTGGATCTTGCATTTTTTTTGGTTCAACGGTCAGGAATGTCCGGGTCAGTTTACGCACACCTCAACTATTCCCTTTCCTGTCATGTATTCTTCTCATTTGTCATCATTCATTTTGCATTATGCAAGAATGTACGTATTCCATAATCTATGGCCAGCACAAGCAAAATACAGTAACGTAAAATGGAAAACCATAGCTCCCATACGCCCCATCATATTCTCCAACATCTGACCAGCCGTCTTATTAACTTATCATCGGTGTACTCTTTATTTGATTCGAATGTGTTATTTGCTTCACTCGTGTGCAATACGTCTTTTTCAATTGTATTAGATGCACACGATGAATTGCAACTTCATTGTTACTGACATATTTCTTGCTCTAAAAAAAAAAAAACTGCATATGAATCCGATTGTCAATAATGTAGAACAATTGGTGTCATTCTAGATTCCTTTTTTTGGGTAAACCATCCTAGATTCCCTTTGGTGCTCCCATTTCTTAATTTCAATATCTAATCCAAGCTTATTCCAACCTAACATTCTCATGTGACGTCAACAACTGGTTTCCAAACAAAAACAACAACATGCATTCTGTGTATAATGTTCTTTTCGTGTGTTTAATATATATATATATATACACATACTAAGAATCTTATGAGGGATCTCTTACGGTCTTACCGTAAGGGACTCCCATTTTCCGATCGAATTGTAACGATCCGAGCCGCTCAATGTGTTCAGAACGTAATTTTAAGGGTACTCTCGAGAAATCGCCCAAAAAAATGACTGGGAATGGCTTGATCTGAACAGTTTTGCATAAAATGCATTTATAGTGTTTTTATGAAAAACTGATCAAATCAAGCCCTTCCCGGTCATTTATTTGGGCGATTTCTCGCGGGTACCCTTAAAATCACGTTCTGAACACATTGAGCGGTTCGGATCGTCGCAATTCGATCGGGAAAGGGGAGTCCCTTACGGTAAGGTTGTAAGGGATCCCTCATAGAATCCTGACTGTATATATATAAACTAGAGTTTGCCCGTGCCTGAAGGCACAGCGCAACGCATTTCGAACGCAACTAAAATGAATTGCAAAACTATTGACCACCCCCGCCAACGAAACTGATTTATACGGGAAGATTTTTTTCTTAAATTAAGATCAAACAAATTGTTTTCTTACCCTTTTGTTTAGTTTACAAAAAAAAAACACACACACACACACCAAAAAAAATTGAAATTGATCAACCGATAAACAAAAATATTTCTTACCCTTTTGTTTAATTTACGATTTGCCTTGCACTAATTTTAAATATGAAATTTTATTACTTTCTATCTTTCTATAACAAAAGAGAGTTGGGATAGAAAAAGTTAGAAAATATTTTGCCTTGCTTCGGAGAGAGAAAGAGTGCTAAGGTTTCAAAAATTACTTCCTTTTCAAAATTCAGCTCTTTTTTTTTACAATGAAATTTTATTACTTTCTATCTTTTCATAACAAAAGAGAGTCGGAATAGGAAATGTCAGAAGAGATTGAAAATAGAAATTTCTAGTTCTAGGACTATTCTCAGCCCTTGGATTTATGTGGGAATAGATTTGAACCCTTGATTTATGTACATAAAATTCAAATACTGAGCTCCGTTATTATATAGATGATCAAACTTCTCTTCAGTCAAGTCGTCTTGAAGTTGATTGCGAAATCCTTGTCCCACACTACAAACAAAGACCCACCAGCTAATTTTGTGGTACATCTGAGCTTAAGTTTTGGAGCGGTTAGGTGAACAATTTTCGTGGACAGCTATTGGGGATCGTTACGGGACATGCAAGGATGGGATCGGAGGGTTTAGTAGTGTCGGCCACCACGACAAGAATTTTAAAAAATGTAATTATTATATGTGAAAAAAAAAATTATCCCTAAATTATATAGATTTGCCACTGCTAGGTTTTTTTCCTTATTTTTTATTATATACTAGTCATAAATCTTCTATTATTTTTTTTAAGAAAAGAG
>JAOTQK010000012.1:10649242-10660492 GCA_025642025.1 Rhododendron ferrugineum
GGGAAGACGAAAGGCATGCTCAGCCTGTAAAAGAAGAAGTTGTTTCAATAAATCTGAGGGATGAAGGGAATCCTCGAATGGTTCAGATCGGTTCCTCGCTATCAAAAGAAGAGCGCCAAGCTCTTACAAATTTGCTTAAAGAGTTTGAAGACGTTTTTGCATGGTCACATGCTGATATGCCCGGAATCGATCCTGAAATCGTGGAACACCGGATTCCCCTCTACCCTGATGCGAAACCGGTAAAACAAAAATTAAGGCGAATGAGACCCGACTGGGTATTAAAAATAAAGGAAGAAGTCACAAAGCAAATCAATGCAGGATTCTTAATGGTAACAGAATACCCTCAGTGGGTCGCAAACATTGTTCCTGTCCCCAAAAAGGACGGCAAAATTAGAGTCTGTGTTGATTTCAGGGACTTAAACAAGGCCAGTCCTAAGGACGACTTCCCGTTGCCTCACATCGATGTGCTAGTCGACAACACCGCCGGCCACGCCTTACTCTCATTCATGGATGGTTTCTCCGGATACAATCAGATCCTCATGGCCCCAGAAGATCGAGAGAAAACCACGTTTGTCACCGAATGGGGGACTTATTGCTACCGAGTCATGCCCTTCGGATTAAAGAATGCCGGGTCTACCTACCAACGGGCTGCCACTGCCCTCCTGCACGACATGATCCACAAAGAAGTGGAGGTCTATGTAGATGACATGATTGTCAAAGCAAAGGAACGAGAAGGGCATTTACCAGCGCTCAGAAAGTTCTTTGAGAGAATCAGAAAGTATAGGATTCGCCTAAACCCTACCAAGTGCACCTTTGGGGTTACTGCAGGGAAGATGCTTGGGTTCATGATTACCACCCGCGGAATTGAGGTTGACCCGTCAAAGATCAAGGCCATACTGGAAATGGAACCACCACAATCAGAAAAGGACGTGAGAAGCTTTCTTGGCAAAGTACAGTTCATCAGTAGGTTCATTGCCAAGCTGACGTTAACCTGCGAACCCATATTTCGCTTGCTCAAGAAAGGAACGTCGTTCGTCTGGGATGATCAATGCCAACAGGCTTTTGAAGCCATAAAGAACTATCTGCAAAATCCTCCAGTGTTAACACCGCCCATGATGGGAAAACCTTTGATCCTTTACTTGTCCGTCACCTCGTTTTCAATGGGATGCATGTTGGCACAGGAAGGAGATGATGGGGTGGAAAAGGCTGTCTATTACCTTAGCAAGAAGATGGTCGGACCCGAGGAACGATATACCGCGCTGGAAAAGACATGCTGGGCACTTGTATGGGCTTCCAGGAAGCTGAGACATTACCTGTTAGCTTACCCGGTGAAACTAATATCCCGGATGGATCCTTTGAAGTACCTGTTTGAAAAACCGACTCTCACGGGAAGAATGGCAAGATGGCAGTTGATGCTGGCTGAGTTCGAACTAAAGTATGTTACTCGAAGTCTGTGAAAGGGAGAGCTGTGGCCGAGTTTTTAGCAGATTGCCCCGTTGAAGGAGGAGAAGACGCTGAGTTCGAATTTCCGGACGAAGACATAATGACCACGACAGAAGAGGTTTGGCAGCTATACTTTGATGGAGCAGCTAACCAGAAAGGGTTTGGGATTGGTGTCCTGCTAATATCACCCGACGGATCGCATATCCCTTTAGCCTTCAAGCTCAATTTCGAAGTCACTAACAACCAGGCGGAATACGAGGCCTGCATTGTAGGCATGGAGGCGGCCATTGAAATCGGTATAGAGAAATTGGAAGTCGTGGGAGACTCAAATCTGGTCGTGTGCCAAGCCAACGGTGACTGGAAAGTCAAAGAGGAAAAGCTGAAGCCATATCATCAGGATTTGGAAGATCTAATTCCTCATTTCAGCAAGGTAACCTTCACTCATGTCCCGAGGCTCAGAAATCAGTTCGCAGATGCCTTAGCCACGCTAGCATCCATGATCGAAATTCCTGTCGGTGTAAAATTAAGGCCAATCACGATTGAACAAAGAGACACCCCAGTATATCAACACGTCATGACCGTTGACGAGCCTGACGATGGCCATCCATGGTATTATGACATTTGGAGATTCGTAGAAAGAGGAGAGTATCCTGTCGGAGCCAGTAAGAAGGATAGAATTGCTCTCCAAAGGATGGCGGCACAATACATTCTCTGTGGGGGAAACCTCTACCGGAGATTGCACGGTGGTATGCACAAGCTATGTATCCAAGGTCCTGAAGCACAGAGGGTAATGGAAGAAGTTCACGAAGGTGTATGCGGCCCTCACATGAACGGCATGATGCTCGCTAAGAAAATTCTGAGACAGGGATACTTCTGGTCCACCATGAAAACAGAATGTGTAAAATACGTATGACAATGTCACAAATGCCAGATTCATGCCAATCTCACGCATGTCCCGCCGCACGAACTACAGCAAACAACCTCCCATTGGCCTTTCTCAATATGGGGTATTGATGTCATTGGGAGAATCACGCCTGCAGCCTCTAACGGCCACAAGTTCATTTTAGTGGCTGTCAATTACTTCACAAAGTGGGTAGAAGCAGCTTCATATGCCACCCTGACAGCAGTTCAAGTCGCTCACTTCATTAAACAAAACGTTATCTATCGATATGGGGTCCCCCAAGCTTTCGTATCTGACAATGGAGTTCATTTCAAAGGGCGAGCACGAGAAGTGTTGGAGGAGTTCCAAATCCAAGTGCATAAGTCCACCACTTATCGGCCACAAACCAACGGAGCAGTGGAGGCTGCCAACAAAACAATCAAAACCATCTTGGAGAAGACCATTCAGTCCGCCAGGGACTGGCATGAGCAGTTACCATTGGCCCTGTGGGGATACCGGACATCCATACGTACGCCAACAGGAGCAACTCCATACTCTTTGGTTTACGGCATGGAGGCTGTACTTCCCATAGAGTTGGAAGTTCCATCTCTCCGGACTATGATCGAGTGTGAGATTCAAGAGGCAGATTGGCTGAGCAACCGGTTTGAGGAACTCATGTTGTTCGATGAACGTCGGTTAAGGGCTCTTTACCATATTCAAGGATACCAAAGGAGAATTGCGCGGGCATTCAATAAGAAAGTAAAGTACAGGAACCTAACTGAAGGAGACATGGTTTTGAAGGAAATTCGGGCACCAGTTTACGATCCACGAGGGAAGTTTAGGCCAAAGTGGTCCGGACCATACATCATCAAAACGATCCTGTCCGGAAGAGCCACGCAACTCATTGACTTGGACGGAAACGAGTTTTCAACTCTAGTCAACCTGGATCAACTCAAGCGTTACTATCCCTGAGAGAAGCTCGCTGGGCTGGAAACTGCAAGGGCAGACAGCCCCAGGCAAAAATTAGAGCAAAAGCCTGCTAGGATGAAAACTCACAAGAGCATCTTAGGCAAAAGTTAAGGCATATAACAAATAAGCTCGCCTAGGCCGAAAACCTGCAAGGGTGGCACTAGGCAAAAGTTAGAGCGCAAAAGGAGAGTGTCAAAACCAGAGCGAACCTTGCCCTGAACTACGTCATGACCTGATTCCTTCATCAAAAGGATACGTAGGCAGCCTTACTCTGAGGCCCGGTCATAATCAAGACAAAATAGCATCCAGGTTGAAAGAGTCTAAAGCATTGAATCAAAGGAAGGGGAAACCCTCCAATAACTCTTTTTATTAAGATAACTGCTTCTGATACATAAGGCTGAGCATGACTTCGGAAATAAAAAACGATACAATAAAAAAAGGGGTCCATGATTTATTTAAAGGTCAGGGTAGTAAAGATCGAGTCAGTTTCCTTGAGCCCCAGCTCTCGCAGCAATGTCCCTCCTGAGCCACTTTCTATAACTCCCTCGCACTGCCACAGATGGGTAAGGGTGAGCATCGGTTACCCCACGGGCCCTCCAGGATCGCTGATAGTTGCAAAGGACCGAATGGCAGAAGGAAGGCAGGAAGACGTCCACCTGAACCTCAGCAGGAACCTCCTGTCTCAAACCAAGCTGGCGCTCGATCCGGTAAGGGATATAGAACGTAAAAGCTTCCAAACCAGCAAGAACCACCCACTGAGAGCCTATGAACTGCACTGTCATAGGAGGAAGATCTAGCCATGGACGTCTCCAAGAAATGGTCTCAGCCCGTAAACGCCTGAGGAAATCGACCCACTCAGGAACCTGCCTGTTCGCGAACTCAAAACAGCGCAGAGACAACAGCCTAGCTTCATATCGACAAATGCCGGGAGGGATGGTCAGCACATTCACCTTGTCACAAAGCCAAATCTGCATAAAGAGAGAAAAACAAGTAAGGAACCATAGAAAGCCAAACCAAATGTTGAGGTAAAACGAGAATGTGAGAAAAACCCGTAAAAGGAGAGCTGAGTGAGAAATCTACCTGTAAGAGGAGAGGGCTGCCACCAAAAGTCTCGGTCTCCCCGGAACGAACCTTGTCTAAACCAATCAATGTCTCAGCCAAAACCATGGGCACCATGTCCTTCCTAGCCTCAATCTGAACAGCGACGCTGACCAGCGCTGAGCTTGCGTGACCAGTAGAAGAAACTAGAAAATAAGCAGCAAGGAGGCACATACAGAGAGCAGTCATGCGCCTAGTCTGGTAGGTCACATCCGCTAGATCACCAAGAGGGGAGAACATTTCAATGAGACGCATCACATTGAGGTGACCTTGACCAATCAAAAAGCGAGCGATGCCGTCGTTTAAACCAAGGGAGGCAGCAAGAACCTTGGAGATGTTCTTGCGCACCGGAGGAATAATGATCTCTCCAGAACCAAACCCACCAAGATAGGCGCGAAACTCTTCTACGGTAGGACAAAGTTCTTGCTCACCGAAGCGGAATACGTGCACTTCTGAATCCCAAAAACTCGCGGCAGCTCTTAAGAGCTCAGGACGTAGTCGAATGTTGCGGAGATACCGCATGGAGTAGAGGCCATGAGCTCGGAAGTTAAGCCAGTCGACGCCTTCCATGGAAACCAACCATGGGCGGAGTGAACCAGTGAGAGAAAGAGCCATGGAAGGAGGAAGAGTTTGAAAGACAATGAGAAGGGTGAGGAGAGCATAAGGTCCAAAGGCTTGGATTTATAGGGAGAATAGGAGGGACAACTTCAACTTTCAAAAAGCCTCGAGTTTCAAAAGTGCATATTTTCCATGAGTCTTGCAAAAGAAAAAGCTTGGTCATACCCCAAAAGGATCAAAACGGACATGCATTGGCTCAGTAATGCTGTCATAGAGGTCAAACTTCGGCCACTGTGCAAACTGTCTTGGGAAACAACAAAACTGAAAGGTGTCAGGAAACATGTGCCGCGCGGCACTTTGATGACCTCGCACGATACTCTGAAACAAGGAAATTCCCACGGCATACCATTTGATGTACCGTGGGAATAAAAGGAACCACGCGCGGCACAATGGAGCTCCGCGCGGCACATTAAAGCTGCATTTCTGTAGTTTTTGACAGCAACTAATGGGAATTGATTCGAGGCACGCAAGGGCACTTTCAACCATCGACATGCACTCCAGCGAGTATTTGGGACTTCGGGGACGTTTCACTTCGAGCCTACCCTCGAAACTCGAGGTCATAGTACAAAAAGTCGATAAAATCCAATTTCCAAGCCCCGTTGAAGTACCAAAACTCGTTTCAAGCCGTTTCAAGTTTGTTTTTCGAGTCGTACAGGTCATAATGGTCAAAAGTGACTTAGTCCAAGTTCCGGTTCATGTCAAATGTCAAAACTTGAGAAGGTCACCTTTCAAAGTCAACATTTTCGTGGTTTTCAAGCTGTTTTCAATCTTAAAGTCAAATGTTTAAGTTTTGCATGACATCATTGTCATACTCGGTCGTGCACGAATCGGTAATAAGGGTATTTCTGTACATTCTTGTGTTCGGCGTAAATTTTCCGAAGCTTTTCAATAACTTTCTTTGATTTCTACTTCTTTGTCAATATACTTACTTGTCAACGTGATATTCACCGTCAGCCCCGAGTCTGGCTCAGTTTCTGTGTTCAAACGGCTAGTCACGCATCTCGGTTAATGTTTAGTTATTCAATCTTTCTTTACGCAACATTAATGAGAGGAATTGAATAGCATAAAACATTCAAAGAACAAAGTGTCCATATAATCTCAAAGTATATCCATGAATCGAAGTGTACATCCAAAATGAAACATGCTAGCCTACTGCGCAAAATCCTATCTACCAAGGGTAAACAGGCACCCTACAAAAAGGAAGCACGCAGGCTCCGCTAAAACAACAAAAAGCAAAAAGAGGGGCTCAGTCCTCATCTCAGTCCTCGTCCTCACCCTCCTCGTCGTCCTCCTCGGAAACCTCCTCCGCCGCCGGAGAGCTGGATGCCTCCAGGGTAGCCGTCACCCTAGGTACGGTGCCCCCAGAAGTATCCTCCAGGTCGACGTCAGCAGGATCCTCGGTCTCATCCGAGACGTCGATCGGCTCCTCCTCTGTCCCTGTCGAGTGCCTCGCCCTCTTCGACGAAGGCTCGTCCCGAGAGCCAGCAGAGGAAGCCTGTGGCACAGGCATGCGCACGGACTTCCTGCGCAGTCCTCGAGAAGCTCCTCCTCTAGCCTGCAATAGCATGACATTTGTGAATCATTTACATTATAATAGAAGCATTAGAGAATAAGTAGCACTAGTTTTAGGATTTACCATCGTCCCGCCAGCACGAGGAAGCACCTCCGGAGAGTGGCCCATGGCGTACTCCGGACCAGCTGCTCCAAGCCCATCATGGCCAGGGCCATCTCTCGGGCGTACTCCGGAGTCACCTGCACGATAAACAAATTAAGACATGCAACAACCATAATCGATATTTGAAAGGAATAAAGAAGCATGTTATACCTGAGAAAGGAACTCTGGAGGCTGAACAGACGGACGAGGTACCACCACCAACCCTGGAACCCCCTGGGCGGTCGTCACGTCCACTGTCCAGGAGAGTGGAGGCAAGCTAGCCCCGCTCGGGCCTGCGCTGTCGCCTCGGCCTCCACCTCCTCCACCTCTGCCGCTGTCACCTCCTTTCCTACCTCCTCTCCTGCGTCCTCTGCCTCCCGCCGCCCGCTGTGTCGCCTCCCAGGCAGCGCGTATCCCAAAACTCGGCATCAAGTGCCGAGCCCGGTACTCTGCGTAGTCGGCACCTGCCTGGAAGAGCGACCCCAGCTCCAGGTCAGGCCTCGTGTACCTCTCCACCTCCGCCCGGGTGTACTGGCTCGTCCTCTGAACCAGCGGAGGGAGTGGACCAGGGACTCGAAACTCGTCCAGCCTCAGCGACTGACGTGATACCCGGTCACCCAGGTACCACTGCCAGCCGTAAGGGGACTCCAGAAGTACTCTCCCCCTGGCCGTCTCCCTGCTCTGGGCCACATACGGGACGTTGATACGATCCCATATGCGCCAGTAAACCTGCAAATGAGAAACAAGCATTGTCAGCATATGATTCAAAGATAGAGCATACATGTAAGCAAGACATTAAGAGAAAAAGAAAGCCATACCCCATCAGGACGCAGCTCGTCCAAGTATAGGCGGAAGGCATTCAGATTGCCCTTCCCTTCTTCACCCCTCGATACTCCTTCGACCAACGTAAGGCCCGAGGGAGTATCGTGTCGTCCGGGCACGTGGCCTCGGGAGGGTACATCCCTATCACCTCGTACGTCCAAAGCTACAAGTCAAGACATTTTCAAGATTAGCACAGGATATATATATTGAGCAATAAATGGAAAGCTAGCTATTCAAACAGAAAGGAATCAGAATGTACCTCCCAGACCCTCCAGTACCCGCCAAGGCTCACTCCTGCTCCGCCTGAGAGAGAGCCCATGAACGCGTAGCACGTCCCCAACGCCGCGCCTCCCCAGTCGAAGCGGGCTATCTCCCCGACGTCCCTCAAGGCCGGTAGGAGTGAAAGGTGCACCCGGTTGCGCCTGTTCGGAAACAGAGACGCACCAAGTAAGTACAAGAGAAAGCACCGGCCCATCTGCTCCTCCTACACCCTGTCGGTCAAGAGACCCTCCGTCCAAAACCCCTGCAGCTGTGCGTACTGAGCGTCGTCGGTCTCAGCCCTCAGCACGTCCCCCAGCATCAGCCGCTGGAACTCCGCACTCCTCCCCGTCGTCGTGTCAAAGGGGATAGGGTCACCTCCGACCCTCAGACCAGTGATCGCCGCAAAGTCTAACGGCGTCACGGTCAACTCACCGAACGAGAAGTGGAGGGAGTTCGTCGTATCCCACCACCTCTCGGCCAGAGCCCTCACCACCGGGCGGTCATTGCTGACCCCCCTCGTCAGCACGCTGACAAACTCCCCGAAGCCTGCCTGCCGCACTATCCCCCGCACTGCCTCGGGGAGCCTCTCCCAGAACGTCGGCACGTCCGCCGAGCCTCCGTAGCACGAGAGCGGGAACGCCTGTTACAATGAATCAACGACGATTAATACACAGGCGTAACATGCAAGACAAGTGTCATATTCAAAAGCAAGGAAATGAAAGTACAATACATTGGAATTTGAAATACAAGTATTTAAAGCATACCTCGTCTCGGCGTGAGGAAAGGTGCTGCTGTGGGTCCCTCAGGACCAGAGCCTCGTCGTACGTAGGCCTCTCAGGCCTATAAGCGTCTAGGAGGGAAGGCACCACTACGTGCTGAAAAGGGACGTAGGTCGCCTCGTCGTAGGCTCCCCTGCCTCTCAAGGCCTCCGTCGCCTCCTCCACAACACTCCTCTGAGGGGCTCGCTTGCCTGCCGCCTCCTCTGTGGCCCGTGGCCCCTCCGTGCTCCGAGCCCCGAGCTCAGCCTGTAACTCCGCCTCTCGGGACTCCAGTAGGGCTGCTGCTAGCCCGGGCACCCCCCGTAGCGTCTCAACCAAGTCCTCTAAGGACGCGGCCTCCAAGTAGTCGCCCATCCCCACGGGACGCGACGACCCAGCACTTACCCCACTACCAGTAAACAGAGCCGGCGTCTCTCGCTCCTCCATTGGCTCCTCCTCGACAATGGGGGACTTCCCTAAGTCGGCCCGAGGCTCCCTAATAGGAGAAGCCTCTGTCTCCACTCCCACTCCGTCGAGACCGTCACCACCGCGAGCCCCCGTGACCCTCTCCCCTAAACCAATTGTACCCTCCGCTCGGCCTGTAGCCTCGTCCTCACCCCTAGGCTCCACTGCACCCGAACTCTCCGTGCCTTGGCCGTAGCCGGCCATTACCAAACTGTCACCACCACTGCCACCCACTACGGTAGCCGAGGCCGTGGCCTCCTCGGCCACGACCACTTGGGCCGAAACCCCCGAGGTCTCCGGAACACCCTCGTCAACCGAACCACCCTCCGGAGGGACTAGAGAGGACATAACCTCATCCTGTGTATCAATGTCGTCCATGTATATACGAGAGAGAAAGAGAGACCAGAAGAGAGAGAGAGAGAGAGCAGCGAGAGAGAGAGAGAGTAACAAGAGAGAGAGAGAGACCAGAGGGAGAAAAGAGAGCAAGAGAGAGAGAGCAATGCGAGAGAGAGAGAGAGAGGCACAGTCCGAGAGAGAGAGAGAGAGAAATGATCCAGAGAGAGAGAGCAGAGAGATACCTGAGAGAGAGAGAGAGAGGGAAGTTCAAACGTAAGGGGCGTACTGTGTACGCCCCTCATATATATACTCCTCCCGTAAACCGGTCCGACTGGGACTTAATTAGAACGGGTGTTCGGATCTACGCGTGTGCTTCAAAAACAGAGGGAAAACAAACAGGTGCAAGGATAAACAAAACGGGGACTTTTCATTGATTAAAACCCGGGGCTATCCCCGGGGACTTTCGTTACATTCTTTCGCACAAAAACAAAAAAAAAAAAAAAACAAGATCCTACTGCCCCTTCATTACTCCTTCTTTCGATTCTTCAGTCGCTTCCTCCACCGGAAGCATCGCCATCCGAGCGATCGTCGGAAGCATTCGGGTTTCCGTCCGAGTTTTCCGCGGACTTATCCGATTCACGCCCCAAAAAATTCTCCGGGTCGTCTTTCTCGTCGCACTGATCAAAGGCGAAGTCCTGCAAGTTGGATACCGCACGACGGAGGGTGCGGATGGTGGAAATCAGCCTCGAAATTTGAGTGTTCAGTTCTTCAATCTCCCCCCGGTAGAAAGCCATCTCGGTCTCCAAAGATGCGACCCGTGCGATCAAATCGTTGTTCGCCATGCTTGAACAAACTGCTTCTGAGGAAACGAAAAGGCTCGAGGAGTTTTTGAAAGGTGCATAGAATGAAGCACCATCCTCCCCACTTTTAAAGAGGCATCGGCCGTCGAACGGGCACGCCTACATTAATAGGTGTTATCAAACCAACCAACTGTCCTCGGAAATCGAAGAGTTGCATGAGAAGTTGAAGTGCCGCGCGCCATCATCCTACACCGCACGGCACAATAACCTCAGACGATTCAGATTCCTTTTCTTGGAAATTGATCAAACCAGCCACCATGATCTCCTTGGAAATCACATGGCCGTTATTCTGCAGGATGGTGTACATTGAACATAGGAATGTTTTGACTCCCAAGACTCAAGGTATTCCCGTCCCCCGAGGGCCCGTCGTATGCACGTTTCTCAGAATTTATTCGCTCGTCCCAAATTATCGCCTCCCGAGGGCTCGTCTCGAATCAGATTATCGCCTCCCGAGGGCTCGTCTCAAATCAAAATTCGCCTCCCGAGGGCTCGTCTCAAATCAAAATTCGCCTCCTGAGGGCTCGTCTCAAATCAAAATTCGCCTCCCGAGGGCTCGTCTCAAATCAAAATTCGCCTCCCGAGGGCTCGTCTCAAATCAAATTTCGCCTCCCGAGGGCTCGTCCCGAATTCAAAACCAAGCGACGGTCAAAAGGACCTAAAGCTTTCCAAAAATCGAGCCACGGTCTAATCAACCTAAAGCCTCTTAAATCATAGCTTCATCACGATATTTGCATGACACTTGGCACCACAGGCACTCGAAGTTTATCTTGTGGCTTTCGTTCTCCGGGACTTATTTTCTTTACATTTGTCCCGATTGAACTACGCTGGTCTGATCCTTGCAAATGGGTACGTAGGCAGCTCCATGAGCGCGACCACTATTATCGTTTATCTGCATTTCAGTGTTTTTGCCTTCATTCAAAGAAGTTAGAGCGATGGATTGGGATGCCTATTCTTTAAGCGTCACTCGTATCAAGTCAATGGTACCCGAGTTACATTAAAGAGGGACTACTGTAGACACCCCAATCCGGGCCTCAAAGGTTCTTTGGATGCCCCGATGATGAAATAAAGGAAACAAAATACCTTTGT
>JAOTQK010000012.1:10660592-10679894 GCA_025642025.1 Rhododendron ferrugineum
CGGTAGGACTTTTCACATAAGTAAACATAAATCATTCATTGTAATCTTGAAACTAAACTAGCAAGATCATTCAACTCTATATTACTAATCATGCTCAAATCACTACAAAAAGCATAACGCCACATGTACGGACGCCCTTGGAGTGAAGACCATTTATGCTTTATCACACATTAAGACAAGTAATCCTAAAAACCATGTATATATGCTCATAACCATTCTTAAGATCAAAATACAAATACTTCTAATCAAACAATAAATTCTTATCTTTCAAAATTCGTTTTTTCTTCCTTTGTGGGAAGTTCAAAACAACATATGTTTATTGGAGTAAAAGTCGGTTATTTAACATGTTCATATCTCCATTAGCAAAAATAAGTTTGTTAACTATCATGCATTTCAAGTAATATACAAACTTCTAGTTGTACTTAGAGAAAAGAGTATGGTTAATCTACATTTAAGTAAACTTTATACATAGAGAAAGTGGTTTAGAGAATTCTCCGTATACTTAGAATTAGAGAGTAAGGACATTCTACATACGTTTCAAACATACCAAGTAATATACAATATTTATACTTAGAACTAGTGAGTAAGGATACTATACCGTTCTTCTTGGCGGTAGGGCGGCTACGGAAAATATGTCGGTGATTGGGCGGAGAAACTTCCTACGGAATGCTTACGGTAGCTTCGAAAGAGAAAGGTTTCTCTCGAAACTAGGTCTTGACTAAACTACCTAAGCTTTTTGGATCGAAAGGATGGTCGAGTGGTGGTTTGGTAGTGGCTTAGGATGAGTTTTCTTGAAGAATATAAGAACTCAAGAACACTAAGAACAAAGTAAGAACATAAGAGTTTCCAGAGAGAGAAGTTGAAGGCTTGAAGGTGTGAGTTGAATGGTAAGTGAGGGATCCTATTTATAGCAAAAACTTGGCCTTCTCTCTCCCTCTCCTTGGCCGAATTCTCTCTCTCTCTCTCCTTCCCATGAATTTTGCTCCATTGTATAGTCAAATCACTTCTTTAAGTATGTCATGCCTTCATTCACTTGTCATGTCTACTTTAGGCCATACCTTAGGTTATTATAAGGGGTTTTTAAGCTCCGTTCCGGAACGCGAAATAAGTACTTATTTTTTAAGAAGACAATTTCAAGCTAAAAAACGATGGGTTTATTGAAATCTAAAAATATTCAATATGGATCTGGTTTGAAAGATCTCATTGTGATCTTTAATACGGTGCAAAAAAAATTGAAAAGTTATTTTTCATTTACATTATTTTTGAGTTTGAAAATGTGAAATAAGTATTTATTTTGTAATAAGGTGTTCTGGAACGGACTCTTAGTCTTGTCTTGTACTAGGAGGGCTTGCTTGCATGAAAGAGTAAAAGAAAGTCTAGATATGGTTGTCATGTTGTACTTAGGTTGAGTGTGAGGTTGGTTCAAAGGGGTGACTTGTTTAAGTGACCAAAACATAAGCACACACTCACACACCCTCTCTCTCTCTCTCGGCCTCCCCTCTCTTTCTCCCTCTCGGCTTCTCTGTCTCTCTCTCTCTCTCTTTCTCTCTAGTACTATGTATATATATATATACATACATTTATGCATATATAAGTAAACTTAAGTACTATGTGGTCTAGTCTAGGAAAAGAGTATAGGTTATGGACTTTCAAGTGACAACTAAGGAAAAATATGGTTAAGATTTTTCTAGAAAGCCTATATGTCCTTTAGACATGTTTATAATAGACTATGAGGTACATATATCTATATTTAAGCATATAAGTACATAGAAAATCTAAGAAAGTGACTTGTCTTATCAATATAAATACTTATTGGCAAGACTAAATTTTATTACTCAAGAGATAAAATTTTCCCTAGTAATTATTGACCAATGGTTAAAGAGGAAGTAAGGTCTTGAAATGATCATGGAAGTATAATGTTTACTACTTTGGTCCAAAGGGTTCTATTAGGGTTTGGAAAGTTCATAAGGTTCATCTAGTGTTAAGAGTATGTAACTAAGTGAAATGGTAGTTAGGTTTCTTCAACTAGTTGGTTAGAAGCTAACTGTACTTGCCAAGTAAGATTTCTAGTCAAGAAATATAATTTTAAGACCTTATTTCATTAATTAGAAAAATATACAAGTGCTTCGATAAACATATTTGTCTTTAGAAAATGACTAGATTGTCCGGTGTGAAAAGATATAATTTTATAAGTCTCGAATCTAATTATGACGGATTATTGGAAATTAAAAATAAAATTGTAAAGCAATCCACGAAATAAATAAGATTTTTTGAATATTCAAACGAGATTTTTATTTACTAAAAATCGAAGTTGTTACAAACTATCCCCCTTAAACAATTTCGTCCTCGAAATTAGGCGTACGCTCGGATTCGAATAGGTGCGGATAATTTGCTTTCATGGTTTCTTCTCTTTCCCAAGTGATTTCTTTAGATCCGCGGTGCTTCCACAGGACTCGTACCAATTTGACTGTCTTGTTCCGGATTATCTTCTCACTTCGGTCCTGAATCTCTATTGGTTCTTCTTCATATGTCGCGTCTTCTTCGATGGTGGTGTCTTCCTAGTTAAGGACATGGGTGGGCAATGCGAGATACTTGCGAAGCATTGAAACGTGAAACATGTTATGTACTCTATCTAGCTTTGGTGGTTGTGCTAAGCGGTATGCTACCTTCCCGATTTTCTCCACGATGTCAAAGGGTCCGATGTAGCGTGGGGACAACTTTCCCTCTTTCCCAAATCTGATCACTCCTTTCTTTGGTCTGATCTTCAGGAACACATGGTCTCCTACTGCAAAAGTTAATGGTCGGCTCCTTTTATCTGCATAGCTCTTCTGTCGACTTTGAGCGGTTTGAATCCTTTGCCTGATGATCTTGATCTTCTTCGTGGTATCCTGCATTATGTCAGGTCCAATCAATCCAGTTTCTCCAGCGTCATTCCAGCAAACTGGAGATCAACAGGGTCGGCCGTATAGGGCTTCGTACGGTGCCATCTCGATACTTGCTTGGTAGCTGTTGTTGTAGGCAAATTCTACCAACGGTAAGTGCTGCTTCCAGTTTCCAGATAAATCCAAGGCATAGGCTCTCAACATGTCTTCCAATGTCTGTATTGTCCTCTTTGTTTGTCCATCTGTCTGAGGGTGAAAGGCCGTACTGAGCCTTACGTCTGTCCCCAATGCCTTCTGCAATCCTTTTCAAAAGTGTGATACGAAACGTGGGTCCCTATCAGATATTATCGAGATAGGTACTCTATGTAGTCGTACAATCTCTCGAATGTACAATAGGCTCAGCTGTTCCACGTTCTCCGTCATCTTAACAGGCAGGAAATGCGCAGATTTAGTGAGTCGGTCCACAATCACCCAAATAGCAGTGTTGGACTTGGCGGATCTTGGTAGTCCAGTCACGAAATCCATCGAGATATGCTCCCACTTCCAGGTCGGAATTGGTTAAGGTTGAAGGTCTCCTCCAGGTTTCTGGTGTTCAGCCTTGACTTGTTGACATACAAGACAGGTAGACACAAATTGAGCTACGTCCTTTTTCATTCCTTCCCACCAGTACGTTTTTCGCAGATCATGATACATTTTTGTACCTCTAGGGTGGACTGCAAAGTTCGAGTGGTGAGCTTCTCGGAGTACGGCTTCTCAAGGGTTCCAATATTAGGTACGAACACCTTTTCCTTGAATCTCAAGCTGTTGTCCTTCTCGACTGTCCATCCAGGTAGCGCCTTTCCTTCTCGGATCCGAGATCGAATGAACTCGCAATCTTGTTCAAAGGTTTGAGCTAAAAGGATTTCTCGGTGAAGTGCCCGTTCTGCAACGAGAGCATACAGTCGTGTATTCCCATTTTCTGATGATGGTCGTAGGTTGAACTCGTTGAGGGTGTCCATCATTTTCCATTCCTTAATGGTAGTTTTGACCTTCTGTGCCCTGTCCTTTAGGCTCAGCGCGTCAGCTACAACATTGGCCTTGTCGGAGTGGTACTGAAGCATAAACTTGTAGTCCTCCAAATATTCCATCCATCGTCGCTGCCTCAGGTTAACTCCTTCTGAGTGAAAAGGTATTTGAGGCTCTTGTGATCGGTGAAAACCTCGAATTGTTCTCCCCACAAATAGTAACGCCAGGACTTGAGGGCGAATACTGCTGCCGCCAATTCTAAGTCGTGCGTGGGGTAATTCTTATCGTGTGGTCGGAGTTGTCGTGATCCGTAGGCTACCACTTTCCCATTCTGCATCTGCACGCATCCCAAGTCGTCTCTTGACGCGTCGCAGTAAATCGTATAATCTACACCCCGCTCGGGAATGATGAGTATCGGTTTTTCAGCTCCTTAAAAGATTTCTCACAGGCTTCACTCCAATCCAGCTTCACTCCTTTCTGAGTCAGTCATGTCATTGGCTTGGCTAGGATAGAGAAGTCTTGTATGAATCTTCGGTAATATCCAGCCAATCTTAGAAAACTCTTGATTTCAAATACTGAGGTCTGCTGTTTCCAATTCCGCACTGTTTCGACCTTTCGTCCACTGCAATTCCATCCTTGGATACTACGTGCCCCAAGAATTTGACCACTTCCAGCCAAAACTCGCATTTACTTGCTTTGGCGTAGAGTTGTCTATCTCGGAGTACTTGTAGTACTATCCGAAGGTGTCCTTCGTGCTCCTCCTTATTGGCGGAGTATATCAAGATGTCATCAATGAACACCACTACAAATTTGTCTAATTAGGGCTGAAAGATTTTGTTCATGAGACACATGAATACTGCCGGGGCGTTAGTTAGTTCGAACGGCATTACTACAAACTCGTAGTGTCCGTTTCTGGTGCGAAAGGCTATCTTGGCAATATCTTCATCCTGGATCCTTAGCTGATGATAGCCTGATCGAAGATCGATTTTTGAGAAGCATGTTGCCCCTCTCAATTGGTCAAACAGGTCATCGATCCTTGGTAATGGATACCGGTTCTTGACTGTGGCTTTATTCAACTTCCTGTAGTCGATGCATAGTCGAAGTGTCCCTTCTTTCTTCTTTACGAATAACACATGCGCTCCCCATGGTGACGTATTTGGTCTGATAAACCCTTTGTCCAACAGTTCTTGCAATTGGGTCTTGAGCTCCTTTAGTTCTGCAGGGGCCATACGATACGGTGCCATAGAGATTGGGGCTGTTCCCGGTTGGAGTTCTATAGAGAAGTCTATCTCTATCTGAGGTGGTAAGCCAGGAAGTTCTTTAGGGAAAACATCGGCGTATTCGCAAACGATGTGTGGAAATCCCAATTCCATCCTGTCGGTTTCTTCCATTTGGAGGCTAGCTAGCCATCCAAAAGTTGATTCTGCCACCTGGATCTCTTCGTCGTCGAACTTGCCGTTTGTCTATCCCCCTTAAATCGGAAAAGAGTTCCTTCTGGGGTGTAAGCTGTTACCATCTTCTGATGACAGTCTATGACCGCTCGGTGTGCTGATAGCCAGTCCATTCCCAGGATTACGTCGAAATCCGCCATGTCGATCACTCTGAGGTTGCAGGTCAGGCGCAAATTGGCCACTTCTAACTCGCACCCTCTACACACTAGACTAACAGCTATACTACCCCCAACGGTGATGTTACTTTTGTACTCGTACTTATGGGTTCTGTTTCTAGTGCTAGAGCAGTTACGCAGGCAGTAGATATAAATGAATGCGATGCTCCGGAATCAAACAAGGCTTGTACGCAGGTACTATATAATAGTAGCGTACCTTGGATCACAGAGGGATCCTGTTCTTGTTCCTTAGTTTGCAGCGCAAAGATACGCCCTCCAGTGCCTTGCTGTGTTCCCATGGGCTGTTTTCCCTTGTTCTGCCCATTCTGCTGCTGCGATGAGCTTCCAGGATCTTGTTTCACGAAGCCAGCCGGTCCAAGTTGTTGAGCTCTCTGGTTTCTAAAGCTCCCATTCCTTTCCCTCTGGGGTTGGGGGCATTCACGCTTGTAGTGGCCCATAGCCTGACAGTTGAAGCACTGAACTGATGCTTTGTTTTGGCTGCCCCTCTGCGGTTCGCCATGTCCCGATGTAGCAGTCCTCCATGGTCGGTTGTTCTGAGGTGGGTTAGAGGGTTTGATGGGGTAGGGTCCATGGTTGTTGTTGAGTGTTTGGGTTCGGATAGGTCATCCAGTGTTGCCAGTTGCCTTCGTCCAACGGGTTTTGAAATCCAGTTCTTCACCTTCCCGCGTGAGAGCGCATTTCACCACTTCAGCATAAATGGTAAAAGCCTAGGCTACCACGGCCCTCCGAGCGGTTGTCAATCCCCACTCGAATATTCTAGCCTTCTTATCCTCGGTCGGAATGGAGTCTAAGGCGTAACAGGATAGCTCCTCATACTTTGCTGCGTATTGGGTGACGGTCATCGTCCCTTGTTTTAGGTTCAGGAACTCTTGTTCCTTGGCTAGGCGAAGGGGTGTGGGAAAGTACTTGCCTAGAAACAGAGTTTCAAACTCGGCGAAGGTCATAGTGGCTATGGCATGGGTGGCTTCCATCAGATCCCACCAATAACGGGCTTCTCCTTCCAGCTGGTAGGTGGCTAATGCCACTTGATCTCCGTCTTGGGTGATCCCTAAGGTTCTGAGGATCATTTTGACTTCGTTCAGCCACGTTTCTGCCACGACAGGGTTGGTGTCTCCGTGAAAGGTCGGAGGTTGGCGTTTGCAGAACTCATTCATTGCTTGAGTTCGGGTCATGGGTCCATCGTTATGGTTTTGGTTTTGGCGGTTGGCGTTCAGGGTGGTTACGAACGCTTGCATGATCTGAGCTAGGTCGGGGTTTGCGTCTCCGTTTTCAGGTCCTACTCCGTTGCGTCGGTTCACCATCTACGTGTAGAAATTAATAAGAGGGTTTTTAGTCTACCTTAATGATTTTTCCTTTGCAATTGCTGTTTACTATTATAGTCGAAAAGTCAAATAGTATACAACAGTACTCTTTTAATAAAAGCAAGCTCTTCCATAGATAAGCAGAAAATTACAGTCATGAGCAGTCATAAGCATAGAGTTCCGCAAAAATGACAAGTAGGGACAAAAGATAGGGTTTTCCTAATACAAGTTGAAACGATCCTACTTAGTCCTATTGCGGTTGTTAGGCCTTATTTTGCGTTGTTGTTACTCCGCTCTAGGGTAAATTGATCCCATAAATCTCCCTCAGCCACATCTTGTAGTTCTTTTCGGCCATGGTCTCGGCCCTCTCGAGGAGTTCACGCTCTCGCGCCAACAGCTCCTCTACGGACAGGACATGTGGCTCCTCCACTGGTTCTGGGTAATACTGGGAGAGGTTCAACATTGCAGCCTCCAATTCCGGGTCAGTCTCCATGCCAAACATAGGAAAGCTGAATGGTTGCACGAAATCCTCCACAGGTGGTGCAGGGACTTTGGTAGGTGGAAGGTTTTCGGGGATCGCAACTGGTGGAGGCATCTCTCAGGTGATTGGGACTTCGTAAAGTTCCATGTCATCCTCAAGTGGGGGTGTTGGTTCCGGGTACTCTGGTGCCAGCAATGACCGGTAGTCGGCCAAGACCTGAGGGGTGAAGGGTGGGCATCCTCCTTGTCGTCGGCTTGACATTTATAATAATTAAAGAGTTATATATTAGACTTAACAGTGTAAGGTGGAAATCGTGTACGAACAATTATAAGGAATATGATACAAGTACACACATAAACAGTGATCATATGCTAAACAGAAATTACACGACTTTTATTACTTGAACAGAAACAAGTACAACAAGGATAGTTCCATTAGCCTAAGCTTCTACTGCATACCAATTACATCAAAAGTCTAATAGTAGTTAAGCCTTTCTAACTGGTTTAAAAGATGACCGGGAATTGGGCCGTATACGCGCCTATGTCAGTCTCGAAGGGTGGCGGTGGTACATCACCGGAGTCAGAGCGGAAATCCATGAAGTCTGGCATAACCCACCGTGGATCCTCCTCCCAAATCTCCAGTTCCTCATTGTCAGACTGCCAGCCCTCATTCTCTATTAGTGGCTCCTCTTCAGGATCGAGGTCCTCCTCGAGATCCTCTTCAGGATCTTCCTCGGGATTTCCCCCAGGTTCCATAATTATGACTTCGAAGTTATCAGGGGTGGTAATTGGACTAGGACAGGTGGGATTGCTTCGTCATCATCCTCCTCCTCACCTAGGTTCCATCATCCTCCTCCCACCTGTCCTAGTCCAATTACCACCCTCCGATAACTTCGAAGTCATAATTATGGAACCTGAGGGAAATCCCGAGGAAGATCCTGAAGAGGATCCCAGGAAGGACCTCGATTCTGAAGAGGAGCCACTAATGGAGAATGAGGGCTGGTAGTCTGACGATGAGGAACTGGAGATTTGGGAGGAGGATCTAGGGTGGGTTATGCCAGACTTCATGGATTTCCGCTCTGACTTAGGTGATGTACCACCGCCACCCTTCGAGACCGACATAGGCGCGTATACGGCCCAATTCTCGGTCATCTTCTAAACCAGTTAGGAAGGCTAAGCTACTATTAGACTTTTGATGTAACTGGTATGCAGTAGAAGCTTAGGCTAATGGAACTATCCTTGTTGTACTTGTTTCTGTTCAAGTAATAAAAGTCGTGTAATTTCTGTTTAGCATATGATCACTGTTTATGTGTGTACTTGTATCATATTCCTTATAATTGTTCGTACACGATTTCCACCTTACACTGTTAAGTCTAATATATAACTCTTTAATTATTATAAATGTCAAGCCGACGACAAGGAGGATGCCCACCCTTCACCCCTCAGGTCTTGGCCGACTACCGGTCATTGCTGGCACCAGAGTACGCGGAACCAACACCCCCACTTGTGAATGACATGGAACTTTACGAAGTCCCAATCACCTGGGAGATGCCTCCACCAGTTGCGACTCTGAAAACCTTCCACCTACCAAAGTCCTTGCACCACCTGTGGAGGATTTCGTGCAACCATTCAGCTTTCCTATGTTTGGCATGGAGACTGTCCCGGAACTGGAGGCTGCAATGCTGAACCTCTCCCAGTATTACCCAGAACCAGTGGAGGAGCCACCCGTCCTGTCCGTAGAGGAGCTGTTTGCGCGAGAGTGTGAACTCCTCGAGAGGGCCGAGACCGTGGCCGAAAAAAACTACAAGATGTGGCTGAGGGAGATTTATGGGATCAATTTACCCTAGAGCGGAGTAACAACAACGTAGAATAAGGCCTGACAACCGCAGTAGGAGTAAGTAAGATCGTTTCAACTTGTATTAGGAAAACCCTATCTTTTGTCCCTACTTGCCATTGTTGTGGAACTCTACGCTTATGACTGCTCATGACTGTATTTTTCTGCTTATCTATGAAAGAGCTTGCTTTTATTAAAAAAGTACTGTTGCATACTATTTGACTTTTCGACTATAGTAGTAAACACCAATTGCAAAGGAAAAATCATTAAGGTAGACTAAAAATCCTTTTACTAGTTACTCGTAGATGGTGAACCGACGCAACGGAGTAGGACCTGGAAACGGAGACGCAAACCCCGACCTAGCTCAGATCATGCAAGCGTTCGTAACCACCCTGAACGCCAACCGCCAAAACCAAAACCATATCGATGGACCCATGACCCGAACTCAAGCAATGAATGAGTTCTGCAAACGCCGACCTCCGACCTTTCACGGAGACACCAACCTCGTCGTGGCAGAAACGTGGCTGAACGAAGTCAAAATGATTCTTAGAACCTTAGGGATCACCCAAGACGGAGATCAAGTGGCCTTAGCCACCTACCTTAGCCACCTACCAGTTGAAAGGAGAAGCCCGTTATTGGTGGGATCTGATGGAAGCCACCCATGCTATAGCCACTATGACCTTCGTCGAGTTTGAAATTCTGTTTCTAGGCAAGTACTTTCCCACACCTCTTCGCCTAGCCAAGGAACAAGAGTTCCTGAACCTAAAACAAGGGACGATGACCGTCACCCAATACGCAGCAAAGTATGAGGAGCTATCCTGTTACGCCTTAGACTCCATTCCGACCGAGGATAAGAAGGCTAGAATATTCGAGTGGGGATTGACAACCGCTCGGAGGGCCGTGGTAGCCCAGGATTTTACCACCTATGCTGAAGTGGTGAAATGCGCTCTCAGGCTGGAAGGTGAAGAACTGGATTTCAAAACCCTTTGGAGCAATGCAACGGGCAACACCGGAGGACCTATCCGAACCTAAACACTCAACAACAACCATGGACCCTACCCCATCAAACCCTCTAACCCACCTTAGAACAACCAACCATGGAGGACTGCTACATCGGGACGTGGCGAACCGCAGGGGGGCGGCCGAAACAAAGCAACAGTTCAGTGCTTCAACTGTCAGGCTATGGGTCATTACAAGCGTGAATGCCCCCAACCCCAGAGGGAAAGGAATGGGAGCTTTGGAAACCAGAGAGCTCAACAACCTGGACCGGCTGGCTTCGTGAAACAAGATCCTGGAAGCTCTTCGCAGCAGCAAGATGGGCAGAACAAGGGAAAACAACAAGGCACTGGAGGGCGTATCTTTGCGCTGCAAACTGAGGAACAAGAACAGGATCCCTCTGTGATCCAAGGTACGCCACTATTATATAGTACCTGCGTACGAGCCTTGTTTGATTCCGGAGCATGGCATTCATTTATATTTACTGCCTGCGTAACTGCTCTAGCACTATAAACAGAACCCCTAAGTACGAGTACAAAAGTAGCATCACCGTTGGGGGGAATATAGCTGTTAGTCTAGTGTGTGTAGAGGGTGCGAGTTAGAAGTGGCCAATTTGCGCCTGACCTGCGACCTCAGAGTGATTGACATGACAGATTTTGACGTAATCTTGGGAATGGACTGACTATCAGCACACCGAGCGGTCATAGACTGTCATCAGAAAATGATAACAGCTTACACCCCAGAAGGAATCTTTTCCGATTTAAGGGGGATATACAGACTTCTCTATAGAACTCCAACCGGGAACAGCCCCAATCTCTATGGCACCGTATCGTATTGCCCCTGCAGAACTAACAGAGCTCAAGACCCAATTGCAAGAACTGTTGGACAAAGGGTTTATCAGACCAAGTACGTCACCATGGGGAGCGCCTGTGTTATTCGTAAAGAAGAAAGAAGGGACACTTCGACTATGCATCGACTACATGAAGTTGAATCAAGCCACAGTCAAGAACCGGTATCCATTACCAAGGATCGATGATCTGTTTGACCAATTGAGAGGGGCAACATGCTTCTCAAAAATCGATCTTCGATCAGGCTATCATCAGCTAAGGATCTAGGATGAAGATATTACCAAGACAGCCTTTCGCACCAGATATGGACACTACGAGTTTGTAGTAATGCCGTTCGAACTAACTAACGCCCCGACAGTATTCATGTCTCATGAACAAAATCTTTCAGCCCTACTTAGACAAATTTGTAGTGGTGTTCATTGATGACATCTTGATATACTCCGCCAATAAGGAGGAGCACGAAGGACACCTTCGGATAGTACTACAAGTACTCCGAGATAGACAACTCTACGCCAAAGCAAGTAAATGCGAGTTTTGGCTGGAAGTGGTCAAGTTCTTGGGGCACGTAGTATCCAAGGATGGAATTGCAGTGGACGAAAGTAAGGTCGAAGCAGTGCTGAATTGGAAACAGCCGACCTCAGTATTTGAAATCAAGAGTTTTCTAGGATTGGCTGGATATTACTGAAGATTCATACAAGACTTCTCTATCCTCGGCAAGCCAATGACAAGATTGACTCAGAAAGGAGTGAAGCTGGATTGGAATGAAGCCTGTGAGAAATATTTTAAGGAGCTGAAAAATCGATACTCATCATTCCCGAGCGGGGTGTAGATTATACGGTTTACTGCGACGCGTCAAGAGACGGCTTGGGATGCGTGCAGATGCAGAATGGAAAAGTGGTAGCCTACGGATCACGACAACTCCGACCATACGAGAAGAATTACCCCACGCACGACTTAGAATTGGCGGCAGCAGTATTCGCCCGCATGTCCTGGCGTTACTATTTGTGGGGAGAACAATTCGAGGTTTTCACCGATCACAAGAGCCTCAAATACCTTTTCACTCAAAAGGAGTTAACCTGAGGCAGCGACGATGGATGGAATACTTGGAGGACTACAAGTTTACGGTTCAGTACCACTCCGGCGAGGCCAATGTGGTAGTTAACGCGCTGAGCCGAAAAACAGGGCACAGAAGGTCAAAACTACCATTAAGGAATGGGAAATGGTGGACACCCTCAACGAGTTCAACCTACGACCATCATCAGAAAATGGGAATACACGACTATATGCTCTCGTTGTAGAACCGGCACTTCACAGAGAAATCCTTTTAGCTCAAACCTTTGAACAAGATTGCGAGTTCATTCGATCTCGGATCCTTTTAGCTCAATGAACTCTGATATCCCTTTGGCCTCAATAGCCCAAGTCAAAGTGCGAGACCAAATCAAATAGTTGGTACCATCCAATTTAATATGGCAAATATTCAGAGGAGAGTTATCCAGAGTCCCTACATGACTCAACTCATCCTTTGTAATAGCGGAAGCTTTTTTGGATTTCTATGACATATCGACAGACTAACAGCAACCTCAAACAAGTAATACTCAGTCTACTCAGCTCAAAAATAGCCTCAAGTCCACAGTAATCACAGCCAACCCAGGTAAATCCAGGTAAATTGCACAGAATCTCAACAAATAGGACAAATCGAGATAGAACCGAACCTGTAATGGCAATGTCGAGGGTTGAAATCACTATTTTGAGGTTCGAAACGGGTAGAATAGACCTTGTAATGCTGTATTAAGGCTCGAAATTGACTGAGTCAGGTGCGAGAAGCGAAAACGAGCACTGAAAGAGGTCGCCGGAGGCTGATGAAGCTCCGGCGAGGGTCGTTAGAGTCTGGGTGTTGGTCATGAAGGCCGACGAAGGTTGACTATGGTCGTAATCACCTGGGTCTTCAACTACGGTGTCGTTAGAATAAAAAGTTGGGGTTTTTGAACTCTTGCTAGTTTGGATACGGTGTGAGCATGTGTCTTAGTTGTGTGGCCGGAAGGATTGTTAAATTTCTGAAGTTTGTGTTTGTTTGCTAGGGACTAGCAAAGTTCAAGTGGGGGGGGGGGTGTTTGTGTGATAAGCATCCAAAAATGTAGATTCTTGATGCTTAAGTCCTTAGCTTTGTTGTATCTATGCTTATAAAGCTCGTATTTTATTCGATATTGCACGTAAGATACATTTTGAGTGTTTCAAGTGAATTGTGCAAAATAAGGCATGTTTTGACGCCATGGATAACCCTTGAGGGTGTCCAAGTACCCGAGGCCATGTGGCGTTGTGCCACCGAGTCCCAAGAATTGAGAAATGAAGCACCGGAGGGTGCTCGGGATGTTCGAAGGCCAAGAGAAGAAGGCTAGGCTCAAAACCTGTCTCCAGCAGTTGGTATCGATACCATCACAACTAATGTATCGATACCGATCAGTCCCAAATCTGACCAGAAGCGGGGGTATCGATGCCCAGGTTGTTGAGGTATCAATACCCATGTCCTTCGTAGGATTTCAACATAAGGTATCGATACCCAGGTTGTGGAGGTATGGATACCCAGAGCCTTCGTCCATTTTTGCTGCTTTTTGGACTTTCCACTTATGGAAGACTTGCTACTTATAGTATGTATTTAGGATATTTGTTGATAGAGAAGTTGAGATGTATATAAAGCACACTCTCTCACTTTATCATCTTATCTACTTTTTGCTTTAGTTTCTCTCTCTCTCTCTCTCTCTCTCTCTCTCTCTGTGGAAGAACTCCGTTGTTGTTTTGCTAGTGTAATCACTTCAAGAACATCTTAAGGTATTTGTGTTAGTTTAATTTATCGTTTATTAAAATTGTTTGTACAGACGAGATTCTTCTTAATATCAAGTTTATTTATGTTTTTATCGGTTAATCATGTTTACCATTTCTAGCTTTATGCTTACTCTATTGGCTAAGTCTTGGGGTGACTTCTTCCTAATGATTTATGTTGTTTATCGTTCTCTTAATCTCAGGCTTAAAGAATGGGTTCCGGAATAGACTAAACTTGTGATTTTTTCAGTCTTAACTAGAGTTGTTAACTTCTTTGATTCCGTGTCGACAAGGAAACTTGGCACATGGCATGCTTAGAATTTTGTCACTCTAAGGGTTTGATAAATGTGTTTAGTATGAGTTTATCTCTATTCCGGGAACCCTATAATTTGATAAAACAATGTTCATAGCTTAATCTTGTTTTTTCATGGAATAATTGTAGGAATAATTGTTGAAATATATCATAAAGTATATAATATGTCATGAAGTAGATGTGATTTTCATGGATTATTTTCTTAAATATGTCATGAAGTAGATAATATATTTGTTGAAACTTGGTTTTTTATGAAATAATTGTTGAAATAACTCATGAGTAATTTGTTGCAATAGGTCATGAAATAGTTTGTGTATTTCAATAAATTATGGTAGTTGTAGGTTTAGGGAAAAAACTCATGAATTGCATAAATATGTCATGAAAATTAGTTCATGTAATATTTAAATTTTAGGGAAGAGAAAATTGGAGAGAGAAGAATAGTTTTATTTTAAATTTTGTATTTAGATTTTAGGAAAGATAAAATTGGAGAGAGAATATTAGGAGAGAAAAAAATGGAAATATAGGAGTGAGAGAGTGAGATAAATTAGGAAAGATATGGAGAGAGAAAAATTTAAAAGATTAGAAGAGAGAAAGGGTTATCTGTGGTTTATTTGAATTTCAAGATGGAAAGATAAGTTTTCAAACCTACTGGGATGATGACTTAAGTATCTATATAGGGTAGGACCCCTATTTAAGTTCCCCTTCGGAAAAATCATTCACCATATGGAACCATGCTTGATGCTACTCTCTAGTTTTGGAGAAACTTGGGCCAGTCTAATTAAGAATTACAGATTACCTTCCTATGATTTGGTCATTTGGCAAATAACATCTCTGAGTTTTATTAATGACCAATTTGCCTCCCTATAGTTTTGGAGTAAAGTGCATCTCTAACTCCATTAACAGAAAATGATAAATGACTCTAATACTTATGTTTCTTTCTCTCTGTTTTTCATCAGCTAGAAATCAAGGCTTGAACAAAATTGTACTAACCCATAAATGATTTTTGCATCACACACACTCTCTCTCTCTCTCCACACCTGTTTTTGTGATTGGAAGACGATTGGTCCGCATCACAGTCAACCGTCCCACATGGCCACCGGCCATGGCTGTATAATGATTTTTGGTGATTCCATTAGAACTTTGGAATTTTTCTTATTAGGGCTTTCACATTTGAAGTTTTTGGGATTTTGGTTCTCTTTTTGAACAAAATCATCTCCTTTTTTGTTTGTGTTAGCCCAAAGATTTTTATAGAATACCTTATTGATTTTGATGATAACAAAACATATTTTATTAGAGTTGAAATATAATTAATATTTGGGTACTCATTTGAATTAATGTTTATTTTGTAGGATTTGGTTGAAGGACACACGAAAAGATTGCTACGCCAAATCACTATCTTTAATAGTCAAGATAAATTGAAAGGAGGAAGATTAAGGACAAATCTTCTCCTAACTTAATTGGCTAGAGAATGATTCAAATGGAAGGAAGTATTTGACTGCATGTTTTGTGAATCTTAATTTCCTATGGCTAATGGAAATTCCCAATTACAAGGCCTAAAAAGTCTGGTGGCAAAGAAATGGAAACTACAAAATTGATTGGCTTCCTAAATGGGTTCAACGGCTAGTGCAAAAAAGGAATGGATTTGTGTGGACTTGGATATGTTTCATATCAAGGCATTATGTATTGGAGTATTTCCAAATGTGAAGGGTGCTACCAACGTGCATATGTTGAAGAATATATACAAGGCCAAGGCAGGGGAAAAAAGGAGTCAGAGTAGCGAGCTTCACCAATATACTCTAAGGGCCCGTTTGGATGGCTCCTTGTGAAGGGGGATGAGTTAACATCCCCTCTAAGGCTGTGGGGCCAGGCCTTATACCTGGTTTGGGACGCTAAAATGGGGAGGGTTTTAGTTTATCCCCCTTGTGTAAGACCCGCAAATACCCCCTGCGGGGGTATTATTTGTGGGTGGGTTTTGGGGTGTTATTAGTTAATACCCCTGGATAAGGCCGAAATAATACCTCCACGTCCTCCATTTCAACTACAAAATAACCTTATCCTCCCATTTTATCCCTCATCCAAACCAAGTGCTATTTTATCCCCCTATTTTTAATACCTCATCCAAACCAACTACTATTTAATCCCCCTTTCATAAACATCACATCACTGTGGGTCATCCATTATTAACCAATACCCTATATTATTTTATCCCCCCTTCATAAATAATACCTTCAATTCTTATCCTGCATCCAAATGAACCCTAAAGCAATACATCAATCTCTTCATACTCTATTCTTCAACTTGATATCTTTACACTTGTGTGAGAACTTATTTTGATCTTTATTGTAAAAGGGATTGTACACCCTTGTTCGTACTCTTGAGAGAGATCATCTTTTTGTGAGTGGTTTTGGAGAGAAAATTACTTGGGGTTAGGTGTTACTAGCACTAGAATCAAAACTAGTTAGGTTAGGTGTGACTAGCATTGGAGTCAAAATTAGTCGGAGTGATTGATGATAGATTGCTCGTTGTAAATGTTGTTTAGCACCCGCAAAGCTAGAAGAATTGTAACTATTAGAGATAGTGTAGCAAATACCGAGTTGGACATTTGGGGAGTGGATTTGGCCGTGAAGTTGCGGACCGAACTACTATAAATCCTTGCGTTTGATTCTCTCTTCCCTACTCTATTTTCTTTCAGTTTTGCATATCAATATTGCATGAGTAGAATGGTATATCATTGAAATCTGAATTGTGGTTGAATAACTTGCATAATTAATCGATTCGTTCCATATATTAAAACCTTAGAAATCTGTTAATCGGTTCTTTGTATTTGTTGTGTTTCTGCGATTGAGCTAGCTCAATCTGTTTAGCTTACTATGTTCGTCTATTTGGAGCTTGCTCAATCTGTCGCGATATTAGTTCTTTATTTATTATTGCAATTAGTTTTTAAATTCTGCATTATATTTGAGATTTCCAATTCACCCCCGTTTTCGGTTGCTATTTGGACCAACAGTTTGATCAACATCTCCAGCATTCTCTACTTAAAGTCTCAAAACCATCTGAAATTGTCTAATGGGTCGTTTTAATTGAGAAGGAATTGAAAAAAAATTGAGAACCATGAATCCGGTAAATCTGAATTTGATAGACACTAAATATCCAAATTTCAGTCCACCTACTAAAAGAAGAGGAGATGTAGTTAATTCCGAAATCAATTGCTTAGGGTGCGTTTGGTAATCTTTTCTGTTTTTTATTTTTTATTTTTAAGAAACTAAAAGTAGAAATAGCTTTATGTTTTTATAAAAACAAAAACAAGTAACATGTTTGCTAATATTTGTCTTTCTAAAAAAAAAAAACTAGGGAAAATACCTTTTTGTAGTTTTCAAAGTTAACATAAACTCTAAAAAAGTTTATGAAAAACAAAAAAGTAGAAATTTATTATCAAACAAGTTTTCTTCATTAGTTTTCAAAAAAGTAAAAACATAAACAAAAAACTGAAAACAATATGTTGTTGGATTATTCGTTGGCACTGGGCGTAGATCATTTGTTCGTGAACACAGCCTATCACTCTCGAGACACAGTCTCTCTCTAGAAACCCTAACCCTATCCTCTCCTATCCTTTCTTCTTCAGCAACAGGGGGGGTTGCTCCTGCCTCCACCACCTCCACCTCCCCCGCTCTCTCTTCTCGCTAGCTACCCTCCTCCTAGCGATCTCGACCATTCAAAGCTCTTCGCTGCCTCCATTGTCCAACCTCCATCGGTCACAGTGATGGAAGACCAAATCCACCTCCTTCGGCTCCGATCCAAACCTCAAGAGGCCTTTATCTGTTGAGATCTCGAAGTTTTGGAGTGATTTGGCGCATCCACCTCCCTCGGTTTGGGGTTTGTAGCCCTTTGGGAAGATTTTGAGTAATCAAAATTTCTGAGTTTGGTTCGAAAAAAAAAAAAAACCTACCACACATTAGTGTTGAATCCTAACATCAATGTAGGGTTGAACACCTTGGTGTTTGGTCCCAATGATTGCGAACGTATCTACTTTTGGTATTCTATCATTAGACAAATCTTTGGACTGATCAGTTTGCGTTTATATGTTATGAATTTGGTCAAATTAGTATGGATTGTGTATGGATTACGAGCTGGTATGTAGCTCGTATATATCCAGGTGCGAATGTAAATTTAAATTAGAAAAAACTAAGTACTTAGCTTTAGTTAACAGCTCTTTAATTGTCAGCTTAGCTTTGACAGTCATTCCACTGCCAACACAGAATTGGCAAATATAACTTCATCTCCTTAGTACATTTTCACAGTATAACACCTCCTATCACGTCTATGATTTTCAACTTAACAATAATAATAATTTTTAAAGGAAAAGTCCATCGACCATATATAATTATAACTTGAAAGATTTCTCCAAGATCCTCCAAAAAGTACAAACGTGTTCCAAAGGTTACAATAACGGCTGTAACGCCCCGATTTTCGGACACGTTAATTAAATCCTTTCTAATTGATTTAACAATTCAGAAAAATGATTTAAGAAATAAAAAAATTTTAAACAGAGTTTAGCAGCGAAAATCTTACATACTAAATTCAAAACTACATAGTTGTCTTACAACTTAACAAAATAAAATAGAGTTTGACAAATGTGATAATGCTTTTAAAAATTCAAATAACAATACTTTAAATTAAGAGAGCTTCTAAGGGTAAGACATCAAAGACTCGACAAACTTTCCTTCCTCAGCTGGGAGCTCCCCACTCTGGTACAGATCATCTTGCAGCGGATTCTGTTCTTCAATCTCTTGATTACCTGGCATGAAACGCCAGCCCAACGACACTATAATGAGTTTTGAAACTCAGTAGATAATCCCAACCCTACGAACTCCTTATTCTATAGTTAGCAATTCAACAATATAACAATTGATAATACATAGAAGGTACAGAATAATAGCATATCATCCTTTTCTTTACTATCCATCAACTTACATGAAATCTAAGGATCCTCTCCATGAGATCCTTTCCTCCCAAATCCACCAACTTTGACCGTCCCATGGAATAACTCTCATTTTATTTGTCCTGCACCAGGGTTCTAAGCGAATACTACTAAATTATGTACTCAGTCTGGATTCGCCTACAGCCATAATAAAGGAACAGCTCACCATGACAACTCAGCATTAGGGGTCGCACTATCTCATTGCCAGGATCCTTTACCGT
>JAOTQK010000012.1:10683545-10702709 GCA_025642025.1 Rhododendron ferrugineum
ATTTTATGTTCAAGTTGTAAATCTCTAAATTTGTAATTTCCAGAAATTAGTGAATTTCATTATTGTTTTCCGCACTAATTTCCTACAAACCCTGCCTCAATTCCACTACTAAAAATGATATATCTCAAAATAAGAAAGGCTTCACTAAAGAGACGTATGGTGTCAATGAGGTCGCAGTTATCAGAACTGTAGTTTATACAAACACACTGGTTGCCTTTGAATAGGTAAGCTTCATTACTTGTCGAAGATTCAAGCACAGCGTCTATGCAGCTTTCGAACGGGGTACATTACAAGGAAGGGAACATTTGAGAGATGGTCATCGGGCCTTTTATTTCGAGTCATCATTTTGTGTATGATGCGTAGTTAATCTTTACACATAGATTTTCCGAAGATGATGATCGCTTCATTCTCACCAGACCCAAAAGCAGAGTACATTCCATATTCTGAAAAGACTGTGTCCTTAAATAAGGGAAACCCTTTGCAAATGCGTCAGATACTTCAAGGCTTAACAAGGGTCTGCTAAGAGAAGCGAAGGAATGCAGACTTGCTTCGGTTCTTCTCACCATCCCAAAGGAAGAAAGGGATGCCCTGACTCTCCTCGACTACAAACCAACGTACGGAGGCTTTATCCGAGGAAAGACATCTGACGAGGGCGAGAAGAAGAAGGCTCCCCAAGCAGACTTGGTTGAGCTTCCCGAGGAGCTACTCCCGAGCACCGAGAAGCCACTCCGCAGGATATTACGCCTTCCGATCGAAGAAGAGCCATTCCCGGACGAAGAAAACATGCCTCCCCGAAGCATGAAAGTTGTCTGGCAGGAGAAGCTGGAAAGGAAAGAGAAAGAAGCAACCGAGCTGAAGAAATCTGGAGCGCCAGGGGCTTCGGGATCTATATCGAGCCACAAGGTTCCTCCTCTTCCCCTGTCTCAAAACGACCTCCCATTGCCCCCACCTCCCCCAAAGGCGCACCGACCAGTAAGAAGGCCAAAACCACTTCTAAAGCGTCGGGAGTGGGGGATGATGAGTCGAAGGAGAAGGAAAAAGAGAAGGAGATAGTCCCTGACTTGAACGTTCCCTGGGTGCCGAACTTCATTACGCCGGACAAAAAACAGGTCCTATAATCTAACAGCCTATAGGAAGTCCTTCCCTTGCCTTCACTCTCCAGTCCAGGCTAGCCTTACCAAGAGACATCAGCAGCCCCCAGTCTCTGAAGGTGGCACTGAATGACTACTACTTTTACGTGGGAAGGGTAAAAGACAAAAATTATTGCTTGATGGAGATACCTCGGTAGATTTGCCGAGCAATTGTGCACTAGGTAAACAATAATTTATTATTATGTTTCACTCATACACGTTTCTCTCTCCTCTCAATCTCTGTTTATGTGAGAATGATAGAGAGAAAACGGTAATATTTTATAAAGATATAGATGATAATAGAAAGGATTGGTGTGGATTGAAAGAGATTTGAGTTGGTAAACTAGAAAAAGTGCCCTATTGAGTAGCTAAAATACATATCCCTTGGTGTAAATGCTCTAAAGGTGCTATAAATATGCATGGGTTTTGCTAATTTCCGCTTTCGCTCCGGAGAATAATACACAAATAATTTCAAATAAAACAGAATATCAATACATATCTCAAGAATATTAATAGATTTTCACAAACATCAATACATTTTTTGTGGATATCAATGCATCTTTTATTTATCATTCCCTTAGTAGGTGGAGGTGCTATTTTTCAATATTTATAAGGGGTACATTTGTCATGTCCACGATTTTTAACTTAACAATAACAATAATTTTTAAAGGAAAAGTCCATAGACCGTATATAATTATAACCTAAAAGATTTCTCCAAGATCCTCCGAAAAGTACAAACGTGTTCCAAAGGTTACAATAACGGCACCTCGGCCCAAATTCCCAAAGATTGTCAAAAGATGGTGAGTTTAAAGTTATATGATTTCCAAAGTCAAAAGAGAACAAATTTAAAGTTACAGTTACATCTTTCCAAAATATAAAGTGCTCAAGATGCTATTGTAACTCCTTGTATCTAGCTCTCAAAAGTGTGATTTCAACATGCACAACAAGCACGCCATGTCACTGTCTTTGTAGTGTACCTGAAAATGATGATAAAATGAGCTACACTAGCCCAGTAGAGATATTTAAGCTCAAACTATATGTGAATGAGGTGATTGATGCACCAAGAGGAATGGAATGCAATCACAACGCAATCAATACACAACAAAGGATTTAAAAGAATAAACGTAACCATCTACACATACTTAGTCAATCACATAAAAGCCATTTCGGTAAAGTTTCTAATCAACTTAACCTTTTAATTTTTTTTCAATGATATGAGCCCAAGGAAACGAGGATGATTTGATTAGCCAAGGGGACATGGATAAAGATTCTAGGAAGTGGTTAGTCAAGAAGGTGACAAAAATCTTCGTCCGTCAATATGTAAATATATGATCAACCCAAGCGTAGGGCTAATACATCAATTGAAGCATAATAATCCAGAAGACCAGGTATCGTACCCAAGGGAAAATTTAATACAGCTTGAATGGATTTCTACATGTAAGCAAGATTTTCAACGTTTAGACGGCCAACTTTGTTTTACTTTAGATGGCGGAAAATAAACGGCTAATTTGAACGAAGATTTAACTAATATAAAAATAGAAGGCTAGGTCTAGGAGATCCTAACACCCACAACTCAAATCAATCCACTTTTCTCATTTTGTTACTCGGTTTGAGATACGCATGCAACTAAGGTTCTCAACCCGGAGGATTTTGCAATGGAAACCATTTTAGACTAAAAACGGGGTATGAATACCGAGCAAGTTCTAGAATTCATTTGGCAAACGCCTCGAGAGACATAGCTCCAAGCATCATGTGTGGCAAGTAGCACGCTCTTGCCTACACATGATCAAAGAGGTTAACACCTCAGCAATTTGACAAACGAACCCGAACTAACTTGATTTCCGAACCAAGGATTGAAACTTTATGATGAGAAAAACAAGACCAACCCGAGCCATGAGGTGCTAATCACCCCATGACCAAGCCTTATGAACTACTCACTCATATCTAGAGAGATAGAAGCAAAGCAAAAACAAGAAAACATATTTAACCAATGGAAATTAAAATAAACTTGAGATTACTATAGATCGAGAGCGTAGCTACTACTTTAATAAAGACGGAAATAACAAATTAAGATTAACTAAGGTAGAAAATGCAGGATTAAGCTAGGAAAATGAAGAACAAGCAAGAACAAAATAACAAAAGTAAGCAAATCCTATTTTAGATCTAAAAAGTTGTACTCCTCTAGATATTTATAATGGGGTATTTATACAAGTCCTCATTTGTCCACAAAATATCTCACAAAACGCCCTAAAATTTTGCTATGAAGGCCCTCGGTACCGATACCGTCACAGCCGTGGTATCGGTACCAAAACTCACTAACTGCTGGCTGCAAGGTGTCTTGGTACCGATACCTCCACAACCTTGGTATCGGTACCGAAACCTTTATCTTCAGCTTTTGCTCTTTGGTCTTCCTCTTGGCTTTCTATGCCTTCGGGTCACCTCCAGGTCTTCCTTCTTTAGCTCTTGGGACTTGGCCACCCTCGGGGATCGTCCATGGCATCAAAAGTAGCTTCATTCACACGATTTTCCTGAAACATCTTCAAAACAACCTTACGTGCAAAAGCAAACGAAACAACTAAATTAAAGACGTAATTAAGATAAAAGTAAGGACTTAGCGCACCAATAATGGCATTATTGGGTGCTTATCAACCCCCCCCCCCCCCCCCCCCCCCCCCCCCCCCCCCCAACTTGAACTTTGTTAGTCCCTAACAAACTAAAACAAAACATATTTAACAAAGCTATGCAACCTTCCCGAGGTTCAAGATAGAAAAACTATGCTCAACAACTAGAACTAGGCAAGAGTTCAAAAACACCCATTCAAACCCGGGTACATGCAATCCACGCACAAACATGCCATAAACTAGGATGAACAAACTATGCCATATTTGAGTAGTCAAGTACGCATGCACCACATTGAGTTTTGACTCCAAGACTCATAAGGATACACTCCAAATTAACTTTTTGCACAGTGAGATATAAAACACACCCCATGACAAGCGCTAGCGAGTAAATGCAATAGAAAAAGACAAAAAGCTATGCATGCTATCAAAAGAGCACTTAGAAAGAAAGACAGGCTATTTATTCACAACTTTGCATGACAATGGACAAATCATATTCAAAAAGCGATAAATATCATTCATGCATCAAATAGAGTTAGCAAGCCAACAAAAGATCAACGGAGGACTTTATTAGCTTATAATGACCTTGGATACAAAGGAAAAGGGACTACAAAAAAATGTAGTGGCCATATGCTAGCATGGTTCATCTACCCTTGGCCACTACCGACCCTATACTACCCAAGACATGATACGAAGATACGAAGAAGAAATAAAGAAAAACTACGAGATAAGGCCTACTAAAACTACTACCACCAACTCCATCACACCTAGTCGCCATCCTCATCAGGCTTCTTACGGTATTGAGCCTCGAGCTCCTCCTTTTCATCGGACTCTTTCTCATCCGGAATGTATGATAGCCTGGAGGTCAAGCCAATCATCTCATCATAGTATTCAACTCTCTTTCGAATTCGATTTTGCTCTTTCATCGTATTTCTTTGATTTTCTTTTTTTTTTTCTTTGAGAAATTGGGTCATTTGAGGTGAGATTTGTAGTGAGAGATTGAAGCCAAATTTGAAGGCTTTGGAGAGAGAGATGAAAATTTGGGACTTTAACTTTTGTAGTGAGAGAGGAAAGATAGGGAATCATGTATCAATTTTTTGCCTTTTCGCATTCCAACCACTTCTATCACATTCACACCACCTCCAAATAACCTTGAATCATTGAAAACCATTTTCATGCAACCCTCCAAACATGCGGTTACCTAAGTTTGAACAATGGAAGAGACTCGGACTATGGTTCAAAACAAGGACGAACTGACTCTTATGTGGTTTATTCAAACAAAAATGTCTTGTATCATTTCCTACGTAGGCCAACCAACTCTAACAAAATGCAAAAGAGATATTCACAACTACTCAAGCATGAACAAAAAGCGAGTAATGAGAGCAAAAAGCATGGGATGCTTAAGAAATGAATTTACACTCTAGCGATGCACAACACTTGACTTGTCTTTTAGGCCCAACTTGTTCATCAAATTTCATGTATATGCATGTGACATAGATTCAAACATATAATCAAATTCGACAGGATACATGACTCTTGCCATTATTTATTTTTGAATTTTTGAAATTTTTTTTTAAGCAAAACTCAAAACAAAAAGAAACAAATAGCACAAAGCTATCCCTCCCCCCCAACTTAAAGCGATGCTATGTCCTCATAGCATGAAGAACAAAAGTAAAGAGAGGAAGAAACTAGCTATTGTACCTTCAAGGGGAATGTCAATCCCTAAATACCTCGACCAAGTTGGAGGCTTTGATGCCAATGTCTTGCTCCGGCCCAATTTGATGCTTCCAAGGCTCACTCCTTCGGTCCTCCCATTCGGAACCATAGCTAGTCACACAGGGTCATGACCAAGGCTTTATCAGACTAACAACCGCGACACTTAGCCGCACCCATGCTTAGGGCTCTTGAATGCCTCACTCACCCCGGCTTTAGGCCCAAACTACTAAGGCTGGTGTGGTAGCATGTTAACCCTGCAGAAGACTTAAGAAACAACGACCTTCCACAGGACAAATGACATTAGAACTACCGGCCTGTGTTAACCGGCTTCAAACCAAACGAAACATAAAAGGCATGACATAAAGAAAACATAAAGACAAATGAAACAAATAAAAGACACCACCCGATCATCACGTGATCAAAACGAGTCATACTTTTCTTCCCATTCTCTACCGATGGGGTAAGAAATGGGTGGCTATACTAGACCGTCAAGAGTTGTTATATTAGTGCCTGTAGTAAAATCTATCGCTTGACCTCGCCAAATAATTAAGTCTAGCATCCCTTACAATCAAAACAAAGCAAGACAGGATAAAGCCTAGCTTGCAAGCATGTGAATATCATATCTCATCCAAAGACCTAAGTTGCCACCGATAGGGGCATATTCGGAGAGCATAGATCGTTAATGGCAAACTACTACCAAGAAGAACTAATTAAAGCCCTTTTTTCACTAACACATTGGTGAAATCTTTTAACATGTGAATCATCTCCAAGACTTTATTGAAAGCAAAACATGGCAAAACATGAAAGAAAACAATATGTACAAGATTTTGCCCTTACAAACCGGAGCTGGGCACACGATCCTTATTTTAATAGCGGCGTACGAAGCTATATATACCCAAGACAATGGTTGGTACCCCTTACCTAGGGCCCGGGTCCAACAAACAATTAAGTTTAGTGGTTACGCTTTCGCTCCCCTTGGAAATGTAAAGTTAACGAACTAAACTAAAGGATCGCCCGTGTAAACTGGATCGATCAATTCCTCATCCAGCTCTCCAACCTCGAAAGTGCCGAGAAAAGGCGTAAGCCTTTGACCATTAACTTTAAATGATTTACCATTAAGAGGATTCAAAACATCAATAGCACCATGGGGATAAACATGCTTAACAACATAAGGTCCAGCCCAACGAGAACGCAATTTACCGGGAAATAAATGGATCTTAGAGTTGTATAGGACTACCTTTTGCCCAACCTCAAAATCTTTCCGGTGAATTTGCTTGTCGAGAAAGGCCTTGACCTTTGTTTTATAAATGGCGGTTTTGTCATAAGCATCTCTTCGGATCTCCTCAAACTCATTGAGTTGGAGCTTTCGGTGTGCTCCAGCGACGGGTAAACGATAATTCAATGCTTTGACTGCCCAATATGCTTTGTGCTCAAGCTCGACCGAAAGATGGCATGGTTTCCCAAAAACTAAACGATACGGCAAAGCTCCCAAAATGGTCTTGTATGTCGTGCGATATGCCCACAATGCGTCATTCAAACGGAGACTCCAATCTTTCCGGTTAGGGTTCACCGTCTTTTCCAAGATATGTTTGATCTCCCTATTTGCTAACTCAGCTTGTCCATTCGTTTACGGGTGATATGCGGTGGAGACTTTGTGGGTGATACAGTACTTCTTCGTCAAGGCTTCAAACACGCGATTGCAAAAGTGAGTGTCTTGGTCGCTTATGATGGCTCTTGGTATCCCAAATCGAGACAAGATGTTATCCTTGAGGAACTCCACCACTACCTTGAGTGACTTGGGTATATATAGCTTCGCATGTCGCTATTAAAATAAGGATTGTGTGCCCAGCTCCGGTTAGTAAAGGCAAAATCTTGTACATATTGTTATCCTTGAGTGACAGAATGAAATGCCACTCACTAGCATTCTAGTAGTTGAGATCTTTGATTGTTGGGGCATAGACTTCATGGGACCGTTCCCCGTCTCTTTCGGTAACTTGTACATCTTGTTGGCGGTTGATTATGTGTCGAATTGGGTAGAAGCAATCGCAATACGTACCAACAATGCGAAGGTAGTGGTGGAGTTCCTCAAGGATAACATCTTGTCACGATTTGGGATGCCAAGAACCATCATAAGCGACCAAGGCACTCACTTTTGCAATCGCGTGTTTGAAGCCTTGATGAAGAAGTACGGTATAACCCACAAAGTCTCCACCGCATATCATCTGCAAACGAATGGGCAAGCCGAGTTAGCAAATAGGGAGATCAAGCATATCTTGGAAAAGACGGTGAACCCTAACCGAAAAGATTGGAGTCTCCGTTTGAATGACGCATTGTGGGCATATCACACAACATACAAGACCATTTTGGGAGCCTCGCCGTATCGTTTAGTTTTTGGGAAACCATGCCATCTTCCGGTCGAGCTTGAGCACAAAGCATATTGGGCAATCAAAGCATTGAATTATCGTTTACTCGCCGCCGGAGCACACCGAAAGCTCCAACTCAATGAGCTTAAGGAGATCCGAAGTGATGCTTATGACAACACCGCCATTTATAAAGCAAAGGTCAAGGCCTTCCACGACAAGCGAATTCAGCGGAAAGATTTTGAGGTTGGTCAAAAGGTACTCCTTTACAACTCTAAGCTCTATTATTTCTCGATAAATTACGTTCTCGATGGGCTGGACCTTATGTTGTTGAGCATGTTTATCCCCATGGTGCTGTTGATGTTTTGAATCCTCTTAATGGTAAATCATTTAAAGTTAATGGTCAAAGGCTTACACCTTTTCTCGGCACTTTCGAGGTTGGAGAGCCGGATGAGGAGTTGATCGATCCAGTTTACACGGGCAATCCTTTAGTTTAGTTTGTTAACTTTACATTTGCACAGGGAGCAAAAGCGTAACCACTGAACTTAATTGTTTATTGGACCCGACCCCCAAGTAGGGGGTACCCACCGTTGACTTGGGTATATATAGCTTCGCACGCCGCTATTAAAATAGGGATCGTGTGCCTAGCCCCGTTAGTAAGGGAAAAATCTTGTACATATTGTTTTCTTTCATGTCTTGCCATGTTTTGCTTTCAATAAAGTCTTGGAGATGATTCACATGTTAAAATATTTCACCAACATGTTAGTGAAAAAATGGCTTTAATTAGTTCTTTTTGGTTGTAGTTTGCCGTTAACGATCCATGCTCTTCGAATATGCCCCTATCGGTGGCAACTTAGGTCTTTGGGTGAGATATGATATTTCCATGCTTGCATGCTAGGCTTTATCTTGTCTTGCTTTGTTTTGATCGTAGGGGACGCTAGACTTAATTGTTTGGCAAGGTCAAGCAGTAGATTTTACTACGGGCACTAATATAACTACTCTTGACGGTCTAGTATAGCCACCCATTTCTTTCCCCCCCCTCCGGTAGGGAATGGGAAGAAAAATATGACTCGTTTTGATCGCGTGATGATCGGGTGGTGTTTTATTTGTTTCATTTGTCTTAATGTTTTCTTTATGTCATGTCTTTTATGTTTCGTTTAGTTTGAAGCCGGATAACACGGGCCGGTGGTTCTATTGTCAATTGTCTTGTGGAAGGTCGTTGTTTCTTAAGTCTTCTACCACACCAGCCTTGGTAGTTTAGACCTAAAGCCGGGTTGAGTGAGGCGTTCAAGAGCCCTAAGCATGGGTGCGGCTAAGTGTCGCGGTTGTTAGTCCGATAAAGCCTTGGTCATGACCCTGTGTGACTATGGTTCCGAATGGGAGGACCGAAGGAGTAAGCCTTGGAAGCATCAAATAAGGCCGGAGCAAGACATTGGCATCAAAGCCTCCAACTTGGTCGAGGTATTTAGGGGTTGACATTCTTCTTGGAGGTACAATAGCTAGTTTCTTCCTCTCTTTACTTTTGTTTTTCATGCTATGAGGGCATAACATCACTTTAAGTTGGGGGGATGGATTGCTATGTGCTATTTGTTTTGTGTGGAAAATGAAGAAAAAATGAAGAAAAAAAAATTAAATTAGAAACTGAAAATTCAAAATGAGAAAAATTCAAAAAATAAATAAAGTTCTTACTTGCCATCCTTCTTTTTGTCTTTAGCTCTTTTCATGACTTGGTGCATGCTCAATAGTTTCTAATTGGCAAGCGTTGGGTATAATCTTAAGTGTTTTATGCTTCTCAACTTGTATGCATGGTTAAGATTGAACGGTCTAGGTGTTGAGTATAGTTTTGAGCAAGTTTTGTTCATATCCCTACCTTTCAATAATTTACTCCTAGTGAAGGTAAATAATCTCATGTTTATGTCTAATTGTGTGTGATGTCGACTTTGAATCATTTTGGAATCAATGGCGTACTAGAGAAAGGATACAATGCATTCTTTGCATGATCATACCACATATGTGTCACCTAGTCCTACTTTGCATCCTAGTCTTTGTTCCGTTCTTTACTTTAACCCAGGCGACCAGATGTTTGGAGTTGATGGGAGGAGTGGTTCAATGTTTAAAGGTGTTTTGGAGGAGTGTTGAATGAGTTTTTGGGAGTTCCGGGGCTTGATATGATAAGCAGCAAAATTTTGGAGATAAGCACTTCGGTACCGATACCTGGGAAGTGGGCGTATCGGTACCTCGTTGCTCCGTTTCTGTCCAGCCTTGTGGGTACCAATACCAAAGTATTGGCGGTATCGGTACCGAGAGTATTACAGGTATACTTCAGTCAACATCAAGCACGATTAAACCCAATCTCCTCTTCCCAAACCCGACTCTCTCTCTCTAAAACTCCATGTTCTTCAACCTCCACAAACCCTAGCCTCCAATCACCCTCTCAATCCTCCACAATCTCCCCCAAATCACCCAAAACCTTCATCTCCCTCAAGAAACTCCAAGATTTCTCCACAAATTTCAAGGGTTCCAAGCAAAAACAAGGTAAACCCATCTTCTCCTTCTTAAATCCGAAATTTCTCCTATTTTCTTCCATTAATCTCGAAATCCCACATATCTACACCCTAACCACCATATTTCACTACCTACATCCCTCTATTCCACCAAAAACCAAAAATTCCAAGAGACCCTAACCCTAATCCGAAAAAAATCCCACCTTTTTCCTAGAAACCTAACTCTAAACCCTCTCAAACCACCATGCCAAGGATCAAAAAGACTGCCAATCGTGCTACCACCTCTCGCCAAGGAAATGCGGATATTGTGGCGGAGTTTGAGTAAGAGGAGGAGCTTCCGTTCAGGGAGGCTTCGTCTTCATAGGGGCAGAAAGAGGAGGAGAACTCCGCAAGAAATTGCGGCGGATAAGCAGAAAACTTGGGAAGCGGGCATGGACAAGCGGAAAATCAAGAATGAGCGGCAAGTGGATGCTGCGGCCTTGGGAAAGGAACACCGGGGCCTCCGTGTCGTCATGAGGCCAGGTTTTACTTTCTGGACTGAGGAATTAGGAGGGTATGATAAAAAGTTAGTTGTTGATTTTTATAAGAAGCTGAAAGCGCCTGTGGGTAAATGGGAGAATGATCCCGATGCTGCTATTACTTCTAGGGTTGCAGGGGTAGACATTGTGATAACACCTATGATATAGCCCGTTACTTGAAACCGCCCTCCCCCTGAATCAATTACTTATCCGATCAAAGGCATGCAAATTGACCAAGGGGTCATTAATGAGGAGCTGTATTTGAACTCGGCTGAGGCTGAAATCCCCCATGTGCCGAGAAAATTCAGGGGTACTTACCGTATCTTGAACAAATTGATCCACTATAATCTTTATCCGAGAGGGACAGAGCATAAACCATCGCGAAATAGTGGGGAGCTGTTGTATACATTTGCTTCGAAAGATATGGTAGTGGATTGGGCTATGATTATTTTTACTCAGTTGGTGGATTTCAAGAATGATACTCTATCCAAAGCCCGTATGCCATTTCCATGCATGATCACGGCTCTGTGCAAAGAACAAGGGGTGAGGGGGCAAGCATATAACAAGCTAGAGGATCTTGAGATGGGGGCCAATGACCGATACTTTTGATGGAAAGAGTGTCTCGCAAACCTATGCCACCAAAGCTCAACCCGTTGGTTCAGGCAGCTATTTGACCACCTTGCCTCCCAAAAAAGCAAAGCCGCCAACGTCCCAAAAAAGCAAAGCCGCCAACGTGGTCCAAGTTGTTCTGTTGTCAAAACATCTCGATCATCAAGAGTTTGAGGAAGGAAAAAGTGGAAAGGAGGGGAATTATGAGAGAGCAACCTCGTCTCAAGAAGGAGGTGGCATGGCAAACAACCCTTCTTGAGCGTCAACATGGAGAGAAATACGTGCTGAAGCCAGAAGTTGAAGCCGAAGTGAGTGATGACTTCGGAGAGGAAGAAGAGGAGGAGGATGAAGAGGTGGAAGGTTGAGGTGGTAGTAGGCGAGTAGAAAATCCCTGAACTTGGTTGGGGTATAGGGTGGTTGACATTCCACCCCCATTTTTTATTTTTTTAGTACTCTTTATTAATAGTTCGTAGTATGTTTTTTATGCTTTGGCCGGGGAGCGGCCTTTGACTTGGTAGCTTTAAATGACCGTCGCCCATTTTGCTTACCCTTCGTTGTATAACCAAGGTCATTATAAGCTTTAAAGTCCTTAGTTGATCTTTTGTGCGCCTAGATTCCTTTATGAATCAATGTTTGATATTTGTATGGTTAGTTTATGGCATACTTTCCTTTCGTATCCAAGTTTTCAGCTGTTAGTTTTAATTTCGAATAAATAAGTGCTTTCCCTATATGAGGCGTGGTAATTCTTGTTCACTCTCGCCTATTTCCGAGCACTTTTTCTGGGGATATGGTTGCTAGTTTGTGCTTCGCATTTGTGTGTCCCGTATCCTCCTTGTGTTCGCACATACAAATCTTTTTAGCTTGCTTTTAACTTGCTCTATACCTAGTTGTTTTGTCAAGTTCTCAAACTGTAAGTTGTAGAAAGAAAATAAAAGATAGATTGGGGAACCCTTGCTAGTTGGTAGCTTTGAGCATGTGTTGAGTTGTGATAGTGGAAGGATTGTATAGTTTTCGTATTTTAAATTTTCTGCATTTCGTTTGCTAAGGACTAGCAAAGTTCAAGTTGGGGGGTGTGATAAGCACCCAATAATGCCATTATGGGTGCGCTAAGTCCTTAATTTTAGCTTAATTACGTCTTTAATTTAGTTGTTTTATTTACTTTTGCACGTAAGGTTGTTTTGAAGATGTTTCAGGAAAATCGTGCGAATAAAGCTACTTTTGATGCCATGGATGATCCCCAAGGGTGGCCGAGTCTCAAGAGTTAAAGAAGGAAGGCCCGGAGGTGACCCGAAGGCATAGAAGGCCTAGAGGAGGACCAGAGAGCAAAAGCTGAAGTTAAAGGCCTCGGTACCGATACCTATATTGTGGAGGTATCGGTATCGAGTGGGTTAGAGGTAGCAGCTTAATGAGCTCGGTACCGATACCAATGTTGTGGAGGTATCGGTACCGAGGGGCCTTCGTAGCTAAATTTTAAGGCAACTTTGTAAGTTATTTTGGACATAAATGAGGGCGATATAAATACCTCGTTATGTCACAAATACAAGAATTGCATATGGCAGTACAACTTTTTAGATCTAGAATAGGATTTGCTTACTCTTGTTATTTTGTTCTTGTTTGTTCTTCATTTTCCTAACAAAAACCTGTATTTTCTACCTTAATTAATCTTAGTTTGTTATTTCCGTTTTTATTAAAGTTGTAGCTACGCTCTCGATCTATAGTAATCTCAAGTTTATTTCAAATTCCGTTGGTTAAAAATGTTTTCTAGATTTTGCTTTGCTTCTATCTCTCTAGATATGAGTGAGTAGTTTAGAGACCCTCTTTTCGCACCCCCCCATCCCCCGGGTCCCACCACCTTTCCCCCCCTTGCCCTTCCTTTTTCGGAGTTGCTTTTTTTTTTTTTGACTAGTTTTTTTTTGTTTTACTTTTAAAAGTAAATAATTACTGTTTTTTTTTTTTTTTTACTTTTACTAGTTTTTTTATACTTTTAAAATACTTTAATTACTGTTTCAGTATTTTTTTTAACTTTTACCAATTTTTTTTGTTTGCTTTTAAAAGACTTTAATTACTGGTGTTTTTTTTTTACTTTTACTTTTAGTAGTTTTTTGTTTTACTTTTAAAAGACTTCTTACTATAATTTTAATTAATAAATGAATAATTAAAACATAACTTGTACTAATTTCGTCGAAGAGTGAAAATACATGAAAATTCAATTTCTAATCAATATTTCCACCAATTCTGCTCTTGTCCCTCTTGGTCTTGTATCCATTATTTCTTCCCACAAACTAATTCGTGTTGCATAACGAGCAACTCACATTTTAGCTTGGTTTGATGCATTGTTCCAATTTTTAAAAATACATATAAAGAGTAAAAAAAATAAGTGTTCCAATTTTTAATCGTTTGAACCGACGCGAAGATCTTATTTTTCTTATCATTTCATCATAAATGGTCGTAATGAATTTTTGGCTCTAAGACCTTTCAATAAGCACCCTAAGAGAGATCTGAAACTAAATAAAGAGCCTTAGGGTGCTTGTTGAAAGACCTTCGAGCCAAAAATTCATTATGACCATTGAAGATAAAATGATAAAAAAACAAGATCTTTGCACTGATTCAACCGAATTGAAAATCAGAACACTTAAATAATATTAAATAAATAAAAGTGAAAAAAGATATAAAAGTTATTAAGTAAATAAATGAGAAATAAAAGAAAATGGGTTGAATTATTACTGCCGGGGGTATTTTCGTCCAGCGGGGATGGGGTCCGGGGGGCCGTGTGTCAGGGGGGCGCACAAAGAGAATTACGTAGTTTATAAGGCTTGGTCATGGGGTGATTAGCACCTTATGGCTCGGGTTAATATTATTTTTCTCATCATAAAGCTTCAATCTTGGGTTCGAAAATCAAGTTAGTTCGGGTTCGTTTGTCAAATTGCTAAGGTGTTAACTTCTTTGATCATGTGTAGGCAAGAGCGTGCTACTTGTCACACATGATGCTTGGAGCTATGTCGCTTGAGACGTTTGCCAAATGAATTCTAGAACTCGTTTGGTATTCGAACCACATTTCTAGTCTAGAATAGTTTTCAATGCAAAATTCTCCGGGTTGAGAACCTTAGTTATGTATCTCAAACCGAGTAATATGATGAGAAAAGTGGATTGACTTGAGTCGTGGGTGTTAGGATCTCCTAGACCTAGCCTTCCGTTTTTATATTAGTTAAATCTTCGTTCAATTTAGCCGTTTATTTTCCACCGTTTAAAGTAAAACAAAGTTGGCCACCTAAACGCCGAAAACCATGCTTACATCTACAAATCCATCTAAGCCGTAACAAATATTCCATTGGGTACGATACCCGGTCTTCCGGATTATTATGTTTATCTCGACATATTAAACCCTACGCTTGGGGTGTTATTCCATTATATCGGAGACGACGAAGCATCGGGGTTCAAAACAATCAAGCTAGCGTCAACTCGACACAAAAATTGTCTAGAGAACAAGGGGGTATCAATGCCCATAAAGTGGGTATCGATACTGAGGTGCTGAAATTCCAAAGGGAAGACAGGTATCGATACCCCTCTGATGGGTATCAATAGCCTCTGATGTTTCAGCGCACGAATTTCAGAATATTCAAGTATCAAACCCCAACAACAAACAACTAACTAAGGCACGATCAAGGTACAAAATTAACTCATAAATGCATAGAATGAGCAAGAAATCCGTACCTCGAACTTGGAGAGTGAAACCCAAGAGATTGATCAAGCCCTAGCTTTCCAAACTTCAAAATCCTCCAAGAACAACTTCAAGCCCAAACCCACGTGATCCAAGGCTCGAATCACGTGTAGAAGACGGATTGAATGTCGAAAAGTATAAGTTTTGAGGTTGATGGGTGAGTTTTGAGCTCAATGAAATGAGAGAGAGACGTATGAGAGAGAGAGAGAGAGAGAGACGAGAGGGTAGAGAGAGAAAGATGAGATGGGTTCTTCTATCCTCTACAATCACACACCTCTATATAGACTAGCACACATACCAATTGCACTTGCACCCTTATTGTTAATAGTTCCATCATACTAACCCCAAATCACACAACTATATCTTTTTTTTTATTAGCTTAACTATATCTCATTCCTCATTTTTCTCAATATCCAGGTATTTATAAAACATTTCTCATACCAATTGCACACTATTTATTGAAATTTAACACGGATCTTTACAACATCTATAATTTGAAGTTTTCAATTCGGTTTGGATATCGGTTCGGTTCAGGCGACATTCAAAATCATAACTGGACCATACCGAACGGGTGTTCCCAGTGGCGGAGCCAGGATTCATAACGGAAGGTGACACTTAAAAATATTAACATGCTTACCACTTAAAATAGTACAGTATTCTAAATTAACCATTCATAATACCAAATTCACACATTTTCATAGTTTAATAATTCATCATGACGGAAGTAGTTTTTTTTTGTTCGTCGATTTTTTTTATTAATCTTTGAAATTGTTACAAAAAGTAACGGGAACAAGAAAAACAGAATCATATCCTAAGCTAAGCTAAGCTAAGAACAATCCTGTGCCCGGTGGAAGTAGTTTAACGATCTATCAAAATGGAACTCGATATTCTTTTCAATCCCGAAAATCGTCCGGAGTCATTCTAAACTAAACTTCAAACATTTTTTTTGAAAAGAATAAATTTTCTATTGAATTGGTCTGAGATGGAGAATAATTTTTCTATGCTGAAAGAGCGTTTTTGCATAAACCTACATTTTTTCCTCTATTATTTTTGGACCGAGGGTGGCATGTGTCACTCTCCCCACCATTTACCTCCGCCGCACCCCTGTGTCCGCCACTGATGCCCAGCCTGAGATTTTGTTATGTCAGCCAACAATGCCACCCTCCACCACACCCATACCCGCAGGAAAAAAAAAAAAAAAAAAAAAAGGGTTATGGTTTGGGGAAAAAAACGAATCGACTTAGGTACCCATCGGGTCGGTGTACGTTGTCATCCCTGATTTTCTCCACACCAAACTTCAACATACATTGCACAATTCTTGTATAATAACCCAATTTTTCCTCCAAACCAATCGCCTCTTGCCATGTCACCAAAGCAGTACAAATTGATTTATTGATTCGTCTTGACGAAACTAATCCGCAAAAGTAAAAATTATTATTGAAATTGAAATTCCATTCAAAAAAATTTGAGTTTAGATCATAAGTTTTTCCTTTGTTAGATTTTTCTAGTGAGACGAACCAATAACCCATAAAAATTAGTCATACGTAGAAATTCAAATTAAGTTCTGGGACTCCGCAAGCCTAGGTGAGAAATGGCTAGGTTAGCTTGCATTCTCTTGTGGAAAATCAAATCAAGGAAAAGTGCTTTCCGAAAATTCTTCTCGGGGAAGATTTCAGAAAGCACCCCATACAAGCACTATATAGAAATTGGCTTGAATGTGGGAGCTTTCTTTTTCTTTTTCTTTTTTTGAACGGAGAATTTTTTTTATTAATCTTCGGAGAAAGCATTCATTTCGAACAATAATATATCCTTTGGGGTCTAAGTTACTAGCAAGAAAGCATATTTTTTAGAACTCAGCTAGCCTAGACGCCTAAGTTATCAAGAAAGCATTCATTTCTGAACAACAATCTTCAGGGTCTTTTTTAGGTTTGGTTGTTTGTTTTTTTGACAAGAAATGAAAAGGGAAGACGAGAAAATTAAAGTAAGAGGATCCTTTTCGGTTGTTTTAGATTAAACCATCTTGTTAGGCTATTTGCGAGAATTTTCAGAGTCCACTTCGATGATCAGAAACGTTCATCTTGTAGAACTCGTCGAGAGCATCAACCATAGAGGAAATGATTTTTTTTTTTTTGGGCATGAAAATTAACTTCAACCAATTGTTGCTCGTACTCAAACTCAAGGCAATTTTATTCGGACTTTGGACAATATATATTTGGCAGAGACGGATCCAGGAATATACCCTAGTGGGGCACCTGTTATTTATAATGGCGAAAGTTTATTTTTTTAATCAACCATTGTGAGATCGTAATTACAAAAGTTTATAACGCATACTGTCACATCCCAAAATGAGAAGTGACCTGCCATGAACCACAAAACCAAAACTCTTAGAACATGCAGCCTAAAAAGAAATTTAATTAAATTCCAAAGCAAAGAACTACTAAACAGCCAACCACTTTTTTTTATTAAGAACAACTCCAACCATTTAAGTTCAACAAAAAGCATGGGGCACAAACATCCCATGAACCAACCAACATCTAGTGATCCAGCAATAAAAAAAAGAATCCATTATTTGACAAATGTTTCGAATGCGGAAGCGATTATTAAAATAAAATGATGAGACACCCCAAGGAGGTCAACAAATGAAATCCCCGAGACGCCACCAGAGTCCTTGCCTAACTCCCCAACTTGCCTGAGAAAGAAGTTGGAATAAATCCGTCAGCTGACAAGCTCAGTGAGTAGCAAAACATGTATATTAGAATAAAGTTATAAAACATAGATCAAAATAATTTACCGTGTCAACATAAATTTGGCATACGGGTGAACAACAAAATAATCAATTAATCCAATCAACGATTCATCCGATAAGTCTTAATGGTGATCTCAATACAATCTCCAACAACAATAGGGAACCACAACCAATACCAAATAGTACCAAGTGGTAGTGAATAAATATCTCAAAATTGGATCCAATAGCAAAACTTAGAGTCACCATGAGTAGGCAGCCCATGGAACTTTTGCCTAAGAATGATCAGGTCAATAACAACCGTTGAGCATTAGGGTCACCGGCCTAATCCGGCCTCTTCCCTAATAGCCAGAGTCACCCGCACATAGAGGATTAATTTCTCTGGACTTCCAAAATATGTTCCCATCAATATCCACAAAGTTCTCACCAAAAGATCATTCGATCAACAAATGGGTTCACCGATACCGCATGCCAATTTAATATAATCAAATATAAATAATACTCCCTCCGTCCCAAAAAGGATGACAATTTTTGAAACTCGTGTCATTTTTCATCGCTTATATCTTTCAATCTATAATGTTTTTCATGAGTTTGAAAACTTTGTATAATAAAACTAATCGAGAACTATCAAACAGGGAATTGAAAGAAATAAGGAATTGAAATTAGTACAGATATCAAAAATTGACATCCAATTTGGGATGGAGGGAGTTTGTGTTTTCAATTTCAATAGTAAATTTTCCAAAACAACAATTTAGGGGACACGAGAAAGTTCAAAAGTACGTAACATGCATAACTACTTACTTGGGTCCAAAGCTAATGCAATCGAACAACGCAAAACGAGCCTAACCTGAACAAAAAATTATATAGCAATATTATCACTAACTGTGTCAACATATCTATAGCAATGTGGGCTACCCAAAAGAAATACTAGAACTAATATAATCCTAAGCCACCAAAACTACAAGCCCAAAGCTTTGATGTTCAACTCCAAACAATATGCTTTTCTACGTATATATACCACCTGTTCCTTTCCCAAACAATCAAAACACAAGCCACACAACCATCACACCATGCCAGTCACCACGCTCTGCCACGCACACACACTGTTAGCCCAAAGGTTTTCTTATGATACCTTATTGATTTTGATGATAACAAACACATTTCAATTAAATTTATTTTGATTAATTGATATAGCTCTTTAATTATTGGGTTATTATAATATATTAATCCCGGAGTGTTTTCTTAATA
>JAOTQK010000012.1:10705302-10716927 GCA_025642025.1 Rhododendron ferrugineum
TTTCCGACATGTAGTTACCGAAATATAATCTTGTTTTCAACAGCTATTTACCGAAATGTATGTTCGGCAGTTATTTATCGAAGGTTAAACATATTTTCGACATGTAGTTACCGAAATATAATTTTTGAAATTTTTTAACGGGTTATGGGAGAAAATAAGGGGCTGCAAATAGAAGCGCCCATAAAATATAGACAGTTCTCGTACTTCAGGCCTTGGTTAGGCTCAACTTCTCTTATGTCTTGGTGACTATTTGCACTTGCCACTAGCTGAATTTTCTTTTCACTCACTTGAATTATGTTATCTAATACAGTAGACTTTTCCACCATTTTTGCTTGTGCTCAAAAGAGCTCCATTCGCTTAGCTACAAGAAAAAACTACGGATAGCTCAAACATTTCTTGATATCAATAAATTAAATGTATATGTTTCCTACATCCATCACCAATTATCGCTCTTAGCCACTCGTCCAACCCTCATTGCATTTCTACCTTACCAGCGATCTCCCGTGTCTTTGTTAACAATGAGAAGATAAATTTAGAAGATATAGATTTTTTAGATTAAAGTAGAATCGCCCAATCAGTATCATTATAGGAAAAAAAACATTCGAAATAATAAAGAAAGGGTTCAACGGGAACAAGATAAATTCACAAAGTGTAATCAAGAACAAAAAGGAGCCACCGAAATAGAATTCTCCTTCCTAGCTTTGAAACTCATAAAATTGAACAGACAATAACTATGTTCATTTTGGGTCTCTAGATTCAACCACTCTTTCGGTGTACAATTTCCAATAAATTTTCTTTTCAATTAATACTCCAACAACACCCCCTCAAAACCCAAACCAAACAAAGCCATTAGAAGGTAAATATGAGACTTTAGAATTTTATGGGAAAGCAATCGCATTTGCAGAACAAATGTAATTCAAAAAACATTGGGGGGAAAGTGTAAATATACCCCTGTTTATTACTTCTCTCTCTCTCTCTCTCTCTCTCTCTCTCTCTCTCTCCGCCTATTCTGACTTTTTCTGGAGGGTGTGTCCCACACCCCACCTTCGCCGCCCCCATCACAAGACCTCAGCAACAATTCCGGGTCCATCGAATCTACGTATATCTCCTCCGTATACGCAAACTGTACCATTTCAACAGATTTTTTCCCTCATGAATTGTCCTCTCTAATACTAAGATTTTGTGCTTGATGGTGGTAGAAGAGAGAGAAAGATTGGAGAGAGAGGAGAATAAAGGAGTGGAAACACGACTGATGATAGATAGACCCATCTGGTGAGTGCCACATGCTCGGATCTTAACGTCTTGTTTTGGGTTTTTTAAGTTGCGTCTATCATATGCTTGGGGGTTTGTTTTGGTTTTTGATCATTTTATGGGTATGTAATCGTAGATGGGCTCTTTACTTTCAATCCATATGCTCAGATCGTAGAGTTTGGTGTTTGGTTTTATATATGCCCAGGTTAAATTTTTGTTGTTGCTAGTTTGAGATGATGGTCATCTTTACCTTTTGGAAAAACTACCTGGTATGCGATTGTTGATGGGTTCTTTGTTTTTAATGGAATAGAGTATAGTTTAGTGCCATTTTTGTATTCTTTTTGTTCGTTTGTTATAGGAGAAAGTTTTTTGTTTGGGGGGTTTTATTGTGAGATTTCCAGGCTTTCAAGAAAGTTGGGTATTTGGCTTTTAAGCTAAAAAAAGGGTTTGTTGTTTGAGGTGTGGGTTGGTTATGGTCAGGGTTGTATTGGATTTTTGTGGGTATGAGATGGGTTTGCTAGGCCTCTATGGTATTGAATTTTGATGGATTTTTCAGGCGGTTTTCTTTATTATAGGATGATGTTTTTAAGAAAATGGAGTATAATTTAGCATTCTGTTTGTTTGTTATAGGTCAAATGTTTCTTATTTAGGGGCTTTATTGTGAGATTTCCAGGCTTTCAAGGAAGTGGGGTATTTGGCTTTGAAGCTAAAAAGGGTTTGTTGTTTGAGGTGTGGATTGTTATAGGGTTTTGTGGGTGTGAGATGGGTTTGCTAGGTCTTTATGGTATTGATTTTTGATGGGATTTTCAAGCGGTTTTCAATCTTAATAGGATGATGTGAAAAGTATGATTATTAACAAGTAGATTTAAGGTTTGAAACTCTTCTTGGTACCTGATTGTGGGATGGAACTTTCAAGGGTTCTCTGATTTTGATTGTGGTGGCAATTGGTGTTTTGTGGTGTAAATGCTCGTTTACTTTAATGGGTCTTCTGTACTTCTTTATTGCTCAGTGGATACATGGCTGTTTTTTTAACATTCGGTTGAGTATACTTTTGTTTTGGTGTCAATTAAATATTGGTTTTGATTGTTGTAGGATTAGCTGACTTTTTTATTATTATTTCCAAGTTTGCAAGGAAGTTGGTATTTGACTTAGAAGCTAGGGGTATGTTGAGTTTGGTGGGTAGGGTATGGCATTTGGTAGGTTTTCAGGCAATTCTGAATCTGATGGGATGATTTGAAGTTTTGATTTTTATCAAGTAGATTAAACTTTTTGACTCTGCTGATATTATTTGTGGGTTTGATCTTTCAAGGTTAATTGGCTACTAAGGGATTTTGTTTTATAGTTTCAATGGTGCTGCGGTTTGATCGTTAACTGCTTCTCTGTTGATGGGTTTGAAACAAATGTGTGTATGGATCTTTGCAAAATATATCGGGTTTCTTGCGGAAAATCTTGATTTCAGATCTTCTTCTCATCTGGAGAAGAAGGAAAATAAGGGTACTGTTGTTTGTGGTTACAAGGCCTTTTAGGGGTGAGCATGGAGGGAGAGGAAACTTCTTGGATAAGGCGAGCAAAATTTTCTCGCACTGTCTATCATGGACTAGATTCTGCTAGGTTGGCCTCTATTCAAAGAGAGAAAAAATCTGGTGTGAAATCTAGACCTGGAAAGGCTTTTGTTGATCCAAAATCAGATCCTATTGTTCCCCAGATTCAGCGAAATCCGGCTACAAACCAGCAGAGGTCCATATCACCTCTCCCTAAAATTAAACTTTCTGATTCGTTTAAGGAAGCTCGATCAGATCTGAAGAGATTCTCCACGCCTAATCCTCGAAGGAAAGAGCATGAGAAAAGTATTATTGGAAATTTGTTCCATCCATCACGGGCACCTAATTCAAAGACAAGCTCAAGGAAAAGCCCACTTAGGCATTTTTCTTCCTTGAAAACTTTTGACGAGATGAAAACAAGGAAGGAATCGACGTGGACAAAGTATTTTGAGGTTGGGGGTGGAAGGGTTACCTCTGTGGAAACGGCAGATGAGTGGGTTGTTGATCTCTCTGAGCTATATTTTGGGCCTAAATTTGCTCATGGGGCACATAGTCAGCTTTACCAAGGGATATACAAGGATAAACCTGTTGCAGTGAAAATTATACAGATACCGGATGATGACGAAAATGGAGCTCTGGGAGCTCAGTTAGAGAATCAATTCACTAGAGAAGTCACTCTCTTATCTCGGCTCTACCATCGAAATGTCTTAAGGGTAATTTATTTCTGTCATCAATTTCTTCCAGATTCAGCAAAAAAATTAATCTGCTGACTCTTGGACACCCTCCTAGTAGAATATTTTTGTGGAATTTTATTGGAAGCCATTCTTCCCATAACCTAAGGAAGTGAGTTGATGTTTATCTTAACTTTTATGGTCACCAAATTGTTGTGGTTGTCATTTTCTTGTACAAATTTTGAAAATAGCACACAGTAGGATTAATGTTGGAATAAATCTGTTCTTATGTATTCAAGTTGGAACTTTTGATTTGGTCTATTCCATGTTCTTAATGCATATAATTAAAAGTCAAAACACATGCATGCTGCTTTCAAATTGAGAGTTGTTTCCGTTCAAAATCATACTGTCTTGAGTTGTCTGTACTGTGATCTGAATCATCTAATGGAACTGTGGTAGAATCCCCTCTGGGGTAGAATTTTGGTGTGTTATTTTCTCAGAAACGCCTTTTCCCTTCAGGAAGGAAGTGAAGTTGAAATTATTATAAAAGAAAAGTGAGTTTTGCTTTTGCTTTACTGTCACGATTTTTGTGGCTCCCTTTTTGCTTGCAATTTTGATAGTACGACATGTCATGGCAAATGAAGCAATCAATTGTTCTTATTTATGGAAATACGAATTTTTTAATTGGCACATTCTACTTCCTTAGTGCACGATACCAAGAAGTCACTACTCACGTGTACTTCTTTCAAATTTGGGATTTGTTACCTTTTTAAGCACTACTGACTTGAGTTGACTACTCTGATCTGATGAAACAGTTTGTAGCAGCATGCAGAAGGCCACCAGTGTTTTTTATTGTCACAGAATATCTCTCAGGGGGTTCCTTGAGAGCATACCTCCACAAACTTGAGCACCAGTCTCTTCCCTTACAAAAACTAATTGCAGTTTCGCTGGATATTGCTCGAGGAATGGAATACATTCACTCTCAAGGAGTAATTCATAGGGACCTCAAACCTGAGAATGTTCTTATTTGTCAAGATTTCAATATGAAAATTGCCGATTTTGGAATAGCTTGTGAGGAGGCGTACTGTGATCTTTTGGCAGAAGACCCCGGGACCTACCGTTGGATGGCTCCTGAAATGATCAAACGTAAGTTGTATGGACGGAAGGTTGATGTGTACAGCTTTGGACTTATGCTATGGGAAATGGTGTCTGGAACTATTCCTTACGAGGAGATGACTCCTATCCAAGCAGCTTTTGCTGTCGTGAACAAGGTACTTGGTAAACTTCATTTTCTATTGCTCTGATGTTGTTTAAAAGTTGCAAATTTGCAGATTAGGCTGTTTAGGTTTCCCTACTGTATCTATTTATACATCCAAATCACTGAGTTACATACTGTCCTATGATGTTATGGCCTAACATGTTGTAGAGTACTTTTTAGGACTTGAAATCAAATGCAATCTGGGGAAATCAGTTTTCGACCTCCCATGTCAGACACTTATATTGTTCCCTTACTAGAGAGTGAGACCCTGTGACATTGAACTTCATGTGTAGTGTACTGAAGGCGCATGTTGCGTGTTCTTACATGATTTGGCTTATTTGGTTTATCTGTTCCTTCCTTTTCTTTTTTGGTGAACCTTTTGGCCTTTTTATTGTGGAACTCTTGTGACACTATCGTATACCAAAATTAAAGTTACTAATTCATGCGGTGTTTCAGAATTTGAGACCAGCTATCCCTGGAGACTGCCCACCTGCCATGAGAGCTTTGATTGAGCAATGTTGGTCTTTGCAACCAGAGAAAAGGCCAGATTTTTGGCAAGTAGTAAAGGTGTTAGAGCAGTTCGAGTCTTCACTTAAGCAAGATGGAACCCTCAACCTGGTCCAAAACCCTTGTCAAGATCATAAGAAGGGGCTTCTTCATTGGATTCAAAAGCTTGGTCCCATGCATTCTCACAGCTCATCTACGGCCAAGCCTAAGATCATTTGAATCTTCCTTACGGTTTGGTGGCTTCCTTTTTTTTTTTTTTTCCCAAAAATATACCTTTGCCAGGGCAGAATGCAATTAAAGAGGGCTTTTTAATCCCTTTTTTTGTTGTTTCCCCTATTTCACTTACATGCAAACGTGAATGAATATGTTTGGGCATGCATTGGTGTGAAATTGATTTTCATCTGCGTATACTTTTATATCGCGTGATATGGTCAGATTTTGAAGAATTTGCAAGTTGGTTTGAGGCTAGAAGTTCTTTCTGACTTGGGGATGCGCATCTGTATTGGTATTGGGGTTAGCAATGTACCTAAAAAGATATTCTTGTTTTGTTATCTCAAATTCCCTGTATCCCATAGCAATCCTCCAGTTTTGTAAATTCTTGCTTTGTCGTGATCTTCGAAAGTCACAAGAGAGTTTGTAATATTCAAATTGCATTATTTGATGAGTCTTCTCTTTCCTGCTCCTAAGTTCAATTGAAACCTGTTTGGTTGGTTACTTAAAATATGTTCTTGTTTTTACTATGTATTGCACAGTTACAAGTAATTGATGGTGAAGTACATTGTGAAGTTTGTTCTCTCGTGATGTCTAAACTTGGGTAAGTCACGGTCCTAGTGATAAACTATTAAACTGACACCTAACTTCATGCCACACTAGTTATAAACTAGACACGTTATTTTGATACAAATGATAATTTTTCAGGAATATATCATCCTCTCGTATCTTCCATCTTATGCGAGAAATGTATGTGTTACGTATTTCTTTAGCCGATCCAACAAGTCGTACTTTGTCGATATTGGATTTTGGTGTCCTAAAAAACCCTTCTACATAGTCCTAACATTTTTAGATTGTTGAATGGCATCGTTCATTTCATTGTTGTTACGGACACAACAATTTGTCTGCAAGATTGGATACCGACTTCTTGGTGTTAAGATAGCTGAATTTTAGAATCTGGACCTGCTTGCACAAATGCTGCATTCTGCAGATAGAGGCACATGTTAAAATATGTCTTGGCAGAATTCTTGATATTTCATAAGTCGTGTGGTCCATGTAAATTTTAGATTGGAACATTGTGGTATTCCATTGCTATAATGTTTTGTTGCTTCTGTTTTATTTAGTCAGACGTACTTCAGAATCTCGTGTGTAAGCATTTCGATTTTGTTCGTTAATGAAGATTATGGTTGACCTATTAGAGGCATATTAATTTCCCTGTTGTTTGGATTTGCTTTGGTATTTTCTCATTCTCTGTTGTTAGAACTGGTATTTGAACAGAATTCTATTTCGCCTATTTTGGCTTGGGAACTGATATTGACAATGCTTGAACGATTTCCATTTCATGTATTTGATTTTGATGATCTTTAGTTTTGGTGCATATGTTGTTTCGCATGTTCATGATTTCCATTAGCATGAACATGCTTTTGGAACCTGGAAGAATCCGGATTTGCTGATTTTGGGGTTCACCAAAATCGAAAACTATAGATTGTTCCAACTTGGAAAACTACAATCCATCTATCCATTTGTTTTCTAGAAGCTCAATCACTTACCGCCTGTTTCGTCTAGGCTGTGTCCATGCTTTGATGGATGGCTAATGTTCTTTCGATCTCACTCGATGAAGTTGGAATCCCGGATTCCACGAACCTGGATTCAATATTCACAACCCTACTTTCGTGACCAAACGACTGACAAACTCGTGCATGAGTGTGCCATCTACATTGTTACATGAAATTATGTACGCTCAGATGTGTTTCTGTTTGTTAGCTGAATTGGAAGCTTGGATACTGGTATCTGGAAATGGCCACAAAGCAGATAAATGACGATAATGCTTATTTTTCATGTGTCAAATCTGGAAAGTGTGTTATTGCATTTTAATTTATGACATCACATGACTAACATTGATACATTGATCACTTTCTACTTTTATTTTTTCCTTAGCTTGTCACCTACCAAACAGCTGTTTGGATCTCTTTTGGTCTCTAAAAATGAACTTTTATTTCTTTTCCTTTTTTTTGTTTATGCTAAAAAGGAGCACAAACGAATTGACGAGAGCTATTTGTTGATCATTTGATGGCAAGTAATGGTTGGACACCCATTTAATGATCTGAACCCAAGGAAGACTCAGAAGAGGACCCTGTCCTCATCAATAGGATTGTCCCTTTTTGCTTTTTGTATATTAAAAGCGAAACCCAGCAAATAATGCATCATATAATGATCTCTAGATCTTTCCTTTTGAATGAACAACACCTCATGCTGAGGTATTTCTCTCAAACGAACTCTTTTGTGTTGTTATGATCTCCAAGAAACTCAGTATGCCAGACTGAGATGAATTGGGTTGACAGTTGTTTAAGTTGCAGCTGTCGGTATTCACTAAGAGCCATGTACCATTGACGAAGACGGCCAAGAAATTTTGCTGTACACTTAGTAATGACGATACTTAGTGCAGCATTTGGGGAGAGCATAGCAGCAGTGCACCAAACATGAATTTCATAGAGTTTATCCAACAGGTTGTATCAATGGATTGGGTTGATCTTGGTCTAAGACTTAAGAGTTTGTTTTTACCTAAGGTCTAAGGTTTGATTTACTTTGTCAGCAATTCTTGGGGGCCATCTATTCTTCACGCCCAAGCACACGCCTAAGCGTGTGAAAAGATTGTGGGAGAGGCTGCATGAATTAGTCCGAGGTGCGTATAAGCTGGACCGTGACGCCTAGAATTTTAAAAAAGAAGAATAAAAATGCTAGGTTGTCTGGAAAGTTGAAAGCTATCCCTGAAGTCTTGGTCCTCTCCTGCACTTATAAAACATAGACCGCACGAGTAAGTATATGGCTGGGCGCCAATACTTTTACACTAGTGTCATTTTCCTCTCACTATTTTCAATTTGAACATTCCTACTTTCACACCTTAGGTTAACTTGCAATGTCTTATGTTTGATTAAAAGCGTTAAATCAGTGACAAAAAAAGAGACCAAGCACTACCATCGCCTACGTACCCTTGGTCCACCCATGGATCTGATCACTCAGAGGTTTATTTTACTTCTACATTTCTACGGGTTGTGAAAACAAATGTCTCGACCAAGTTTTTACTTATCTCTAGTTAACTTAATTTATTGCATCAACGATTATATATACTTACAAAATAGACGACGCAGATAAACAAAATAGAAATAAATGAGTACTCCTATTTTCTCACATGATATTGACATGAAAAGATCAAAATCCCAAAGTAACAGGCCCCCTTTCGGAAGAGATAATTCAGTTTCCCAGAAGCTGCGGAAAATATGGTGGGATCCATATGCTTTGTCCTGCACTCTGTAGAATATGGGGTGGAGGGTGCCACCGGCCATTGAACAGAGAAGCGAGATGAAACTAGTCAATTTTTCAAAAGCAAAATCACAAGGCATATGTACTCTCACTATCTCAATATGGGAAACAAACCTCAAAGAAAAAGGACTCGTGATCTCTTTTCAAATCTTAGTACTGTTTTCTGGACGACTTTTGGGATTCAAATTCTGCAAAAAAAAAAAAAAACCCAATTGTGGTACGTGAAGGCAGAATTTAGACTCGTAATGCCTACTCATCTGCTGGTTCATTATTGTGATTTTGTGCCTAATTAACTAGACTAATTTATCATTAACGTGTAAAATGATGCAGAGCCGTTGAAGATGAGTATAATAAATCAATTTCCAATTGTGGCACTGCCAGATTCAATTCCCCGGCCGTCAACCACGTGTTGCACATTTTGTAATTAATAAATCAATTTCTAATTAATCACAATAACCAACTAAACACGATTAACTTTTTTTTCTTTTTCCTTTTTCTCTCTCTATTTATCGAAACCGGATTGGGGAGAGGTTTAATTGAGGCTAAGGCCATAGGGAAGAAAAATTATAAGTGCTGTGAATTACGGGGACCCACTTCGGGTGTCGTGATTTGGTTGGAACTATTTGGACTCACCAATCATATATAAGTCAATTTTTTTTTCTCAACGGAAGAAGTAAATTCATTAATCAAGCCATACGACATCTACAAATAACTCAGTTAATGTTAGAAAAGTGAAGGGCATTCTTGAAAAATCAAAGCTTTTTACTAGTACTCCTTGTGTTCCCTTAATAAGTTAGAGATATTTCAAAAATGAACAAACAAATCGGGATAGGGGGAGTACCAATAAATTCCTAGGAAACTTTATAAGAGGACTCTTTTATTTTTATTTTTAACATTTATAAGATAACTTCATATCAAATTATTTTTGTAAATCTGAGCAGTTTTTCATAAATGCTAACATAAACTATTTTATGAAAAACTGCACAGATCAAGCCCTTCTCGATATTTTTTTGAGCTGATTTCTTAAGGGTACTCTTAAAATCACGTTTTAAATACATTGAACGATTCGGATTATCAAAATTTGATCGGAAAATAAGATGTGTGAATGGTACAAACCGTAAGGAGAGTGGATAGGAACCACACTGATATACATATATGATCTTGTCATCTATACTTATATAGAAAAGTATTTCTTGTTTTGCTAGTTCAATGTTTATCATTTTCACGAATAAGGGAGCAGAAAAGTGGGACACTAGCACTTTCGCAAAGGGGGTTGCCTCGAAATAACCTGACTCCTTTTCTTGTACTCAATTCATGAGAGCCTAAGAGTTTTTTTTTTTCGTTTCAAAATGGTAGAAATTTTCATTGATAAAAATAGCTCAATACATCAAATAAGATGGTTATCATTTCCAAGAGAATACAATAACCAAACAGGAGGACTAGATTTCCAAGTTTTAACTCCAGAACCTAGCAAACCACAAGCCAAGCGCCAGCCAACTCATGATAAAACAAACGCCAACGACGACGAGCACTGGATACCACTACGAAACTTAGAACACACCCAATATCAGCACCCACCGAATCTAAGGAAACTAGACCGGGACAAACCCCCGGACTGGGAAAACCAACCGGGAGAAACTACCAAAAATGAGAGAGAGATTCCCCAATAGAGAAGAAACTAAAACCAAAGAAAATACAAAAATGAAACCACCAAATTCCCTTCTCTTTTATTTGGCCACTCTCCGTCAACCCTAAACTCGCCGGATCTGCACCTATCGGGAGGGTTGAAAGGGGAAAGAAGGAACCAGAGGCAAACCGGACTGAGTAGAGACTGTGTCGAATGGACTGATAGCACTAGATCGTAACTTTTGAAGGAAAGGCACCAAGCCACCAAATCTGAGAAAACGCCCCTGTACATTGCCCCAAAGCACCGCCAAAGATGGTTGGGAGGATGGAGGGGGGCGAGGTAAGGGCAGAGATCCTTCAAGGAGGAGTTGAGCGAAATAAATAAAGTAATAAGTGATTAAGGCCCCGTTCTGCTAAGGAAAATTTTAAATAAGTACTTATTTCTTGGATTAAAGGAGATGCATAATGAGAGAATGACATGTTTCGTAAAGCGGAAAATAAGTATTTAAAAAATAAGAATCTTAGCGGAATGGGACTTAAATACGTTTGATAATCATATTTTACATTACTTAAAAGATTAAGTTCCTCCTAAAATGTAGGCTTAAAAGTTATTAAAAACCATATGACTTTGAGCTACTTAATTATGACTAAATTTATGCGTGCTCGAATTCAACCCTTTCCTCCTCCATCACTACCCTCCACACCACCGACATCATCATTGCCGTCACCATCACCACAACTCTACCACCACCATCTCCACCACCACCACCACCACTCTGGTCGCTTCGATCTACAACCACTGCTACAGTAGATACTGCCACCACCATTCTGCCACAACCACCACCAGTATCACGATACTCCCATCGTCGTCGCCACTATCATTACCACTCTAGCACTACCACAAACACTTTGTCGCAACCACTGCCACTACTACAACCACCACCGCCACTCCACCACTACTACCATCACTCCACCACCACCACTACCACCATTGCTCCACCATAACCACCACTACTACCATCACTACACCCATAGGCGGACCCACCATAGGGCCCGGGGGGTCACGTGCCCCCCACCGGCCCCACGCCCTTTAAAATTTTTTTTTGTTGTTGTTGTGGTTTTGTATATATATTAATTATGTTGAATTCATGTAAGTAATTGTCTGTTGGTGCAGTGGTAATGTACTTTCCTTTTAACCAAGAGATGGTGGGTTCGATTCTTCCCCATGCACTCCTGCTTG
>JAOTQK010000012.1:10780580-10808929 GCA_025642025.1 Rhododendron ferrugineum
CCCCCCGGCACTCTCTCCCCCTCTCCGCATAACCAGTAGTTGCAGATCCCCCAAACCAAACCCTCATGGAGAACAATCAATCTGATCCAGAAGACGTATCATCAGCAAAAGCAGTCTTACTTGGAGCCCTAGCACCTGGTGTTAACGTCTGTACAATTTTTTCAACTACCGATTACTACTATCTGATATGCCCAATAACTAAGATATGCCCAATAACTTAGTACTGATCCTCTGCTGTTTTGATATCAGGGTCCGACTTGGAATACCCTGAAAGTTGCGTTCTTGATGTTGGGTCTGTGTCTAGCTGCTATGCTTGGATTGGCATTTTCTTCCAGTGATACTGGTTTGATACTTCATGTCACATTGCTTGTTCTAATTACTGGGACTCTCTTCATTCTTCTCACCAGGTACCTTTTGATTTTCAGTAAAGTCAACTGTATTTGGCTTATTTTTGTGGGTTGTGGTCAAGTTGAATATGGGTGTTTGTTGGTTATTACCATGAATAAACTTGTGTACCTTTATGTATTGCTGTATTGAATGTTTACGAACTTGGTTAGAATAGATCTGAATTAGGGTTGCCCTATGCCCCTATTGCTGGGGAAACCTATGCTTATTTTCGGTAGAATAGTTATCTTTGCGTAATCGGTTTACATTTTTGTTGCAAGTGAACTTGTGTATCAAAACACCTGTAAACAGAAACATGTGTAAGTCTGCATTCAACACGCGTAGAATTAGAAGTGAACGTTGGTGCATTTGGAAAAATGGTACACCTTTGTTCCGTAACCATGAATGTAGTAATCCACCGTAACCATGGATGTAGTAATCCATACCGTTCCCCTAAGTTTTTCCGAAACTGAAACATTGTAAGTTAGAATTTTAGAGATAGCAGAGTCTTAGTAGAGTTTTGGAAGGACAAAGAATGGGGAAAAAATCATTACTATGATCGTGGACTTGTGTTGGTCGTTGGGAATAATATAGAAACTAGAAAGCGATATCATTTGGCTGAGTGATCATGGCTTAGAACTTAGAAGAGGGCCAAGAGGCACATCTTAAAACGGTGATCTATGCAACTACAAGCCTAGCCCTTACATGCCACGATTTAGGACGCGGTGCAGCCGTTCAATTTTTTGCTCCTTGTATAAAAAGATCCGAGTTCCAGACAACACATGGTGGCCTCTTGAGAGGGTAATGCTGATTTTATCTGCCTAATTCGTGGGAATTGATAAATTTTATGGCTAAAATGAATGAATTTTGTCTATTTAAACCAAGCTTGCCGTGACAATAGGCAATAGGTCCTTATCACCGCCTCTTACAAGGGACACACCCCCTTGTGCGAGGGTGGATTGCATGTCTAAATTCTAATGGAGGCATCGTGCTCAATTCAGGATGAAGTTGTAACAATAAAATCTAGTGGGTCGATATCATTGGCCATTTGGACTTGGTTGTTTGGGGTAACAATATTCCAAGTCCAACAAATGGAATCCAAACCTTTTTCCCCTAAATAGGAGTATGGACTTAAATATGCATAATGTGCTCTCTGACTAGAAAAGGGAAAATAGCAGTAAGCGAGTAAGTTGCTGAGAGTCTGAGACTATGCTTGAGAAGGCTGGAATCTAAGTTTTTCGTTTCTTTGACTACTAGGGCATGGAGTTTCCAAGTTGGAATACAGAGGCGCAACACATGGGATGATTGATGGTAAATTAACTCCATGTTAAGAAGTTATTGTTCCGTAGTCTTCGGCCATAGATTCAGGTTTCGTCTCATCCACCAATGCTTTCCCACGATGGATAACATAGAACCCGATGTCTCACGTGTTAACCTCGTCAGGGGGGCTTGTTGCTTCCCAAGTAGGTAGGTGAGTCCAAAGTAGGGGGAAGACATTAAATGACTGGGACAAAAGTTAAACGTGGTGGTCCTAGATTATTGAACTTTTTTCTACCTTAAGGAACATAAAAGTTCAAGTGAGGGGAAAGTTGGAAGCAATGATAGTCAATAGCAGCATGAACCAATGACCAACCCAACATTTGTCGTAAGGAGGGGAAATTGCTATTATACGTTGACTCTCTCGCCTCATTCCCCATACAGTTATGCTCAAGAGTCATTTAGTACTCATTCAGGGATGGGTATATGCACATTGGCAAATATATCGATATTGCCTGTTGGTCAAATTGAAGAGAAACGGTTCGCGTGGTATCTTCAATGTGCCTTCTCTAGAAATGGGTGAGAAGAGGGCTTCCCTAACCCCTCTTGGGCGGGAAAGGGCCTTGTCTGTTTCTGCTTTTCGGCATTGGTCACTTAAGAGCAATAGTTGGATTGGAGTGTTACAACATACCACTGTACTTGGGTCCTATTCCAATGCAAAGTTGCAAACACTCATGAGTTGATCCCTAGTTGGTCCACATGTTATAGTTCAAGTGATTTGCAAGAAATTTCCTCGTTGGACTGCATGGTCCCTTTCTTAATTTCCTCAGTGCTGGTTTAATTCGGAAAGTACAGAAAAGTGAAACTTAATTCCCATTAAGGAGAGATGGAATACTTAATTACCACTAGGTCTACTTTTAAAAAAATGCATTTACCATTAATGGAAGTGTTACCCTAGGGTTTTAGGGTATCCTAGGGTTAATTTAGGGTACCCTAAGATTACCCTAGGATTTTAGGATACTCAAGGGTTTTAGGGTTTAGGATAACCTAGGGTTTAGGCACTTTCATAGGGTTTCAGTGTTTCATTAATGGAGACCTAGTGGGAATTATTTTCTTTTTTCTGGACCTAGAGGTAAAAAGCCCTTGAATCGAAGGGGTACGGGGTACTACATCAAGAGGTGGAGTTAGGTGTCTGAAAGGGTTTGTGGGTAATTCCTAACTTGTTATCTCTTGTAAACCTTTTTACCTTATTGGAAAATGATAGGATTAGGCCGTGGTTTTATGCTTAGGGTATTTAGACCCTAAGTAGTTTCCATGCAATTTTCGTGTCTTGTCTCTCTGGTTTATTATTTGCATTATAACTTGCTCATTGAATTATTAGTATGGAGTTTCAGTTATTTCAGATTTCGTATAGGAGTGGCTACTTAATAGTTAAGATAATGTTGGGACCTGTCCACCTAATAGGGTTGGAGGAAAAAGTTTTTACAACGAGTACTACGTATGGGCATATCTGAAAAAGGGCCTTCTAAACACGATAGGGTCTTTGATAGATCATAGATGCAGATAGAAAAACCTGACTAAATACCGCCAGAAGCCCACAGCAGGTCTACTCCTAGCAAGGTAGTGTGGAAGGGGTTGGTGGTTTGAACCTCCAACAGAAGTGATTGTTAAGACTGATAGTGAATTCCTTTCTCCCTTATTAACTACATCACTCTCAGTATCTGCACTCTTATTACCCTCCTCCAATCTGAATCCCCGCTGTATGTAGGTACTACTATATAGTGAAGTAAGCATTTCCCACCCGAAATTGACAATGTATCCCCAAATTGTCCTCCCATGGTCCCACCTATTGGCTTAAACTTTTGGGGTGGATCAGCCGTTTCTACAAAGAGTGTTAACTGGCAAAAACCATGCAATGAGGGTTGATTCCCTGTGGCTGGTCCAACCCTAGTCACGTCAGGGAAATGAATTCAGATATGTACTTTGGTATTCTAAACATGGCTAATAAAACTGATGTAGGACTGCTCTTGTTAAAATAGGTTGTGATTGAAGAAACATTAGCTCCTTTCTGGACATGTTAAGGATGAACGCTGATTTCATTTTTAAGGTTTCAAATACGAGAAACTTGTATTCTCGGGGTTTTGCATTCCCAAACACAGTGCGGATGTCTGACCCAATTATTATATACCATGCTTTGCTTCCATTCTTTTCCATTAGCATTTTTGGGAACTTGTATTAGTTTTGGACTGTCCTGATGATGCACCTAGTGGCTCTTCTCTTTTCCTAAAAACGGTGATGATCCAAAATTCTAGCTTATGCTCACAGTAAATGTGCTGCCTTATCATCCCACACTTACCCTTTTGGCCTTTAATTACTCATTCGCATATTCTTCTTCTTCAAGTTACATTTCATCCGATGATATAAGGGAAAGTGATACCTTAATTACCTTTTGGGATTGCATCTTGGATTTTCTAAAATGACTTCTTGGAGGCATAAAATGGGTTTGGCCTAAGAAATGAATGTTTATATGTGAAGAGTTTTCTTTTTTCCCTTTTATGTCTTTTCCTTTGACCTTTCAAGGCTGCAAAAGGGCATAAAAAGGCTTTACCGCCTCCTCGTATCTTCTCTTATGCAACCATTCACCTACCCAAATGATGTAAAAACTGTGACTATGCTATTGTAGTCCCACGACTCATTCAGGATTACAACTTGGGGTGTGTGGGCTATTATACTTTGTGTGGTGCGAACCATTATAATTTGCTATTATCTTAGAAACTTTTAATATGATATGCAGTTTTTTAAAAAATTCTGCGGTGCAGTCGCCCCCGATCCATCACAGTTAGCTTATGGGTTGTGGTTTGGATTTTAATGCAGGTTTCTTGCAGAGACTGGCCTGGTTTCTGTTGAACATCAGATGCAGGAAATGGGTTTAGCCCCGAAAGACTCAGCCGTGATCGATAAAAAGAGCAGTTGAAGATCTGGAAATGTAAACAGTAATACAGATGGCAATGAAAAGAGGCCCAGTTACGGCATCCTAAAATTAGATGATGGTTATAGTCCGCGGTTAGCATGTCCCATAACAGAAATCAATAAACAATTCGAAGTGATTTGCAGATCATTGCATTTCCTCCGATCTCCACTGTAGATTCTTCATCGGAGCAGCTGAGCAATAACATCTTTCAAGCACTCTTTTGCTTCCTTCTCCTTCGGTTTGCCATTTTTGGGCTTACTGAAGCAGAAACAAGAGCAGGTTGGAACATAAACAATCATGGGCATGATTCACCGAATGCTGTATATTGTTTCTCGAGTGCTCTTTTAAGGGGTGAGGGGGGAGAGGCGAGAGTTGAACTCCCAACCTCTCAAAAGCCAGGCCGGAGCTCCGAGAAGCTTTTTTTTTCCCTGTTCTTTTTTACTGTATTTGTTCTTACTCGCTGTTCCATTCATCCTAACCCTTACAGATAGAAGATGCTCAACTTATTTATCCAGTCCATGTCAACTAATGCCCAAGGCATGTCGTCGACTGTCCCAAATATTACATGTATTACCAAGCTTAAGTCCTTATCAGAGTCGGCCCCGGACCCGGAGTAAGCCCCACAAGCACCTGGGCTTGGGCAACCCCCACTATGGGGCAAACAAAAATAAAGTATTTGTAAAACAAACCCAAAAAAAAACCTATAAGTCCAACCCCAAAATATATATAATTCTTGGGAAAATGACGGTTAAGGACGTATTTTGATAATTAATACACGCCAAGGACATTTTCAGTTTTAATAAATGTTCTCAGCATGTTCTTGGTGGGTATTAATTATCACGTCCTGGGCCGTCATTTTCCCATAAATTTCTTTGGACTATGACAAATTCTTCCAAAAAAATCTAAATTAGAACATTGAACATGCTTGTGACACTCCGGTCATGCTCAATCCATAATCCATATGGTACACTGCGGATTCATTTGTTTTGATGCAAAAATTTACTGAATAATATGTTAGTCTTGATGCAAAATGTTTGTCTAGCTAATTATTCTATGCTTGTGGCACTTCGCAAGAATTTTTTTAATATTTTGAGCCCTTGCAACTATTTTCAATTTGTACATGTAACTTTTAGGTAGTGCCGTAGCATGGGTTATCTATAAGTAACAAGTTGCATTGATAAGATACAAATTGAATTATTATCAAAACTATATAATCCAAATGAATACCATGCATGTTGCAAAAAGGGTGTTTCAAAAGAATATCATGCACGGAAAAATAGTAAATATAAGAGTCAATCTCATATACAAATATAACGAAAACGGTGTTTCACATAGGTCGTATTCAACAAAAGGATCATAGTTCCAAAAGCTTGTTTTTATCACTCTTCAACTGTCCGTGATTTAAAGTCTTAATAAGTTATGATCAACACCAAAATATATTATCTATTAAAGCTGCCAAGGAATAGGAATATATATAAGACTAAGTCTTAATAAGTTATGATCATACTCAATTCTTCTTCTTCTTTTTTTTTTTGGTTAAATGATAACCACTAATTAACCAGTTAAAAGCCATTAACATGAATTTATAGAAGCCGCGCTTTGAAATTCAAATATTCCACTTTCTTACCTAAGAAACTTAACTAAGAAATCCCAATATCCCATCGGATGTTAAAACCAATAAAAAAAAAGAATTTTTTTTAAAATGCCTCTGAACCATAAAAAAACAGATTCAAATCCACTCAATTAAGACCACCACCTCTTTCCTGATACAAAAAATATGGATGGATAGAGATCACACACACAAAAAAAAAAGGGGGAGCAACAAATCCTTTTTACTTAACTATAAAAAAAACAGTGTCTACATACAAAAAAAAAAAATGGAACAACTAACAGAAAAGAATGGAACAAATAACGGAACACCAAAAAAGAAAAGAAAGTATGTTGAGCTTCAGCCTTTGAAAGATTTTATAGCAATGCCACCACTTTCCTTAAAGTTAATACAGCCAGAGTTTATGGGACGGAGCTAGGAATGGCAACGGGGCGGGTTTTTGAGTACTCCGATCCGGAAATTATTACACGGCTCCGACCCGATTCCGACCGGGTATTTTTTGGGTATCCCCGTTCCCGTTCCCGCCCTGATCGGGGAACGGGTTTACCTGCCCTGCCCCGAACAGTAACAAATTAAAAAAAAATGGTAATCTAAAAGCAAAATAAAAGAAAATAGTGGAGTATAAAAAAAGGTGGTAGTTTAGTATAATGGTGAAAATATGAAGGGTTTTTTTTCGCGGGTGAAAATATGAAGTTAAGAATAAGATTTTTTAGTATAATGATAATAATATTAGGGTAAAAATGTTAAATTTTAAGTATAATGATAATTAAATTAGGATAAAAGTATAATTATATATATAAATATATGTCGGGGAGGGTTTAGGAGCAGGGTACTTCCACCCCGAACCCAGTCGGATTTTAGAATTTTAACCCCAACCCTATACCCAAAAATGAGTTGAAAAACTCACCCCGTTCGAGACGGGGTGGATTCGGGGCAGATCCGAATTGCCATCCTAGACGGAGCTTTGACTTTGAAAATAGGAAATAGATTTACCTTTTTAGCTTCAGCTAGCCTTTGAAAATCACATAAGAAAGTTTTGACCAAGAGCTGTACGTTTGATTTTACCCACTCATTATTGGTCCTCGGATCGAATTAATCTCAGCGTGGAAATTACTCCCTCCGTCCCATTTTAGTTGTCCATTATTCCTTTTGTCTATTTTGTCTCTATTACGATATATCTTTCAATATATAATGTTTTTTATGATTTCAACAATTTTGTATTATAGAACAAATTAAAATCTATCAAATAAGATTTATATTGCATATTTTTGGAGATTCACATTAAAAGATATAAAATGTACGGTTTCCAAAATGTCTATGCATTTTTTTTTACGTAATATCGAGATGATTTTTTGTATATTTAAACAACCCTCAAAGAACGATGCCACAATGGAGGTTTGTGCTTTTTCTTTCACAAAACACACTGAATGGTAATATTTATGTATAATTTTGCTAAGGTTTTTTATTTTTTAAGTACTTATTTTTCATTTTACAAGACATATCGTTCTCTCATAATACATCACTTTTAATTCAAAAAATTAGAACTTATTTAAAAAATAAATACTTATTTTCCTTAACAGGACGGGACAACAGTTAACGCAAAAAAGTTAAAGTATTGACTCCACTGCTTGAGGTCAACCCACATTAATTGTTAGCTCATTTGTAGTAACCCTTATCAACTTGGAGATTGACAAGATGTCAAGACCTACTGCTATAATGAGGTGCCGACTCAATTTGATTCTCATTTCTCATGTAGGCTCCTTGTCCCTTCGGGGACATCTGATAAAATTGGAACGAAACATGTAGACTCTTTTGGATTGAATTTTTTTTTTGGTATTTTTGTCACCTTATATGATTTTTATTCGAATTTGATTTATAATTTTATAGTTTTTCGATTCATTTTCCATAGACAAACGATAGGATGTAAAAATTTAAATCAAATTATACTGTCATGAGAAATGACCATTACATTTGGATAGTGCTATGGTGTCATTTGTCATTTTGGAGACACCATAAATTTTGGCATAACAAAATCATTTACAGCATAACCAAAACCATTAAATGGCATTACAAACCACTTGAAGGCATAACACAACCACTTGAAAGCATAACACTTTTTAAAAATGGCATAACAAGTGTTATGCCATTATTACAAAAATTGCATAACATAACCGCTCGAACGCATAACAAAAAATCTTTGGGAGGCATAACCGGTGTGCTATGGTGTCCCCTTTTGGCGGGTAGACACCATAGCATTTGCTAGGATGATGCTATGGTGTCTACCCTCCATTTGGGGACACCATAATTTTTGGCATAACCGAACCATTACAAGCATAACCAAAACCAATGGCATGTATAACCAAGGCCTAACCAAAAATTGGCATAACACTTTTTGAGTTATGCCTTGGTTATACATGCCACTGGTCTTGATTATGCCTGTAATAGTTCGATTATGCCAAAAATTACAGTGTCCCCAAATGGAGGGTAGGCACTGAAGTCATTCCCATCCTAAGTGTAATGTCATGAAACTTCAGATTACTTCAAGCTCATCTTCTGAAAATGTAGTTGATATTATTATGGATGATGCTATGGTGTCCCCGGTCATTCTGGGGACACCGTAATTTTTGGCATAATTTCACCATTATGAGCATAATTAAAACTCATTACAAGCATAACAAAATCCAAATAAGGCATAATCAAAGAATATCCAAAAAACCATAACCAAACCCAACCAAGACATAACAAACAAGTTATGCCTTGTTATGATTTTGTTATGTTTGTAATGAGTTTTGATTATACTTATAATGATTTTGTTATGCCAAAAGTTATGGTGTCCCCAAAATGACCGGGGACACCGAAGTCATTCCCATTATTATATGGGATTGTGGAAATTTACATTTATACGAAGTCATTTAAGGGTTGTGTCCAAAACTTGTCAAGTGTAAATTAATGATGCAAAGAAAAGGTTGTGTCCATGCTCTGCCTTTAATGATCTTACTGAGATTTTCATTAGGTTTGACAACTAAAAGTTTGAGATTTTCACAATTTGGACCACACCACTCAACTTTTTGGATATCTCTCATCAAGATGAAAAATATTATTGTATGTAAAAATTTGACCCAAATATAATAAAAATACAATAAAATAATCAAAAGACCGTCTCAAAAAAGTGAAAAAAGTATGGCCAAAAAGGCCCTTACTCTAATCGCTATGGATCTCAAACTAAATTAAACAAATGGAATAATCTTTTTTTGGTAGTAGATGAAATAATCTTTAAAAAACAAAATTGACTTTTTAAAAGTCCAAAACCTGCCCGAAGTGTATTCCCTGAAATCCCCACCGATTGCAAATTTGGAGAAATTTTTCAATACATCGGTTATTGATAACGCCTCTCTTACATCGGGTAGAATTCACACATAGATGAAGTCCACATCGTATAAAAGAGTGTTACAAATAACCGTTACATTGAAACTTCTCTCGCATATTTGGGTTTACCGTTTTTTTTTATCGACAAAAGATAAAATTTTATTGAAAAACGAGGAAAGAAAATCCAACAAAAAGTTTGAAAGGGGAAGTGGGTTCACCGTTTTCCTCTGGGGTTTTCCCCTTTTTTTTTCCTTTTCTCCTTTTCCTCAAGGGGTTTCTGATTACTATATAAACCCTCCGCCCTTGTCTCTCTCATTGCAGTATATAAAAAGGAAATAAAAAGCCATCGTTCTTGTTTGTCCAATTGTCGTTGTTTTGTCTGTCCTCTTTGCATGGGACTCTCACTACTTCCTTCTTAGCCCTCTGTTTCTTCATATCCCAACTGGGTTTTTGCCTTTTGATTACTTCCCGTGATAAATTTCCATCTGGGTCTTGTTTCCAACTCTTCCCTGCCAAAAACCCACTTGGGCTCAGTTTGTTTTTGTCAAAAAAGGAAAGGTTTTTTCTTGTCTGTCATGGCGTCTGGTGTAGACTGGGATGCGGAAAAGATGTGAGTAGATTATAAATATGCTTCAATGTTATTTTTGTTTGTTATACTCCTAGAAAATTTGTTTTCTTGATTGATTTTTTTCTCCCCAAAAATTTACATTGCGTTTAATTGATTATGCGGTGGGCTTTGTAGTCTCGACGTGTATATATATGATTATCTGGTGAAAAGGAATTTTAAAGCAGCTGCTGAGATGTTTGCACGGGACGCGAATGTTTGTAATAATCTTGCTGGTACGTTTTCTCATCCACATTCTTTTCAAGTTAGTTAATTTTCTTTTCTCTTTAATTTTGAATTGAGAATGTTTTAGCTTGATGATCTAGAGAATCCATAAGGGTAGCCCTACTGTTATCGATTTTTTATTTTTATTTTTGCTAAGTAAAAGGATGGGAAGGGGCTATAAGTGGAATGTCCGATTTGAGCCATGGCTAATTGCCTGGGAAGGCGAGGCCGTCACCACAACTCCACCAAAGTGCTAGAGCGGGCCGAGGGCCTCCACACAGCATCTGGTTCACAGGACTACTACCCGCAAGCGGGATTCGAACCTGCGACCGTGGGGGGGACTTTCACCCGCGCACCTTAGCCATCTAGGCTACCACCTTGGTGGTTAATGTTGTCAATCGAACCATCGTAAATAATTTATTTATTTTTTATTTTTTGGTTAATCAGGTATATGTATCAGTTTACGCACGTTTTGATTGATCCCAAGTTCATGAAGATGAAGTTAAGGGCTGAAAAGCCTCCTGTGGCCCCAAGGTTTGGAATGTTTGACATTCGTGGAATTTGACCTTGCGACCTCTTGAGGAAGCCTTTGGTTGTTGTCTCATGTGCACTCAGCCAAACTCCTTTAGGTTAACCGTACATTGCAACCTATGACATGACTGGGGGATATATGGGATTTACCCAGCAGGATGGGTCCAAAGTGGCTTTGTCTTGGAGGAGTCCCTTCTTACGAAGAAATTGAGAATGTAGAGAACCTTCTTTTCATTCCGTTCTATTCCAAATTGTATTAAATCATAACTATTTAATGATGCTGAGGGTTCTAAATACCCAGTGTACTCTTAATTCTCCTTTTAAACCAAAAAAAGAGACCCCTCAATATGATAGTTTAATGGGTAATTTTTTATATTCTATATTTTCTCTGTTAGTGCAGTATTTTGCTTAGTTTTGATGGTTGTATTCTTAATTAATTGCGCATTTGGTTTATTTTTTGGGAGAACAAATTGGATAAATGAACGGAGAACAAATTGGATAAATGAACTGAAGGAAAATGCTATACAAACTAACAAGCTTACACAAGTTTTTTACTCACTCATATGTTAGAGTATAATGGCACTTTGGTATGTGAAATGACTCAATTGAGATCCACTAGAATGATCCTGACAAGAAGTGAATCAACTGATTACATATCTGTGAAACAGGAATAAGATGATAGTAGAATAGAAATGACTATAGATCCCACTTGTATAACAAGATAGGAGTCATAGGACATGTCATCTATGTTAGGAAAGTTTGTACAAGTTCATTAGTTTGTATAAAACCAATGTGGATCGAAATTGATGCGCCTTGAAGTAATTGCTATGTAACCCATACAAGGCTCACAAGTAACTGTTTAAGCCTTTGTTTCTCTTTTCTCTTTATTTCTTCATTTATAGTTTTGATGTTTTTCTTCTCTCTGTCTGCATTGTTATATCCTGATTTCACTCTCAGCGTTCATCGATCACTTGCTACCTAATGTAGTAACTGAACATGTACTTCCAATGCGTTTTAGTTGTGCTTTCTTGTCGTTCAATGAGTTGAAAGATCAGTGCCGTTTTTCATAAATAAGGATGAAATGTTTTTCTCAATTCTATGTCCCTGTTGCTCTATAATATGTGACCTTGATTGGAAATCTGGAACTTTTGTTTCAGTGATCAACGAGCCATATGGTTTCTTGACTGAATGGTGGACAATCTTTTGGGACATATATTCTTCTAGGGAACTGGCACGTCCTCAGGCCATGGAAAATTCCACCGTTAAGGTGCGATTTTGATAAATTTTGAAGCTCTCATCTACAATTTTCCCGATTCTAAGAAAATGTGTTTGAGATATTACTTGTTTAACCCTCAGCTTACTCAAATGATGGAGAATGAGCAACAGAATATAACTCATACAGTGCCAAACCTGAATCAGCAGAGGGCCATGCAGTTTCCTCTAAATATGAATTTTGACCAGATGACGGGGCAACAAGAATCAAGTTTTGTGGCTTCACGGCTTCCTGTCAGCTACTGCAATCCCAACTTACAGCATCTCAATGTCGATATATTGACTCCCTCAAAGCCGTCTTCAAGCCATGCTAGGTACTTTAAGAACGAACCTGTATGATATGTTTGGGCATATTTTGTAGTTTGTTTTGTGTGATTCGAAATAGATGTTACATTTTGGGGATTTCATTTGTGATATACTGATTTCCATCTAGTTATGTTTTTGTATCTACATTGGGTAGACCTGTTTATCTATGTTTCCATGGACTCAATACGAGTCTTGTGTGCGTGAAAGCGGTGGTCTTCCTAGATGGCTGAACTTATATCTTAGTATCCAAAAGTTGGAGATGGGTATGGGACACCTTGTGTTATTTGTATGGGGCATTGTAGGTGTTCTTAGAATGTTGTAAAATATTTAGAAATGTACTTGATCTGATTCCCATCGCACACTCTTACACATGTACATTCATCTGTCACATGTACAGTGGGAATATAGAAGAGTCCATGTATCGCTGTTGTTTACCTTAGTGGCCACTAAATGCTGATTTTTAAGATGACATTGATAAGAATTAAGACCAACGAATATTGTACTTGATAAGGTAGGAGAGGCAATTGTACGCTTCCAATCTCCTTTTGGGTGCGATTTTCTTGCTATCAAATTGCTCTTAGAAAGAAATGTATTAGTATACTTTGAATTTCACTTCCTTTTCATATTCGTTTGGCGTTGAGTTGCATTGGCATGAGAAGTGGAGCACACTTCTACGGTGCTTTTTGATTCGAGCCTTGCACTTTTATAAAGGATATCATTACGCTATTTGTTTGCTACTTATCTATTTAGAGGGATACTGATGAAATGTTTTACTTGGATTGAGGCATTGCAGCCAATTCCAGCAGCAAATTCCTCATAAGGCTCAACAGCGGACTGCGAGAGTATGGATACATCTATGCATAAATTCTTGTGCAATACCATATTTGATGGTATGGAATTGAAGATATATGGTATTACCCTTGTTGCAGGATAGAAGCAGTGGTGTTAATCTGGGGAGAACTAAACGTATGGACGCAACTCTCTGTGGAAAACCAAAACCAATGTTGCCAAGAGCAGGGCTTCATGATGCGGGTTTGTTTTCTTCTAATTTAAGTTATTTGCCAGGGAAAAGTTTAGATCTGCCTCACATATTGGCCTTTTCTTTTGAACAGTATTAATCTCGTGAATTTAATAAAAGAGATATCATGTGAACGTGTTTTCGTACTTTGCTAATATAGTGATTGTCTCAAGATGTTACCTTCTGATTTTTTGCCAGTTAGCCTACTGTTTTACAATCTCTCTTGATATGTACACATACGAATCCCTTTGTCATAAGTTTGGTAAGGTTTGTGCCTAAGCAACATCAAAGACAAAACCTAGCCTACAAAAACTTGTACCACAACCTGAGAGGCTACACGAAAGACCACATAAGGTGTGAACGTCAAACCACTCAAAACAGAGACCATAGGCCCAAGTCAAAGCATCAGCATTCCGTCTGTAAAATCTTCAATCTTGCACTCTTCCTAGTAGGTTTTGACAGAATAGAAAAGGAGAGGACAAAATGCATTTGTTATTGCTAATTTGCTACTAACATGACAGCTTAATACGTGAGTAACCATAAGGTCATATTGCCAAACCCTAATTACCCTGTAATGTCTAAATTACCCCTAGGTTATAAGAGAAAACACAAAAACCATTAAATATGGTATTATTATACTTGCACAGGTTTGGGACATGATTTATTAGGCTTGATAGGGAGGTTACCTTTAGACTTTGCCTAGCAAGCTAATATTTGTCATTTTCTATTCAAGTAGCTTTTCGTTTCACTCTAGAAGATGGAGTACTAGCATACTTGGTAGTCGTCTAGAATTACTTCCTCTTTGCATGCAATGTCCACAGTTGTTTGGTGAATTTCGATAGTCATGCTATTAGTTTCACTTGAAATTTCTTTTTTCTCACAATTCAAATGGCTTGTTGAATTGGCTTTCCTTCCCCTTGTATTCCTATGTGGTGTGAGTGCTTGGATATTTTTCATGAACTGAGGGTCCTAATTGGTAGTTGGGAATCTTGGGATCACGGCTTGTTGAATTGAGTTTAGACAGTCTTGAATCTTATTTCACGATGTTTATCCTTTCAAGGGTTGGAAAAGGGGGCCAATCAGATGCTATTGAAAGAATGGCCTTTGACTGTAAGTGGCTCAAAACAGTTGCATATATTTTCTAGTTTTGTTTGCGATCAGTTTCAACCTGTAGTTGATTTTGTTTCTCTTTCAGGGAATTGGCCAAAGTAGTCCTAGCATGTCTTTCCCGGTACTGAATTCTTCTTTACCAGTGCCAAACCAACAGCAACAGTTACATACCTCGATAGATCATCATCAACAATATCTCGTGTCCCATGTAATTGCAAAAGCACAAGTGAAGGCAATATCTGCTTTTCAAGGAAGCATTAACAATTCGGGAAATATGCTTCCTACGAATGACATAAGTGGGACAGATGGACAGGTACGGGACGTTGGAATTAAGCAGTTGTTTCCTCCAAGTTTGCAGCAGTGGTCCAGAATGAATGACCGCACTGGTTATGTTATCGTCTTTATCTTCTTTTATATATTTTGTTCTCTAAGGAATTCATTGGTTTTAACTAGTTTTCAGTTCAATAATCTATTGATGTACCTGCATATCTGTCTCAGTTTAATATTATGTACAGCAATCTATTGATGTACCTACATATATTGTTATTCGTACTTGAGTTCTCACAAAAGAGACAATAATGCATTTCTCACTGGTTGAGGAGAATGCTTTAGTGCAGGGGAATCGTACTCATGACAGTTTTAGAATGAGATTGATTTTCTCTCCCTTTCTGTTCAATCACTTGATTGTTTTTTTCTTTTTCACGCAAATCTACAAAATTTCATTAGTGGAAAAGTGTATCAATGTGCGAATATATGAACTAGGAGGTTTGTAATTTCCCATTAAAGAACAAAACTATTTTTTTGATTGTGAATCAGATTTTATATTTTTTTTTTGGATATAGTAGAGAATAACTATTATGAGAATCAGTTCTTTTAGAAACTGTTGTATCTTTTTTTCAAATTAGCACCTAACAGAGGGTGTGACTGGAATTGGGCCTGTAAGGGGTGCTCATATCTTTTCTCGATTTTTGCGGTCTTATTTCCCACCAAGATGTCCTTATCTGGTGTCTATATCCGTTTTGTTGGTCTTTGCAATTGTAATTTCTCTTGTTGTTTGCTGTAGGATGGCAAGGGTACTGAGGTGGAGAAATCCTCAGATGTTGATATGGAGTCTTTGTTGTCCCATGACGTTGACAATGCTGGTAATGCCGGCACTTCTTTCAGCAACTTCCCAACAACTACTACACCTTGCAGCATAAAAAATCAGAATGGTATGTGAGCATTAAACTTGTGGACTGTGATCTAGATGATTTACTTTATTACTTGGCCTGTTAATGAGTCTAAAATTGGAAAAACAAGGCTTGAACTTCAACTACCTCTGTCACTTTTTTGTTTAGTATAGTTGCGGAAAATGTCATCCTAGGATATGAGGATATTCAGCCCAAACTTGTTTGTATCTTTGTCTCATCCCTTTGCCCAATTCAGTATCTGGTCATGTTGTACAAATCCAAACAGTCTGGAAGATATTCTCTATTGATCAGCAATTTAAGCTACTATTGGGATTTTATTTGCATCAATAATCAGTTTGTAACATGGAGAAACTGGGAAAACCTTTTCCAAGTTTGATATATAAGATTTCTGTTACTGATCAGAGATTTGTAAAAGAATATGCCAAAAGGCCCAAAACCATATGAATCCTTCTTTGCATTAGAATAATGAACTGATAATGTCCGAATCATTTCCTCGAGTGGATGAGGCTTTCATCTCAGGAAACAGAAAATAATGTGCATCCTTTCCTTCAGCATATATCACACGATTGCAATATTTGGTGATAATTTTTCCAAAAGATTTTTTTGAGTTCTAGAATCACTCTTTTTTTTTTTCTGTAGTCAACAAAGCGAAAATCATAGATAGATTGAGTCAATTCGCAGCATAGAACACTTTGGTGCTTCAATCTTGACTTTTGAGATCTCAAGGTTCCACCGGGCTTTGGATGGGCAATGCAACATAGTACAAGTCATTATGGACGGAACTAGTAGTTACTTGTTTCCAAGAATATATGGTTGTGTCTCATTGTTCTTAGTGAACTGAAACAAGAAAGGTCCTACGAGAATATTGAGGAGTACATAATACGAATGAGAAACAGAACAAGATATAGATACTGTGCAATCTTCTCAGTTCCATTCACTAAATATTCTCTGTGGCAGGATTCCAATTCGAAGAAGTTGCTTCAGTCAACTCGAGCACTGGCGAGATCCTCTGCTGCCATTTTTCAACAGATGGACATTTTGTTGCTAGTGCTGGCCATGACAGGAAGGTTTGACTCTAGAAATATTAAATCAACTGTTCATCTTAAGCTTTCTGGAAACCTGTTCGTAAGTAATCTTTTTCTTTATGAGCTTGGACTTAACCAGGCCGAACCAATACCTATCCCAATTCTGATAGCTTGGACCGGATAATTATTGTTAAAACATCCTACTCAAAAACAGTTGGCAATGAGTGGACAAGCTGCCCAGGCTCATATACTAGTTTTGTAGAGGCAAGCTCTAACACTCCCCGCACATGCGACCCCTGACCCGCATGTGGAGAGATAAACAAATGATCCATAACATTGGATCATACCGAAACAAGATGCACTTATGGCCCAAACAACGAGGTAATCAATCAAGAGAGTCTTTCCCAAAAGCCTCCGAAAGCCTAGCTTTCTAGCACTTGGTTGCTAGTGCTGGCCATGACAGGAAGATTTGACTCTAGCAGTATTAAATCAAATGTTCATCTTAAGCTTTCTGGAAACTTGTTCCTACGTTTTCTTTTTCTTAATGAACTTGGACTTAACCAAGCCGAATCGATACCTATTGCAATTTTGATAGCTCGGACCGTATATGTATCATTAAGGCCTTGTTCGGTTGTGGGTTTTGAGTAGTGTTTTTGAATAAAGGTAGAGAGAGAAATGAGAGTAATGATTGTGGAGAGAGATAAAAAGTGGAGAGAGATAGAGTGAGAAATGAGAGTAATGATTGAAAAGTTAGCGAGAGAAAAAGTACAAAAGTTACTTTTTCCAAAATTTTGGTTTTGTGAGTTCCAAACCGAACAAGGCCTAAAGCATCCAACTCAAAACCAATGGGTGATGAGTGTAGAGGCCGCCCAAACTCATATACTAGTTTTGGAGATAATAATTAACCAATGTGGGACAAGCTCTAACACTCCCCCACACGTGCAACCCCTGGAAAACAAAGGACCCTAATCATTTGGATCATAATGAAATAAGATGCACTTATGGCACAAACAACGGGACAATCAATCAAGGGAGTCTTGCTCAAAAGCCTAGCTCTAACTTGTATATCATATACTAGTTTTGGAGATTATAAGCAATGCGGGACAAGTTATAACATGAATAATTGTATATCATACTCATTCAGTTCAAGCTCTCTTATTGAAAGTATTATGCTTTCGTATCCTTTGTTGCATTCTGCTCTGTCAAGTGCTATTATTTCTGTTGGTTTCACTTGTTATCTTGACATCTCATTCCACTGCATGCCTTCCCCTCCTCTCTCTAGCATCTCCTTCGCAGGATGTGACTCAGTTATAGGTTACTAAGTTGTTTATTTCTGCTCCAGGTCTTACTTTGGAGGACGAGTACTTTTGATTATGTTGATACCGCAGAATGTCATTCTCATCTAATTACAGATGTTCGGTTTAGACCAAATTCCAGTACATTCGCCACATCTTCCTTCGATAAAACCATGCAAATATGGGATGCGAAAAAAGTAAATCTCTCTCTCTCTCTCTCTCTTCATATGAACATTTATTTTATTGGTTGTAAACTTACATGTTTTTATCCATGGGATGTAGCCAACCGATCCACTGTTTAGGCTTTTTGGGCACACTGAACAAGTGACTTCATTGGATTTCCACCCAAGAAAGACGGATGTCCTCTGTTCCTGCGATTCTAATGATGAGATTCGATTGTGGAGCATTAAACAACGTGCTTGCACAAGCATCTTTAAGGTCAGCATACACGCTTATGGAGAACAGTACAATATCTTCAGTTTTTGCAGTTTGACATGTCATTTGTCCATATAATTCACCATTTTAAATCTATCTTCATGGTTCTTTGTCTTCAAAGTGATAGGCGTGTTGATTAACTGCGAGCCATTGCACATATATATCTCCTATAGTTGGAATCTGAACTTGGCTTCCTTGTTTGATAAATGATTGGACAGAAGATATAGTCAACATCTCAGTACTTAAAAGAAGACGTATTCAACTTGATGGATGCATTTGATTATGTTCAACTGATTGAAAATTGGACAATTTGTTGTGAAGTCCAAACCGTATAGTTTTGAATAATGAAGTATTTGCCTATTCTAAGCAATAACCCCTGAATGTGGAGTTATTCTGTGACTTGCGTCCAGTCTTGTTCCTTTCAAGATGATTTCAGCATTTTGGGTTGAGAGCTTCGGCCATAGGTCCATAGTATAGGGGTCTTTACTTCAATAAGGACATCAACTTTTTCTTTAATGCCAAAAGGACAAATCACCTACACATTTCAAAAATGCCCCCACTAGCCAATGAAAGTGTCTAAACCCCCAAACTAATGAAAGTACCTAAACTTAAACCCTAGCGTACCCTATGAAAATGCCTAAGACCTTAGGGTACCCTATGAAAGTGCCTAAAATCCTACGGTACCCTATAAAAGTGCCTAAAACCCTAGGATACCCTATGAAAGTACCTAAACCACTAAAACCCTATAATTGGAAAGTGCACCCTAAAACTAAACCCTAGGGTACCCTATGAAAGTGCCTAAACAGCTAAAACCCTATAATGGAAAGTGCACAAGTGTCTAAACCCAAAATGCCTAAACCCACTATACCCTACCCCAAAGAGCCTAAACCCCCTAAAATTGAACCCCAAAATTAAACCTAATCCCAAAATTAAAGGGACAATAATTTTGTCCTACCCACTCAGGACCCACGCATTCGCATGAGAGTATCAGTTGAAGTCGGCAAAGGAGTTGGGAACCACCGATAAAGTTAGGAGAGAGAGAGTTCTCCTGGAGAGAAAGGAAGCACCAGGGTATTTTTGTCCATACAAGGACTTTAAACAACAAAACTTCTAAGTCAGTGGACCCGAAACCTTATAAAAACATAGCCTGGGCTAATGGCCCAATGGACCCCTATTTTTGGACTTTACACCAATTTTCTGTTTTGGGTTTCTCTATTAAGCTTTACCAATTTCTTCCCACAAAACTAATGCAGGGAGCTACGAGACAGGTTAGATTCCAACCTCGAATGGGGAAACTTTTGGCTGCTGCTTCAGGAAACAGAATTGGCTTATTTGATGTGGAGACTAACATTCTCCAATGCTATTTGGAGGTATGCCCCTGATTACATTCTGTTCAGTTTGATGTAACAATTGCAATACCTCACATTACAGTTGAGATGCCAAATTTATTTAAGTAAGAAGTTAAATTTACTTATACAGCTTTTCGTTATATTCCTTTTCCTTGATAAATCCTTCCACGAGTCGATGGTCCAAAGGCAGTTAGTGGTCCCAATTTCTAGTTATTTTTCTGTTTTGTGGTTTTCAAGGGACATGTCAAAGAAGTCCGTTCGATCTGCTGGGATTCAAGTGGGAGGTACATTGCATCAGTGAGCGAGGAAAGTGCAAGGGTGTGGGCATTTGCATCTGGTGGAAATTGCGTATATGAATTGCACTCTAATGGCAATAAGTTTGAATCCTGCACATTCCATCCAGGATATTCTCTTCTCGTGGTTATTGGTTGTTACAAGGTAATGAAGTTGCATTCAACATAATTATGTTCGTTATTTAGCTACTTCTGATTGTACCTTTTTCTAGAAAGGGAGGTCTTATATGAATTGAAATTAATCATCTCAATCCATGAGACTTGTTCCTTTTCTGAGGTCCCTTGATTTCTGTTAATGATATGCTGTCTTGGGTGGGATAGTGTGTTTCATTTTTTGTACCCCTTTTTTGTCAAGGAGAACTAAGGTTGGTGTCGTAATAGAGTACAGCCGCAGGATCCACCTTTGTAAGGTTAAGCTTGCGGGAAGGGAGCATTTTCAGTGGTATAATTTTCTATTAGATGTCAGTCTTTTTAATTTTATAGTAGTAGTTTACTTATGAAAAAAAAATTATAGTAGTAGTTAGCACTGTTTTGTGGACTTTTTATGAATATATGAAGTATCTGCGTCGGGCACCCAACACTTAGATAAGGATATCTAGTATCTGTCCAGCAGGTGCAGTTGGACCCGTCTATCAAGCTTATTTAGCTATTTGATGTTTTACCATATAACTAGCTTTAAAGCTGAAATGTTAGGCATGAAATTCCTATGTCACCTTGTGACATCATTGTATGATTGTATCATATCATCGGAATGTGCATATACTGTAAATGAGAGTAGATGAATCTGACACTTAAATACATACCTACACCCAATACCCGTTACCCAAGCTTATTTGACATAAGTAGGTATTGCCGAATGGGGACAACAACAATGTGTGAACAAAATACGAGAACGTGTTCTACATAACGAACACACTATGTAGTGAAAGCAACTTGAGCCATTTAAACGAAGAAGTCTTGTATATCTTTTTTTTTTGGGTGCGTTGGAAATAGTGGAAGTCTTGTATTGTTGCTGCTGCTTCTTTTCCTCTCAATTTTTTGTGTTACATTTCTGGTTTCAAGATAACAGCGGAATTTCTCACTGCGGAATCTTACAACCTGAGCATTTTTGCAGTCTATAAAATTGTGGAATCCAACTGATAAGAGCAGCAAACCTGTAACAGTCGCGACCGCACACACTGGTATAATTTCTGCTTTAGCAGATTGTCCTCAGAATCAAATGATTGCTTCAGTGAGTCATGACCGATGCGTGAAATTATGGAGATGATGGTGGTTTGTTCTTTGTACAAATGGACAATTTTGCATTCCATAGGTTTCAGATAGAACACAGAAATGGATAGGCTATTTTGGAAGTTGCAGCACCGGCACCGGCAATAAGGCCGTTGCTGAACATACACATTTTTTATATAGTTTAGATAGATTAACTTTATTCATTGTTTCGGGTTTTTTTGTGTGTGTGTTGCTTTAGTGACTTTCTGGATCTTAGGGTTTTTGTCAAGCTTGAGAATGTTTTGGTATATCTATGATTTCAGTTCATTAAAACTGTGATGATATCATTGAGAATGTTTTGAGATCAGAAGTTCATTTAAATGATACTGGGAATGAAGCTTATGATTGCTGTTATGATTGCTGTTAGATTAGGGTATGCCGTATGCCCTTGGAAGTATGTTTATTTCACAATTACAAGGCGAAAGCATTTGCAATGCGTGTGGTTGCCAATTACAGTATATGCTTCTTCGACAAATGAAACTATGAAAGGAGATTGGGGTTGTGTGATTTTGTGTTTCAAATTGTGTATGTCTTTGCAATAAACTTGCTTCACGAAGAACAATGCTACGTGCACATGTCCGATCAAAGATGTGTTTGGAAATCATCCTATGTGCACTTGTTCTATCAAAGATGTGTTTGGAAACCATCCGCTACACGTAGGTCCCTCATTTTTCGGATCCATATACATCGAAGAGTTCCGCACACATTTAATCTGCACACAAAAGTCTTTTTCATCACACAAACAGTAACCAATTCTCCTTGCACCTTTTCCCTCTTAAATAAAATAGGTAACAAAGCTTTATCTTTGCATAAACAAGTTCAGTCATTACTATCTGAAACCAACCAGAATTGAGAAATTTTCCAATTCCAATTCTTGTGCATTGTTTTGAAAGTCCAGAAGAGAATTGCAGAAGAATCAAATAATAATCATCCAGGATACTTTAATTTATCAACTTGAACCATATATTCAGCCACTCAGAGTTAGAACAAGTAGACAATTCAATATACTTGCTAAGAATCAGCCAGGAAATTTCTACAAAAAAATCAGAAAAAGAAATGTTCCAACAAAATGAACGAACAACAATAGCAATGCTGCAATGGTACACATTTTCAAGATGCCTCACTTCCAGAGCTCTTCCATTGGGATCCCACGTAGGGCAGCGATTTCACTGAATTGCCTCATTTGCTGAAACGCAACAACTGTGGCTCTGGCATTGTTAAGCGCATTGTCACTACCAAGTTGTTTCCCCAAAGCATTTTGCACACCCGCCAATTCTAAGACGGCCCGAACAGAACCTCCGGCAATCACTCCAGAACCTGGGGCAGCGGGTCTAAGCATCACCTTTGCAGCTCCAAATTTTCCATCAGCTCTGCCATTTATTAGCTCCGAAGATTAACAATGGGAGATAAGCATTAAAAAGCTAAAAGTGCCTACAGCTGCATTACTAATTAAAGGAATTGATCTCAAGTGGCACAAAAGGATCAAAATTTTGTTCGGGTATGTAATTTTGGTTAGCAAGAGAAGAAAAACGTTTACTGGAATGTGTCGAAAAAGTTCAAAAAAGTTTAGGGAAGGTAGCCAGAACATAATGAAAGCTTAAAAAGAATTTGGAATGTAGGAAATGTCATTGTTTGAAAATTCAAATAGTTGTCGAAACATTTTTGAGTATTCTGACATCTTTTCGTGCATTTTGGTACGTGTCAATGGAAATAATGAGTCTTAACTCTTAAGGAGTCCCATAACGTTTCATTTAGGTCTCCTAGGAAACAAAAACCACTTTGGCCATTTCCATGAAAAGAAACAAAATTTTGTTCCGTACGTCAAACTAACCAGGATAGTTGGGTTCTCTAGCATGGACTTCGGGTTGGTGCTGTGTAGTGGGGTGCACAGCACTGTGCTGCGCACCTTCGAGCCGTCGGATTGTGCATCCAACTTATGCAAACCAAAATCAAGGGATAGATTCATAAGAGGGATAAATCCCAAAATAGGATACAAGGAGCAAAAGCTCTCTATATTCTTTTATCAATACATCAAAAAAACTAACTAATGAGGGCACAAGACACCTATTTATAGACTCAAAACCGTACACACTCTAAAGATACTAAAATGACGACAATACCCCTAAATCCTACTGCATTACCGACAATTCGGATCTCATCTCGGCAACCAACGATCGAGAGCCGTTCATTGCCAAGATGAGATCCAAGTCGTCAGATGCACAATCCAATGGCTCGGAGGTGCACAGCACGGTGCTGCGCACACCACTACACAACACCATCCCCCAAATCCTCTAGCATATGAAAGGAAGTTTATTTGGATTTCTAATTTTGGAAGCAAGAACTTTCAAGTTCCTTGTATGAACAAATAACTAGCAGTCTGGATTTAACTGTCTAAGTTACTCCCAAAATATAGATATAGAAGCTTCTTCTGCATTTTGAACAACGTGGTAAGATAATAAGCAAAGAGTTCAGAGAAGTAACTGCAATTCATAGAACCAAGGTAGTTGAAGCCTTCCGAAAACGTAAGAATGGGTTGTTCAAAAGTAAGCATTCAGGTCAGGTGTATGTCTTCCACTGATTTCCTTCCCCAATTGAGACTAATTTAATGCCGAACTACAGAAATCATAAATTTGAGCTTCATTTGCTTCCTTTTAATATAACCTACCGCTTGAAATGCCGGATTGACCAAAGCTTAGACTAGTCTGGATGCTCACTAAACACTAACACTTTATGGTTTGCTAAGATGTTGTCTTGTTACACCTGGTTGTCACCCCTAATAAGCCCTTTGGATTGTGAGAAAGCGAGAAAAAGGAAAGCTTATGATTTCTCGCCAAATCTCACCCAAAGTAGCAAGATTTGGGGACAAACAAAATGGATTAGTAAAAACTTGTCCTTTTTCTTTATGTCTCCTCTTTTTTCACCATTTCTATCCCTTTTTGTCATCCAAATAAGTGAAACCCTTTTTGTCATCCAAATAAGTGAAAAGGTTTCTACTTATTTTCTCTTCTCACCATGGGCTAAGCTCAACCCCAGAAAAAGGTAATAAACAAAAATTTGGGTGCCATATAGTCTAAAAAACTCTTAGCACTTCTGTGATGCTCATCTTTAGTGTCTTCAGTCTACTTATAAAAAACTTAGTGTCTTTAGTCTCATTTCCTTACAGAACTTCAGAATGTACACAAACTTAAAGCACTACTTTAACGTACAATTCAACAACAACAACAACAAACACCAAATGCATATGGCATTCCTACACAAGAAGGTCCAAATTGGGCACAATCTCTCAAATCACATAATTGAACTAACTTTACGCAAATTCAAATCCAATCTTCTTTGGGCAGACAAGAATATTAATTTGGGCATAATCTGTAAGCTCAAAAAATCCTAATGAGATCACTCAATTGAAATAATTCCACCAAAATCCAAAATCTAAATCACAATTATATAATGGCTCACGACAAGCTATTGTAAAATTCGAGGTTAATCTTTTGAGCCACATAGATAGGCTAAGAGTTAGCAGGTTAGTTGGCGCGGGAGGTTCCATTTAGTATCAGAGCGCAACCCTAGTATACATGATGGGGGGCACATCTAGGGTCTGGCTAAGTGTCACACGGCCAGAAGGGTGAAAATTGTTGGGCCAATGCAACAAGGACGTAACATCATAAGGCGGGGAGATTGTGAGAGCCCATCTTGGGTAGTTGGTCCGATTGTATAACTCCTTATTGACCATTTGAGCAACGTGGTTAGGTTAGCTAAAAGTTAGCAAGTCAGCTAGCACGGCTCGTTACAAACAATGTTCACGCGCTCCCGATTCACAACCACAAACCAAAATTAAAAAACAATCCACAGTAGAAGTACCTGTGCGGAAACGTGGAGTACTTCGTCAACGGAACCCTAACGATGTTCCTCCTCGCGTCGATGCCTGCCTTCTTAACCGCCCCGACGATCTCCGTGGCCTTCCCCACCCCGACCCCGACGTTCCCCCTAAGGTCCCCCACGACCATCACCACCCTGAAGTTCAGCTGCTTCCCTCCCTTGACAACCTTGGTCACCCTCCTCACCTGCACCACCTCCTCCTCGTACCCGTCCAGCACCTTCTCCGCGAACTCCTCGTCCTCGTCCTCCACCTCGTTCCGCCAGTCCTCGTCCTCGTCGTCGCTATCCTCCCCCCCACCGACGGCGTTCACGTCGTTGCCCAGGTAGCTCTCCCCACTGTAGCCCGGGCCGTAGAGCTCCTCATAGCCGATGGCGATCTCCTCCTCGGACTCGGGCGGGAAGTCGTCGAAGGAGGGCGTGCTGCCGAAGCGCTGGACGGGCTCGGGCGGTTCGCCATACTTGGCCTCGTCGTAGTCGAAGAGCTCGTCGGGGTCGGAGATCAATTCGGTCACGGCGTCGTCGGATTCGTCGTATTGGGCGTCGGGGTCGTTGAGGTCGGTTGGAGAGGCGCGGAGGGGGGAGAATTTTAGAGAGAGGCGGGGGGGTTTGAGAGGGTAGGAGAGAGAGTGAGGTTGGGGGAGGAGAGAGAAGCGAGGGGTGCGGCGGAGGGAGAGGGAGGAGAAGGTGGTGGAGAGAGAAGTTGCGGAAGCGGCCATGGTTTTAGAGTGAGGAGAAGAGAGAAGAAGGGGAAAGTGAACTGTGGAATAGCCTTATCACAAATTCACAAAGAGTTGCAAATGGGTCGGGTAACGGATAAACCAGGACCCACTAGTAAGTGATTTGTTTAAACTTTTTTATTTCTTCCTAGGTAGAAAGGATGCAAACGAGCCAAATCGAACCGAGTTTTAGAGTGTTCAAGTTCGTTTTTAAGCGAACTCGAACCGAGCTTGAACTCTATGAAAATCTGAGGAGCCTCGAGCTTCCCTAGATTTGAGTCGAACTCGAACTTGTTCACGAACTTTTACGAGTCAATAATATTAGATATTTCTCTCATATAGGTCTAGAATTGCAAATAAAATTTTTATTTCACATAAACAAAATCATAAAGACATATTAAAATTTAGGTTTATCGTACTTTTAAAGATTTATACATGTACAAGTTATAGAATTCTCATAATGTACATGTAAAAGTTTATAGATATTGAAGGTTATATGTGAACTTTTATGAAATATATGCATATACTTCGAGTTCACAAGCTTAATTGAACTGAAAACTGCAACGTTCAGGTTTGACTCATTTATTAAGCGAGCCTAAAATTCAGTTTAAGTTCGGCTCATTTAGTAACTGAATCGAACTCGAACGAGCATTTATCAAGTTGAGACTCGAATAATTCATGAATGGTTCGGTTCATTTGCAAACCGTTTAGGGCAACAGTTTATAGCAATTTCATTTGCGCAAGGCCTGAAGACCACAACGCTCTCCGGGAGTTATCAATCCCTCGTAGGTTTTTATGGCTCCAACAAGGGCTAATAGATTAAAGTCGGACTTTGCAGAAGAGTAACGTTTGAGGGAGTGTCAGTTCCAAGACTTGAACTTTGAATCTCTTCTACTTGCAAGTGAAGTGGAGTGTAGTTAGTACTTTCCTGATACTTCCATACACATGGACATGGTTTGATTTCGGTAAGTACTCATTCCCTTTTTCCAAATTTCCTATGATAGAGTAAATAAAGATTAACGAATGACAAAAAAAAATACTAATCTCTTTTACTCATATCACTTGGTAGTAAAAGTTATGTAGTGACGGGCTCAGGGGCGGATGCAATGTATGACCGGAAGGGTCAGTTGCCCCCCCTGGATTTCTAAGTCTTTCACTTGTACCCCAATAAATTGACAGCATACTTCACTTATTTCCAATACAATTGCATTAGTGCCCCATTAGTATTTTAAAATTATGTACTCTTTCACTCTTATAATAATACTCAAAAAGTACGAAAGCAATCCTTAATCAACTGTTTATAATCTCCTTATAAAAAATAAAAAATAAAACCTCTTTTTGTCTTATAACTTTAGAAAAACCAAAAACCACTGTATTGTGTTCTTGAGACCTAGACCTAGAACATATATTCCGTGCTTAGAAAATCGAGTTAAAAAAGTTAGATTTTTTAAACAAGTTTTCCGAATTTTCATTGAGAGAAGCATGAATATTGGGTGTAACCAAACCAAGAGGCTCAACTTTCAAAAAGGGGAAAAAAATATTTTCAATTGACTATCTGCACCGACCCTCATCTCTTTCGTCTTTCCCATCTCTCTCATCTTCTATTCTCTCTCTATTCTCAATATACCAAAACACAGAAGCGGTGACCTGTGAGACTGTGACGCGGTCGACAACTACAAATTCAATCTGGTTGCCTCCACAGCTCCACCGGCCGCTAAACTCAATCGGTGAGTCCAATTCCCCTCTTTGTTTGAAAGTTTAATGTGGCTCCCAACTCTCACACTCTAATTCGTCTCCCTTGAATTCAAATCCTGCTCCGTCCAGGACTGTATAAAAGTGTGATAAGCCTCAGAAAATGCTAGACTCCCGTAAGACACCAATAAACACAGCACAAACCCAAGGTATATATTCAACCCCAAAAGAAACTAAATACAAATCCAATATATATATAGCACGTCTCCCATGAGGGGGTCCTCATGTTAGTTAAAATGCGGATCCCTCCATTTCTCTCATTTTTCGATCGAATTTCGATGATCCGAGCCACTCAATGTGTTCAGAACGTGATTTTAAGGGTACACGCTTTATTGAATGGTTCAAATAAAAACTGCTCAAATCAAGCTCTTCCAGGTCATTTTTTTGCCGATTAAGCGTGGGTACCCTTAAAATCACGTTCTGATCACATTGAGCGGCTCAGATCATCAAAATTCGATCGGAAAATGAGAAATGGGAGGGTCCGCATTTTAACTAA
>JAOTQK010000012.1:10836261-10848612 GCA_025642025.1 Rhododendron ferrugineum
CATGCTGCCAGTGCCGTTTTGGTTCGGCAAGAGATCTCCCAGGAAGCCACGAGCATTGGCCAGCAGCCGATCTACTATATCAGCAAGGCGCTATTGCCCGCCGAGACCCGCTACCTGCCGATAGAGAAACTGGCCCTAGCATTGGTGACGGCAAAGAGGAAGCTCTTGCCTTATTTTCAGAGCTTCACGATTACGGTTCTCACCGAATACCCATTGAAGACTGTCCTGCGGAAGGCGGACCTTTCTAATAGGTTGTGCAAGTGGTCTCTGGAGTTGGCCAACTTTGATATCCGTTACCAGCCCAGAACGGCGATCAAAGGTCAGGTGTTAGCAGATTTTGTGGCCGAGTTCACTCCAGGGGTGGAGGCCAATGACGGTTGCGACGAGTTCCAGGCCAAGGACTCGGCCGAGCCGGATCATGGACCTCGGACGAGCCATCCAACCCACCTCCGTGCAAACCCAAGCAATTCATACAGGAAGGTCCAATCGGAGAAAGCTCGCCACCACATAATCAATTCTCAAATGTGATCTTTGCATGATTTTGGTGTGACGCTGTCCGCTTTAATAGCTTGAAAATTTCAAGTAACATGCATGCAACTTGGGCTTCTAGTCCAATCGGTATCTATTAGAATTAGCACTAGTATTGATAAAGTTATCTAGTTATAAATCTCTCGAACTCCATTTCTTTTTCTTGCAAAGTTTGTGTTTTTGTTTTTCCTCTTGCAAACTTGTTCCTCTCAACATTATATGTATGTCATGAGAGAGAGAGAGAGAGAGAGAGAACTGACAAGAAAATATTCTACTACAGCAATAGGATACACACAAACAGGTCAACTTTTGGACTTAATTATCAAAAGTATGGATGCACACAATTGAGAATTGATAGGTACATGAATTAATGCTCATTCTGATCTTTGCAGCGTTTTTCTTTAATCTTACCGGGTTTTTTTTGGTGTTCGTACGTTGAAAGGCGAAGGTGGTTGTTGGCCACCCCCGGAGGAAGGCAGCGCAGATCTTTGGGTGACTGAGGAACATTCTGATCAATTTTATGTTTTGGTGTTTTTTTTTGGTGAAATTACACGAAGATCCCCTCATCTATACGTTTTGGACACGAACACCCCCTAACCTTTAAAAATGCCTAAAAGCACCCCCTCAACTATAACCGTTAACCAATTAATCAGCACCCTTCTGTCAAAAGACCGTCAAGATGAAGGGGTCAGCGTGGACAATTTTTTATAAATGAGGGGGTCAGTGTGGGCGAGTTTTAAGGGGTAGAATCGGCATTTTCTCTCATTCTATTAACAGAGTTAGCCAATTTTTAATTTCATATAGATGAGGGGGTGCTTTTGGACGGTTTTAAACGTTAAGGGGTTTCCGTGTCCAAAACGTATAGATGAGGGGGTCTTCATGTAATTTCACCTTTTTTTGTTGGCGTCTCGACAACAATTTGTTTTTGCTTTGTTGTTTGGTTTCTTTAAAAAAAAAAAAAAAATCGAGTGGGCTGGACGCAAGTTTTGTTCTTGCGAACATGCAAGTAGCACAGTAGCAGAAGAGTATGTACTCTTGAAGGCTCTCTCAACGCAATTCTTCTCCTACTGTATTGATTCCATCTTTGAATCTTTATGATCAATGAAATTTTCTTTGTCGTTCAAAAAAAAGTTGCAATAAAAAAGTTCGTAAGATAGAGAGACAAAACTAGTATATGGTGCAAAACTTGAACACACAAGACCTTCAATTAGCTCTCGTTCTTACTTAATTTGCAAATACTTCTTTCTTGGTTGATAAGTAGAAAAACAATTTTTCTTATAATAATAATTACATGAAACCCCACATTCAAATAAAATACAACAGGACAAGTCAAACTTAAGTTCTTTAACACGATCCAATGCCCACTGAATTAACCACATGGTTACTTGCGAATTGTAATCATGAAAACACTTTAAGAATGTAGTAAGTGCAATCAAACTACAGTATATTCCAACCTATGTCTTCTATCCAACCAAACATACCCTAATGGGTTGAATAGTTCAAAACCCATCACCCATGTCTGAGCTTCACAACAAAAAGAATGATAGATATATCTTTTCTTTTATGTAATCGGATGTCCACGTCAACTTACACGCTCCCAGACTAATTCTAAGACCCTGAAATTAACGACGGGAGCAAACCCTCCAATGGCCTGAAAGTGTGGAATGTTATTGCCTCTGTGGGATTCGAATATCCGACCGACCTCATGGAGAACAAACACATTATTTTTTCATTCCCACTTGGCTAAACCCCTCCCCTCGGAGTTGCATGTTATATATATCTAATTTGTCTGTAGATTCAATGTATGTTTCTTTCAAACCACTTACATTGTTTAATATAGTTGGACGTATGGAATCAAATTTGGTATAGTAGTTGCCTCTGTTCCATTGTTTTCTACTTGAGCAGGGCCTTTGTAATCATTCCGTTTCAATATATTTTTAAGCGTAACTTCAAGAGTAAACTCACAATAATTATTAAAATAATATAAACATGAGGACAATAGCATACCCCATTTACAAAAGAGAGACATTAGTGTTGGTTGGTTATGCAGTGTTCTAAAGCAAGCAATTAATCGGTGATTAATCGCTGGCAGAGGCTTATCCGACTAGATTCAACTAACTGCTATCTGCCGATTATTAGGCCTTGGAGGTGGCCGACTGTCCGACTAGCGCCTAGCGTCTTTTAAAACATTGTGGTTATGGTAGAGCAACAACATAATAGTACAAGTTAGACAACCAAGGGGGGTAAAAATATAAATGGATTCTCTGTATCCTATTTATGTGGACTGTTTTGTAACAATCTAAGCTCATCATCCCAACATGAAAGCCCACTCCGATGATCCAGGCCGTTCGGTTTATAAGCTCAGACTCTAGTCAACATCCGTGACAAAATTTAGTTCAATTGGGTAAATCATAGCCATGTGATTCCGTATGTTTTTCTTTGAAACCATAGATAAGTGTCATTTATACGTGGACCGTCAATTGCCTTCAGAATATACGACGAACAGTCGAGTACGTACTAGAACCCTGAAGCAACTAACCTTTTTCATGAATGATCCACATATCGAGAGACTTACGAAATAGACGGACTATTGAAAAGTTCCCAACGGGGCTACAACTCAAAACTGTACAAGTTCAGCTCACATGAGTCGACTAGAAAATTCAAATACCATTACGAAAAACCCATGTTGGGTGAAGAAGATACATTATCGGAACACAACCTTCAGGAATTGTGCAGCAGGAATCATATCATTTCCCGTGATTGCTCACACTAACAAAACGTCTGCAACCCAAGGGGTTGGCCTAGTGATCGTGGCTTGGGACTTAGGAATTTACGTCTTCCTAGGTCTAAACTTCGAAACTTCCCAAGCCTATCCACTCTTGCGGGATCAATCCATACGCGACTTTGACCCAATTTTAATCAAGGGACCTATTAGTGGACAGTGCGATTGGTCCTCAATAATTAGTTGAAATGCAGGTAAGATGACTTGGCCACCATGAGTGATGAAAACAAAAAACAAAAACAAGAACGACCACTACCAATTTCCTAACAAAGAAAGAATGGCAAATTTTCAAGGTAACCTTGCCAAATTCAAGGAATCTCCCCATCAGCATACACTACTGATACACACAAGATTTTTCCAATTTCACAACTGACAAAAAAAGCCACAAACCTCGATTCCACGGAGTAAACTCAGACTATACATTCTTTTACAGGTAAATCAAGTGGATGCCTATTTTGCTTGTATTATCGTATGGGAATTGTGGATAGTCACAACTTACTGGGAGCGAAGTGACTTGATTTCCTCAAGATTTCCTGCCTTTCTGCCATGAATTTAGCGAATTGCGAACCCTTCCCATCTCTATTGGTATCTCCTGCCTGTGATGGTGGCAGATAGGGTAATGGTGGGCTCGGTTCAGGAGATAAAGGCGGCACCAATGCCCATACGGAAGAAAGATGTTCGTTAGGTTTGTCAAGATCGTCCAACAGCGACAAATCTTGCATGTCTGTTAAGAAGACAAGTGTCATCAAATTTCAGTAGCACATCTCAAGCTTCTTTCAGCAGATACATTCAATTGAACTGAGATATTTAAACCACAAGCATTTTTTCTTTTTTATCAACCACCCACAAGCAATGAAAGTGATTGATTCGAGCCAAGAAATCAAAATCCAAAACGTATTTCAGAAGCAAATTCAAAAAATTGCAATTCCAAATTTCCCATCGTTTTCGTTTCTGTTTTCATATAGAGGAAAACACTAAAAAACTTCTTTGGAAAACTGTATTAGGGAGAATTTCTCAAAACAGCCCACTTTTCAAAAAATACCCAAATGATGTTACCGAAGTTTTGAAAACTGTTTCCGCACAAAATGAAAGCGAGGAGAAAATGACGCATGCTCTCAAATTTGTTACTGTAGTTTCTGAAAACACAAAAAGCCCAAAGTAAAGGGATAAAACAGTTCCACACAGCTAATAACCTTGTGAGAACTTGAAGATGGGCTCCAGAGCTAAACATGGAATACTGAAGTTCAGATGTGGTATCACCGTTCCTCCACCATGCCTTGCATTGCTGTATCAATACTATATTAAATTAGATAGGAAGTTAATCTGCAACGAAGAAACTGGAATACTATGGATACTAAAAAGAAGTTGTCTCATCCAGATAGTATATTACTATCAGCTTACGACCCCTCAAATTTTTGTCATTCTGATATATCACCCCTTGCAAGTCAAGTTGTTTTAACCGAAAATAGGAAGGCAAACTCATCTAATATTTTTAGGAAAAGCATTCCCACCCTAATTTTCCTAATTTTTCATTTTTTTTCTAGCGAGGAAGGAGTTGCAACCAAGTGAACCAACTAGATTAATTCTTTGAGTCGGCATCTTAATAATAGTAATCAATTGAGTCTCTTTGTGAGCTTTAACACTATTTTTACCACTAGGCCTTACTAACCACAAACCAATAATCCCAGACGGTCAGTCAGCAGCAACGAAAATAAAAGAAAGAACAGGTGGCTTCCTGACAGGACATTCCACAAATTCATTTAGTATACCTCGTGACAAGCCCAATCATATGACCATCTGTGTTGACAACAGCACCGCCACTACCACCAGGATGCACAGAAGCTGTTGTTTCTAGCATTGCTGGAATACGCTCAAGTGAGTGATTGTCTTGCTGACTGGTTCTGTGGCGTAGAGGCCTCTTTCCTTCTACGACTTTTGCAACAACACCAACACAAGCAGATGGGGCAAAATCTGATGCAAGGAGTTAGCACAAATTATAAAGATCCTTTTAATCTTTGTAAGAACTCAACGTCTGGTAAGAACATAGTTGATAGAAATACAACCCATACAACTTATTTCACAAATAATTTGAGTTGTCCGCAACTAAATCTATTGCGTTCTTAGTTGAGATTAAACACGGCTATGCCTTTTATGTCGCATCGCGTATGTAGGAGAGGAAATTAGTTAATAACAAATGTCAATTTGTCAAAAGGCTGGAGCTCATACTGTAATATAGACCTTTATTGAGGAAGTGACCATAACAAGAGCAATCTGTCAGTATTTACCCAAAAAAAAAGAGCAATCTGTCAGTGTTCAGCAAAACGTCTTAAGTATTCTGCATGTATCAGTTGTATCCAGTGGCGGTCGCAGGATTTGTGTCGAGCAAGGGCTCAAATCACGTGTATTTTCATATTGGTAATAAAATATGTATTTCATTTGTATATATTGCTACTTGCGAGGCCCGAAGAAGAGATGATATTATTTGTATTTTGAGCAGCCACCGTTTAATTTTATAAAGGCAACCTAAAAAATGATTGATAACTTGAAATTTTGGGGATTTTTACCCCAACATATAGAAATTTTAAGAGATTTTTTTTCACTCAAACGACTTGCAAGGGCTAATCCCATAGAATTTTTCCTAATTAACCTAAAAAATAGTGTAATACGCGAGATAATTTGGGGTTTGTGCAGGGGCCCAGGTCCCCCCTTGCACCCCCTGGGGACTGTTCCTTATTGTATGATGTACTCATGGATAAGTCTTAGGTCGAGATGAAGCAATTGCAATCACATCAGAGTATCAGACCATGAACAATAGCAATGAATAAATACAAGTGGACATCTCAAGTAATCCTGACATAAAGACCCTCTATACAAAATGGCTTTTATTTAAACTTTCATTAACGGCTTTTATAACATATACGAATGACCAGACAACTACCACCACAACAATAAAGAGCACAAATATAAGTCCAAAAACAAATAACAAGAGCACATTACTCACCACATCGTGGCCCAAAAAGCCCATGTCCAATGACAAATACCTTTGATCCTGGGGATGGGCATGCAAAATCCTGAACAATAGGGCAGAGATGATCCGGAACACATTCAAGCTGCAGTAGGGCAATGTCCAAAGGTCCTCTGGAGACGTACACTACCCTAGCCTCGCACCATATCCACGGATCCCCATGATCCAGGCGAACACGTATGCTTCTGTGAGTGGTATTCCAATTCAATTTATGGCCCCCAGGGTCATTAACAACAGAAGAGCCTCTGGTTTCCAGTCTTTTTGGCAGCAAACCTTGAGATTGAGGGTCACCACCAATTCCCACTTTTCGAGAAGGAAAAGAATCATCAAATGGGTTGACAAGTACCTCTGATTTGCTTTCATTTCGTTCCCCATTTGCAGTTGCTTTCCGAAACCTCCATGGCTCCAACAAGTGAGCATTTGTAAGAATCAGGCCTTTGCTGTTGAGCAAAACTCCAGATGCCCATACGCCATTGTCCGTAGTGACGAGACATATAGAAGCCATTGCCTTATCAACAAGTGATGGGGGAGGGCACATAGAGTTGATAGGCGAATGGAGACGATTGGACGAACCGTTTAAGTGAAGACTGATAGATGTACATAACCTTCCTACAGCATTCAAGTTTCCATTGTTATAATTGATTCTTTTGAATGCATTTTGAGGCTCCTCCTGCAGCAAGTCACTGCAAGCAGTTGCAATGGCTTCCCACGGAATTACCAGCTGTCATCCAAAGTAAAATATTGCATAATGAAGTACATATAAGATTTAAAATCTAGTTAGAACCATAACAAATCCACATTAAGAAATCATAATTTCAATCAAATTTCAGGCAATCAGTGGATCCTTAATTTTAATCAGTACTCTGATATTCAGAGTCGCCACATCAGACTATTTTCACATATTACGTGCATAATGACGTATTTGGTAAGGATGCATATATTGTTTGGCAGCATAAGAATATTCTCTATGGCAGTATTTGACGACCCTTGTAAACATGTATATATGTTTTGCTTATTCAACATACAGCTGACACACCCTAAAAAAGATACCAACACAAATATTTTGCTCAAAGAATCAAGGATTGCTTAAATAAATTCAAACAGGAGATTCTTAACAATTTGAATGAAGGTGTCCAGATAAATTGCTATCAACTCAGATTTTCACAACGCATGAGTGCATATGAAGGGAAACACCTCAGAAAGAAACAACGTATTGGAGAATACATTCAAAATAACAAATAACAGTTATTATGCACATGATATTTCCAAGGTAAGTATGTCTCCAATGTTGATTCAGTTATTTAAGGCTTACTACTACACGTAAAGAGAACATAATATTCCAAGTTACCTGAATTTCAGCACCACTTATCCTCTGTCTTAACGGTCTAGTTAGTAGACCAATAAGCAGTGCATGCTCCCCAAAGACAGGACCGCCTTCCATTCCTGTCAAGTGTTGAATTGAAATCAGAATCCAATAGCAATAAATGAACCGAGAGTTCTAAGCAGAAATTCCCGCACCAGGAAGACACCGAATGTCTGCCATCAACAATGATCTCTTAGCAGAGCCAGAAGGATAGCAGTTGGCAACAGATCCCACAGATATACTGATGCAAACAATGAAAAAGACCAAACCATGAATTTTTGGACCACAGAATTTCAACATGACAGTAAGATTTAATTCACCATACAGACTAAGAGCACTAACACTAACTCAAGCATTGAATCAGACTGAATTTCTCTGCATTTTATTTTACTTGGGAAAGAAAAAAAAACAAAACAGCAACCTCGGAAAGGGAATCTGTGTTGCAAAGAAAATAGAAAACCTTCAAACAGCTAACCCCAACTCTTTCCTTTTTGTTAACCAAAAAAAAAGTTAAATCTTTTAGTTAGGCATGGCATGGGAAAAAGAAAAGAATCCACCTAAATACTGTTTACAGCCAACTCCAAAAGCATACAGCCATTTAAAGGGGAATGTCATTGGGTATGTTACGGTATCTTCCTATTTGGAGAAGTAGAATTTGAAGAAAGGGCCTTCTGGCACTTATACCATGTTTAAAACCAACTGTTGTGAGAGTAGGGTGACTTAGTTAAACCTCATTATCCCAAACCCATTTCATGTCTCAGTGCACTTTACAACAGACAAGATAATCCAATCTTTCCAGGAAACAGACTGAAACGGAAACGTAAAACAAATCCTCGGGTGAGCAACACTACCTGTTACAGAAGTGCACAGGAGACAAGATACCAAAAGGAGATCCCATAGCCAGAAGAATTTCTCCCCTCTCATTTGAGGGTGATATGTTAAGATTTGGCAGATCCTAGTAGAAATTACTTGAGATGTCAATCATTCTCAAGAATACGCAATAGAACTGGAAAAAGAATACTGCCAGAAAATGTAACTCTTTTGGACATTTATTTTCCATGTTGCGGCGTACTCACAATATCATACTAGAAGAGATAGAGAGTGGGAGAGCTTGAGAGTACCTTAGATATTACAGAGGAAACACCGAGAAGGGCAACTTTAGCAGTTGACCTACCCATCAAATTTGGGTTGCTCGACTGTCCCCCTACCATATGATTCTGCCTCTTCATGGAAGACTGCTCAACCTAGAACATTCAGTTGAAAGTTTGTATGACATATCTCACCTTGGAATTCTTTTTGACTTCTGAGAGACATCAACTATGAGTCTAGGATCATTGCATCCTTATTTAAAGGGCTAAAAGTCCAGCTTACGCATAAAATTCAAAAAACATGGCAGGAAATATCTCCTTGTTCAAGGAACAAATTTGCTACAAAGTGCAAACATCCATTAATTTCACTAAATTCACAAATCAACACCACCAATAAACGAGGCATCCACCAGCCAAAGCATAGATTTTAAAAGCTCATAACTCATTCCTATTTATTGATGGTATTAGAGTCCGGGTACTTTATTTTCATTTATCTCCATAAAAGGGAATTCTTTCCATTCATAAGTTTGACCCAGTTCAGATGAATTTACACGAGAAACGAATTTACCTGGGTTTGTATAGCATCTGTTAAAGGTTGAGGCCCATCAGTAGACGAGGCTAAGGACCAACCAACCTCCCAACCATGCTCCATTGAGCCAGAAGTACCTTGAATCAGTGATTGGACAGCAGTAGAAGATACGGGCACGTCAATCTGTACATCACACATCATGTCTTTAGTTTCAAAACGCACTTCGAACATATCAGATAACAAAAAATGCAACTAATATATTCTATGAAAAAAAAGGAAATTGAGTACTTAAAGACATGATTAGTAATCACTCAAGTTGAAGCATCATAACCACTGTTGTCAACTAGAAGCGTAATATTAAAGGGAAACATCAAATTTCCTTATAAGGTATAAGACAATACATTAATTAATACCAATGGAAACTACAAATGAGATAGATAAAATATCAAAGTACGTGAAAAACATTACCACAATTAATTTCCATGCATGTGAATGCAGTCAACTCAACAAATGCCTACCAATGCCAATAGTCGAGCAGAAAACCAATGGGGAACTCGCTCATCTGACCTCTTAGTGCCATCTTCCACCAATTTATTTCCCTTATAATCAAATGAAAAAAATAATTTGTAAGCCAATAATTTGAGTTTGACAAGTACAAAAATAATAAAAGTCCTCGTGTAATATCTAATTCAGTGGTTAATGGTTATACCTCTACCATTATATCAATTTTAGCACCAGGAATCATCTGTGGTTTCTCCTGCGAGAAATCGGAAGCAAGAATTACTGGTTTGTGCATAGTCTCAGTACAAAGTAACAAAAATATATGTAACAAATTAACCAAAATTCCAACCTGAGATATGCTTTCCCGGTGTTGTAGAGATAGAAATGGCTCAACAATGGAAGCAACAGTCACAACCAACGACTGTGTATCTTTATAACCGCTGTTGATTTGCTCAACTGCTGGAGCAAGACTAAAAGAAGCAGGCAACAACATTCCAGAGGCTGAAAGTGTGGTATTGCCAGAGCTACGAAAAAAACACCAAACGAAAACTGACTCACTTCACAACACAAAAAACCCAAAACACTGGAGGAGATTTCAGCTCACTGCAGGCAAAATGGCTTCGAAAAACCATTCATAAAACTGCATATGACTACATGAGCTCTTAGAGTGGTAAGTATTCCCTACATGTTGAAAGGGTTCTCATGTAATTGAAATTGTAAGAGTTATTCAACTTATTGCAAGAGTTCTCACCTAAACTGATTAGTTTTGTCACCAACTATGGTAAGTGAAAAATGCTGAAAAATCATATCATTGACTTCGTTTTTTCGCAAAACCACTTCATTACTTGGTCTCAGTTTTAAAGTTGCAAACCAATTGTTGGACTTCATCTAATGACCAATCAGTCCTTCTAGCACCCCACACAAGTGCACACACTCACATTCACTGTGGGCCCCAGTGTGCACCACACACAAGTGCCAACACTCATACACACACTCACACTCACTATCTGATTGTGCACCACAGACAAGTGCGCACACTCGCATTCACTGTGGGCCTCAGCATGCACCACACACAAGTGTGCACGCTCATACACACTCACAGTCACACTCATTGCCCGAGTGTGCACCACATACAAGTGCGCGCACACACACACTCACATTCACTGTGTGCGCGCACTCATTCACACACTCACACTCACGGCCCGAGTGTGCACGCACTTGTGTCTGGTGCTAGAATTTTTTAAAACTAATCCAATGTAAGTTTGTACAAGCAAACAACTTTTGTGTATCCATTTATATGTGTGCTAACTACGAGATATTCATAAGAGATTTGAGATTTTACTGTATAGATACATGTTAGAAACTTACTTGTAGAGGTGAAAAGCATGGTTTCTCATCTTCAGTCCTTTTGGGTCCTGAAATTAATAGAAAATTTGTCACCCACTTACAACAAGACAGAAGGGGAAAAAAAAAACAGCAATTGGAGAGAGAGAGAGAGAGAGAGACTAACAGGGCCTTGAACTCTGACCAAGACGGCGAAATTGCGAGCTACGTCGACGATTTCGGGCAAACCCATGTGGGGAATTACTGAAATTGCAGAAAATTTGGAGAGGAAAATCGTAGGTGGATTGGAATTTCGATCAATTCGTTCTGTGTGTAGTTTACCCCCCAAAAAATACAGTAAATTTAAGGGGACAGAGAGGATCGTGTTGTGGGAATTGGGGTTGGGGTTTAGGATTTCGAGGCAACTGAAAAGAAACGCAAACGACGTCGTAGCAATGTTGTTAATTTTTGGGGACCGACTCTGTATGTTTTCGTCGGTATAATTGATTTTCACCACTTTTTCCCCCAAAATCCACACCCTAAATAGCCATCTTGTTTTTTCCCTTTTTTTTGTTTGAACCAAACTCAGATTTTTATTTTTTATTTTTTATAAGTGCACACTTTTATTAAGCTCAAAACAAGGAACAGAAACAACTTATATCAGAAACAGAGCAAAAACAATCACTTATCAAACTAGAACTCCTAACTATACAACCTCCATAACTCTGTTAGACAGTTCCCATATCGCACAAATATTCTTATTTTGACTGGATAGTTTCATATTTCTTCTTGAGCTGAGAAAATCCCGAATTGTAGCTTTAATCCCATCAGCCACCTGGGTATACCCCTTTGCTATTGCTCGAATGATTTTGGAATTCCGTTCCTGCCACAACCCATAAACAGAAGCAGACAAAATGTTTTTAAGGCTAATGAAACTCAACTCAGTACTAGTGCCCCTTCCATTGGAGAGAAACCAATTAAGAATTTGCTCTAGGCTCATAGGCATCCTTTGAACTCTGTTCTTAGACATCACATGCTGCCACGCCGCCGAAGAAAAGGAGCACTGAAAAAATATGTGTTGATGGATTTCCTTCATTGAATTACACAGACAGCACAATTCATCCACTTGCAAGCTCCAGTTTCGTAACCTATCTTTAGTACTCAAACGTTGGAGAGCAGCCAACCAAAGAATAAAAGACCACCTAGGCACAA
>JAOTQK010000012.1:11012765-11023640 GCA_025642025.1 Rhododendron ferrugineum
TCAAATTATCTCTCTCAAGTAATTTCTTTCGTGAATCGATTTAGTGTTTGAGTTACTACGAAAATTCAAAAGGTAATTCCAATCGGGTGGGTAGTGCCGTAGGCACGGACAATTCCAACCGGGGTGCGTAGTGCCGTAGGCACGGGTAAACACTAGTAAGATTTATAATTTGAAAGGTACTCAATATTTCATATAATCAAAAGTGAAAGGTGTAAATGGAGGTCTCCATTTTTGTGTTACTCATCTCTATAGTTGGAGACCCAAAATGAGGTCTCCATTTCGTAATCCTAACTCAAAATGAAGCTTTTTTTTTGGAGTATATGTAATCTCCATATGTACAAACTACGTAGATATTGAGCTCATTTTGTTTCCGGGTCTTTCAAAGTTTGAATAATTATTTAAACTAAATGAACGATCTGGATTTTTCGCGTGTAATCCAAAAATGAATCCCACGTGACTTTTTACATATTCGGTACCTCTAACTCTCGGTTGTCGGTACCCCTAGCATTATGCTTAATTCGACGCGTAAATGGTCCAATCAATTTTGGGTTGGTTGGCACAAAACGGTGGAATCCACTTTTCATTTTAGGACCATTGAAATCAAAAGCAAACTCTCATTTTTCTTCAAATTTCCAACGCTGTCATCATTATGAATCTATGATTGGAGAGGGAAACTTCGTTTCACCTTGTCAAATGGGTTTGCAGGGACCAAAAAAGGCTCATCTCTAGATAGGGTTGTAAATGAGCGGAGCCGAGTTTTGTTGAGCTCAAGCCTTAAGGGACCGAGCTTAGTTATTTACTAAATGAGTTTTTTTAATCGAGCCGAGCTTCCCTTAATGAGCTGAGTTTTTGTCGAACGAACCGAAAACTCGAGCTCGAGCTCGGCTCATTTAGTAAACGAGCCGAGCCGAGCTTGTGAGTTGCTCGATTCGTTTACAGCCCTATCTCTTAATAAGCAGATTAAGAGCATCTTTAACCCATGAATCTCTAAAAGTTCGTTTTGTAGACCCAACATACTGTCTTCACTTAAATATACAGTAAATGTCAACCAAATACCGAAAAAGAAAATTTTAAAATTTATTTTTTAAAAAAATATTTTACATTAAAACAAACGGAGCGTTAGTCAAAGAGCCCTTAATGGCTCATCTTCGTTCATGATTGAAGTCCAATTTCGCGGGAAAGCTAAAGATTGGACTGGTTGACGCCGACCCCTTTGCAAAAGTTAAAGGGTTCGCGGAAAAACACTGTTACTTGTCAAACCAAAAAAGCAATTAGCTGCAAAGGGACCAAAAGGGCTCATTGCAAAACACACATAAAATTTTGAAATAAAGATTCCTTGTTCTAAACGGGAAATCCTAAATCCTAACGAAGCCAATCAAACCACTTCCTCCACCCAAAAAAAAAAGGTTAAAAAAGAATTAAACAAATAAAACCCGATCGAAACTAGCACTATCAGGGGGATAGGAGAGTCAGCCTGGTGGTGCAAATCCCTATCCGGTGGCTATCCAACTATTCCTAGCAATGACCGTTCACCTTCGCATTCAAGGACCACCGCGGTAACCAATCGTTCAATTTCCCCACCAAACTAATCTGTTTGGCAAGGCTCATCTTTAGTTTGCGGGCCAGAGACAACTTTAAAAAGCTACTAAAAATTAAGAAAAATTTCAAAATGGCACCTGAACTTTCGCTCCAATGTCACAGAAACATCTAAACTTCACTTTATATCAATTAAACACCTAGACTTCCAAAATCTCCAAATTAAGACACCTGCCTTTATTTTCCGTCCAATTTGTCAACAAACGTGGTAACTTGGCATTTTTCTCTTGTTAACTGCCCCATTGGCACACAACACTCAGCCATTGCAAAGCACACGATCAAAATCCCTTTTTTTCTCTCTCTCCATGCCCCCTCCCTCTTCCACCAGAACTCGTTTTTCTACACGTCTTCCCGTTTTTCTACACGTCTTCCTCACTCTAGTTAATCAATTCCATTTCAATAGCCAAACTTGTTTCTCTTCCACAAATAATTTTCCTCTTCTTTTTCCCCAATTTGTTCCCCAAAACACAAAACCCACCAAAACCCAGGAACAGAAAAACCACAAAAAGTATCACAAATATCCAAATCAAAATCTTTCTCTGGTTATTACGGGAACTAGAGGAATTGAACAAATTGAAACTGAAGAAACACTGAGCTGTACCGTGATTGGTGGGGCCAAACCGGTTGGCGAAGGCAGCGGCGTAAATCGACGGGTACACGGGCAGAGAAGTTCCCGATGGATCCTCCGGTCAGGTAGTACGCTGGAGGCTCGTGGTACACGGTGCGATGTTGTACAGTGACTGGGATTTGGTGGTGATGAACAGAGAAAGAGAGAGAGAGTGAGAGAGGCAATGGAGTTAACCACTGCTGCGGCAGCCTCGGAGGAGGAGTAGGAGTGGAGGGGAGTTGGGTGGTGGAGGGGAGGAGGGAGGATCAGAGAGGGGTGGGTGAAAGAGGAAAGGAGGCGTGGAGAGAGAGAGAGAGAGAGAGAGAGAAGCGGTTTACCAAAAAAAAAAGAAGAGAGAAGAGGGGGATTGTGTGCAATGAATTTACTTCCTAACATGTCTAGTGGGCCCATTTAATGCCTGAAATGTGTCTCATCAGCAGATTTGTGAAGGAAATGGATGGAGGCTAACGACAGGTGTCTTAATTTGGGAATTTTAGAAGTCTAGGTGTTTAATTGATATAAAGTGAAGTTTAGGTGTTTCTGTGACATTGAAGCGAAAGTTCAAGTGCAATTTTGAAAATTTTCCTTCAATTTGCTTACATTTTGAACCAATTTGGAGGGACTGGGAGTTGGAAATCCTTGTGGGTAAAAACTCGACATTTCATCTTGCCAAATTATGGAGATGTGGTAGCATGCTAAAATTTGACATTAGGAGCGGCATGGCAGTAGTAGCTTATATCATTGGAGATGTCCCTTTGCTTTTCTTTTTCTTTTTTGCCATTGGAGAACGCCCATCCAAGTGGCAAACGTTTGAAGTTGCTCCCGTGAAATGATGTTCCAAATATATACTCCCACCATCCCAAAATTTTGTCCAGTCATTGAAACATAAACTTCAAATCAATAGAATTTTTTCAAGGAAAAATTTAACACTTTATTTTTACCTTGTTTTGCAAATCAAACAAAACATTTTGGGACAAAGGTAGTACCTAGTTCTATGAATGGAAGGAAGATTTGTCAAGCAACACAAAAATGCAAAAAGATCTTGCTAGATGTAATCCGTTTTCTATGCAACGAAGGTGCCAGCAAAATTTGCAGGGAGCCTGGATTTTTTCACTTTTGGTAATAATGAGTTAGTTTGTGGTGGGATTCTTGCAATTTCCACCAATTATAGGAAGGGTAATGTTCACTCTCTTTAAAGGAGGGTGAACGAAATTATTCTTGTTTTAAAGGGTGTGCTTCGTTTAAGCCCAAGTATAAAACTGAAAAAATATTTAAATAAGCAGAAAACTGACGAACTGGGAAGGAAAAACTTGATTCCAGAAGCTAGCAAAGAGGCTATGAATTATCAAACCTTTTTAGCTTAAGAGGCTTAAGTTGCAACAAACAAGCGGAAACAGTGCAAAAGCAGGGAAAGCTGATCGATGTGTCCTTTTTAACCCACGCGAACCTGTTCATTGATGATCAGAAATGACTTTCATCCCAATTAGACAGTATGAACTAGGACCAAAACCCTCCTAGCACTTTCATCCAACCAACCAACTCAACGCTGCTTCAAGCATGAGTGGCAGCAAAATCAGAATTATTGCGAAGCTACAAAGGAGTTCCATGCAGCATAACTATCAATCATTTATTTTCAGAAAAGAAGCCAAGAGAAAATGTGATCCCTTACATTACGATACCCATTTTCTGTTGATCAGAAATCAGTTGACCGTTGATTTCACAAGAATCAAGTAAATAATGCCTCAAAGAGTCTAACAGAGCCTCACAATGTCCACTGATGTCCGGGAAAACAATGATCAAATGCAGCATCTCAACAAACAACTATCATCCATCTACAACACAAGAACAGAAGAATAAACTTACGGATGATATTAGAAATGAACAAATTTTAAAATTGGTGGCAGGTGGCTACAACAAAAAGTCAGAAAGAGGTGTAAACAAAACAAGCAACAAACTACATTGTCTGCTCTGCAAGCTGTCTTATTAAATTGCAAAGAAAAAGTAATGGAAGCAAGACGACAACACCATGCCCAACCTGAATTCAACCAATGAATGGTAATCACAGCCCTAAACAAAGAAAAACCCGGGTCAGAAAAAGACAAAAGGAAAAAAACTGGAAGCTACTTGTTGGATAGAGTGGAACTCATCATTCTCAACAAAGAAGGTTCAAGACAGGGCTGAACTAGAAGCTGCTTATAACATTTACCAACCAAATTTCACGAGTGTGGAAAAGGTAAAACCCATTATTTCATGCAACAATGAAAGTCACTTAAGTGGACATCTATTGTATTGTCTCTAATTCTATTTTGTTAAACATACTGCCACAGGCGTAATAACAAGTACCAACAATTATGACAATTGAACAAGAAAGGAGGATAAGCAGGAGACAAGTTGCCACCGATACTGGGACCTTAAACTTCCAACAGAATCCACCTTAATTAAAAATCTCAAAATAACAAGTACCAACAATTATGACACTTTGCATAATTTTTTATCATTTTGAAACTGAAGAAAAGAAGTTAAGGGTATACTAGTTTTGGTCCCTATTATTTGCGGTTCATTGTTCTGCCACATAAATAATAGAGAGCAAAATTATACTTCAAACCTTTCGCAAGGAAATAATTTGGAGCATCAAAACAAATCATAAGCCACTGCGTAAAATGGCGACTAGGTTGTGCTCTAGGTCCTCTCAGGTTTCGAAGCAGATAATCCTTATATCATTGGATATATTACAACTTTTCCTTCTGCCTCCAGTTTAAATTTAAGGTACCATATTAGTTGCTAAGCAGAGATCCATCGTCATTCTATGAATGTAATATCTGCTACGAAACATAATCATCATTATGACCATAATGGCACAGGCCCACGAGTACACTGGGATGCATATTTGGGCTTCAGCCAGAGATGCCAACATTCAGAAAATAACGATGAACAGAGATAAGGTAACTGAGCCGGTCATGAAAAAATCAGACAGTTACAATCATTTTGCATTATTTCCCCTCAATAGAAGGGAACCTTAAAAGATGTCACCAGCAACCAACTAGGGCAAGCCTAGTTGACCACTCTTCTATAGTCTCAATTGAGAGGTCAAGGGGCTAAATCTTACCGAAGGCAAGAATTGATTATTATTTCCCCTTTATAGGAGTCTTTCTTTTTGGTAGATTATTTCTTTCCCATATGAGACTATTGGTTGTGGGTTGTCTATTGGGCTTAGTTTAGTGGTAGCGAACTCTCATATGATTCATGATTGATGTAGCATCCCATGATTGGTAATTATTATGATATATATGAATGTAATTCTCCTATAGCTTGACATAAAAAGGAACAGATGTCATCAACAGATAAACTTTGTTTCAAAATAAGAAAGGAAAACAGCCACAGAAGTATTACGTGAAAAACTGCCTCTGGGAGTCTTTTATAAGAATTCCATGTAATTCTTATTATTGTGCATGACCAACATTATGAAATTATTGAAGATTGATCAATTGTTTCTCATCTATTCCCACGAACAAAGTTTCTTACTTAGCCTAAGAAAGAGAACCACCCCAATACTGTCCCATCTTTGGTAGCAAACTTGCAACATCATCTAGTCCACTCTAGCCCTACACCAGAAAAGAGAATGCAGAAGAATACGCATTCTTTTACTATATGCATACATGTATTCTAGACGCACCCACATGCGTGCGAACATGGTTATTTTAAAGAAAAACTCTAGTTTCAAATCAAACCTTTTAGATCAGAATATTGGATTACACCCAAACAAATGTTCAATTTTTGAACTACTATACTACAACTGATTATAATATACACTAGTTAATTTAATGATAACATATTATACATCATACAGTTAGTAACTTTTGTTAAAAATAGAAACAATATTGGCAAACTCTTGAATAAATGAAGAGACAAGACAGTCAGCTTGCATGATTGAACAAGTTGGTTTAGATTCCATATTTGAAAATCCAAACAAACCGTTTGCAATCCTGTGGATGAATGAAGTTTTTGTCATCAGACAGGTTTTTGACAAAAGCTAGTCACCCCCAAGAGTGAACTGCTTGTTTGTTCTGTAAGCACATTGTGCCTAACGACACAAAAAAGATTCATAAATTAATGAATGCATATAAAAGAAAAGTTGTTCCAAGGTCGGTTTCCCATGACTTCAGTTTATTCTCCTTAAATAATCAATCTTCTTACCCGTGTCAATATTTGCAATGCAATAAGAAGCAAGAACCATTCTCGCCTTTCCCCCCAACTAAAAACCAAGCTAAATGGAGGAACAAGCGTCCATGAGCATTAGAGAAAGAGTCATGAAGGCATACCAAGGGCAAGAAAATTGTCAATTGAATCTAAGTTGAGGTCCCATTAAAGCCTAAGATTTGACAGGACACATTGTGAAAGATACAGTGACAAAAAAGAAGAAGAGAATAGTCCAACAGCCTCATATAGAAGTAGTACGCTATGTTGTATTCAGTTGATTACAATAACATATAGGAAGAAAATGTATTCCTCAATTAAAAACTACACCAGTTTAGTCCCCAATACTGATGGTATGGGAGGCAAAGATTGGATACAGACTTGAACATAGGCATTAATGCACATCTGCATGTCCTCAAGTACAGAATGTCTTCCTTACTTTCAGAAGAATCAGAACTATGGGTCCCCAAAACAAGAGTTTAAGTATCTATTAAGCTATTCAAGGTGAAAATCAAAGCACCTATATTACTAGAATTCGGATAAAAAATTTGCTATGAAATCTTTGTACACGGGTAAATGGGCTCCTTAATTTTTTTCAATGTGTTTGTGGACAATATGCTCAATCCTGTAAAACAGCTATAAATATACTGTTCCCGTTATCCTTGAACAAAGTTTAACATTCTAGTGACAATTCCTGCAACCATCACATAAAAGTTTATAGAAAGACCACTCCGCCCCCTTCCCCTTCCCTACCCCCAATCTTCTTATCTTTTCTGTTTCCTTCTCTTTTCTTTTCTCCTCGTCCCTCATTCCTAGTCTACCATTATGAGATCTTCATCCTTGGATTTGTTTCCTCTCTTTTTCACTAAGGATAAACCCCTAATCATACAACAGTTTGATTTCCTAATCTATCGTAGGCCAAGGATCCCGCATTTGAGGTTGTTACAGTCTCACGATAAAAGTAGTGGCGGTGGTGAAAAGGGAGGCGGCGATAGTGAGCAGGGAAGTCTGCAACAGAAAAGAGTAGGTGGGTCCACATTGGTACATTTCAGATTGAAAAGAAGGAAGTGAGGTGGGCATCAGTGGGTCACATTGTCGAACAGAAATCCAGCGGAGCTCAGTGCATAGGCAGTTTCAGGCTGCCAACAGGAGACAAGCTGGTATGGAAACAATGTTGGTGGAAAGGGAGGCAGCATCAACGGACATGGTGGCAACGGTAGTAGCGGCTTCTATAGTAACAGTGAGGGGCTACAGTAGCGGTTCTATGGTGCCAGTGTAGCGGTTCGGTGCACTGGCATCAAGAGTGGTTTTGAGGCTGTGCTTCATACGTTTGACCGTGTGATTGGCATGTTGTCAGCTACACTCTTTTATGTTGTTGACATGTTGTTTTATTGGCTTTTTGTTGCTTTCGTATTGTTTTATTAGTTGTTCCTTTTATCAAAAATTGTAAGATTGCGAGGCGGGTTGAGAGTTCGCTAGTAGCAACAACACGAGACTTCATGTTTTCTCTCTGAACCGCTCTCATGTATTTCTCTTCGTAGGTACCCATTTCATGGTTTGATCATAGAATTCATGAAATTTCCCTTTCCCTGTAAAAAAAAGTTCATTGAAATCTTGAAACATCTGAATATCTACAATGCATTGTATTCTCGTACCCCAACTATCTAGCAACGACAATCTAACACACAACAAACTTTTAACGAGCCATTTGTTCTCATTGTGAATTGCTCTTTCTATTCTTCGTATGGTTCATCGAGGGAAAAGCAAGCTTTTAGATACTTTTTAATTTTCTCTATGAGACGCCAAATTCCCTTCTTTTGTCCAGAGAAAAGATTTCTAGACACGTTTTGATTGAAATGAGGGATTTGAAATTTGTACGAGGTCGGTGGTCAGTCTGGTTCTGGTCCAAGGATTAGGAAGTAAATTTTCTTTTTTGGTTGTAGTGCTTGCCCAGATGATAGATCTATTTTTTGGCGATAAAAGAATTCATGGACATCGAAATAAACTACGTAGAGTTCAACATTCGATTTTTGTTCATGTGTTTCCTTTAGGTTTGTTTTTCACTATTCCCGACCGTAAGGGCCTATTCGGAAGTTGGGGAAAAGAAAGGAAAGGAAAAGAAAGTGTAGAGGAAAATTTAATCTTTGTTTTGTTTTTTTCCTTCTTGTTTCCACTCAAACCAAACAAGAGAAAAATATTTTCCCTTCCTTTCTTTTCTTTTCCATAGGTTCCAAACAAACCCTAGGTCTGTTGCTATGCAAGACTTTATCCAATCCAAACAATCGTAAGGGCAATTTTTTAAGGAGTTAATTCGCTTAATCGCTAGTACTAATAATACAAAATACCAAAGTCTGACTATGCGCCAAACAACCAAGCCCTATGAGATTAAGATCCACCAACATATATATAATACTTGTGAGCAAAATCATTGAACATTGTGTAACCAAACAATAACACATACACACACATTTCAATTGAAAAAAAAACAATTACCTTCAAAAGTCCAACCGTAGCACCGAGGAGCGACGGAGAGCATCGAAGTCAGCAATGCCGAGGCAGTGGCAGTGTGAAATGGCAGCATCGAGTCGACACTCACGCAGCTCATCTCAACTGGAGACCTGTTCAACGCAAGAAATTAATTCTCCTTATTCCAATTATCAAGTTAAGATCCAGTAAGTGAAGAAGAGTAGTGAGTGGTAGAGCAACCTGAAAATGCGAGAGGAGAGGGGTTTTCGAGTCGGGAAGCAAAAGGGAGATTGCGCGGCCGCCTTCGGTTTAGTTCCGGCGGCCAGTCTCGCCCCGGAGCTCCGGGCTGCGGCGGCGGAGCGGAGGAAGGACCTTGAGGCGGCGGCATACATGGCGGTGGTTATGGCAACGGAATTCAATTGAAGAGCCCAAAAAATGAATTCCTTTTTGTCTTGTGGGGTTTTGTTGGGGTTTTGGGGGAAGGGAAAGAGTTACAGTAGGGTAAATTACACTGACCTCGCCTATGATCTGTTGAAATATCACTGTCTACCCTCTGACTCTTTGAAATATCACTGACACCCTTTAACAGCAAACGCCATCATCTTCCTAGCAAAATGAATAAAATACCCATGTTTGAAGACATCAAAGTAAGAATGAAATCGGTTTGGTCGGAGTTTTATCACAGAAACGGAGTTGTTCGGTTCGGAATGTTTAAAACCGACATTGAACGGTTATTGCAATGACTCAGTCGGTGTCAGATTTAAACATTCAAAATCGTTAGGTTTTGTCGCTCTACAATCGGTTTGGTTCGGTGGATGTTACCCATTTGGGGGTTTTAAAGTCTCGAACCAATATTTATGCACCTTTCAACCCCGAATAAAAACTCCAATTCACAAAGAAAGTGATTAGTGAGAGTGAAACATTGAGAGCAAAGATGGATGAACGACAACTTGATTTGAACATAAATTAACTTCTTGGGAACTGCTAGCCCTTCTGTAACCACTTCAATCATGAAATCTGTGGAAGAACGGAGAAATTTTGCCACATCCAGTCATAGATAGATCTGGTGTTTGAAGCTATCAAGATGATTGTATCATCCTGTGAAAATATTTAATTTTTTTAGAGATATGGACAAAAATGGACAATAGCTTGGGGAAGAGATCGAGGGGGAGAAGAGGATTGAAAATTCAGGATAACTGGTCTCTCTACCTTTTTAATCAGTTAGATATATGGCTAGGATTTAAAGTGGCACATCAAAACTTAATTGGTTCGGTTTGGTGTAATTCGTTTGTTCTACCCAAAATTAAAACCGAATAGAAAATCAAGTTTTTTAAAGATTCAAACTGAACCAAAATCAAATGATTAAAAAACTGACAGAATATGTAAAAAAATGGATGATCCAGTTGGCTCGATTTTTTGGTTACAACTCTCAATTGTTCTGTTTGTATGCATTATTTAACATTGCTCCCTCTGCCATTGTTGTTGTGTACGAGAACCTAAAATAAAATTAGGATCATCGATGTTTTGCAAACTTAGAGAATCACGTAGACGTTGCTAAGTTAATGGAAAGAGGGAATGTTGAGGGCCTAAAGAATGAATTTATTTTTGTCTTGTGAGGTTTTGTCGGGGTTTTGGGAGTAGTTGAGTTTTGTTCACCCTCCACTTAAGAGAGTGAACATTACCCTCCTTCCTATTGATTGAAATGATGTGGACCCCATGCTTACCAAAAAGTGTATTACATGGTAAGCATGACATCACTTTATGGTGGGGTCCATACTATTTCAACCAATGAGAGAGAGGATAATGTTCACTCTCTTTTAAGGAGAGTGAACAAAATTGCACTCGGGTTTTGGGAAGGGTAAGGAGGAGTTCAATTATAGTAAGGATAAATTACATTGACCTCCCTTATAATCTGTTGAAATGTCACTGTCCACCGTTGAAATGTCACTGAAACCCCTTACTAGCGAACGACGTTTATCTTCCTAGCAAAATGACTAAAATACCCATTTTTT
>JAOTQK010000012.1:11061410-11080324 GCA_025642025.1 Rhododendron ferrugineum
TTTGCTCCATACCATAATCTTCCAAATTTACTGTTGAAATTAGGCAGTGTTTGGTCACTGAAGTCGTACCAAAATACGTCGTCATAATTCACTAAAATATGGCACACATTACAAATAGTAGAATTTTTTTTGTTTCTGTCAGGGTGTCCAGGCTAGGCACACCTCAACTAATCTTCTATTCGGTCCCGTCAAAGACAAATCATTCACACTTAACCCAAAAATTAACTTCTTAGGCCATTTACAGTGGTATAATCAAAAAATTAAAGGATAATCAAAAGTTGACACATCAGCTTTTAATTATTCACTTAAGATATTGCTAAGCTTAACAATGTTAAGTTTCACAATGGCCTCTTCTAATCCATAACCAAAATAATTGGTCCACTATAATTTCACACACACTCTCTCTCTCTCTCTCTCTCTCTCTCTCTCTCTCTGTTTTCCGTCATTCATTTCCCTCCATTTATGATTTTTTTGGACAAAATTATATCGATTCCCTCTTTTAATTTTGGGAAAAAATTGGTGAATTTCTTCTCTTCTATTATGATTTTTTTTGGGGGGGGAATGTGAAATACCTTAATCCGGCGACAATGGGTTGAATTGTAGATAATCGAGAGATATGAGTTTCACTTTTGGAGGGAAAGAAAGAGAAATAGTTTGTGGATGAAGTGAATAAGATATAGTGTAGGCGAAGAAGAGAAGAAGAAAATACCAATTGAAACACGTGTGTATACAAATTTTGAAACTAGTTAACTTATGTGATGTGCGATCCACAAATTTTGATTATTGAAAAAAGATTGCTAGTTTTGGTTATCCAAAACCCAAAATTTGATTATTTCTAAAAATGTTGCTAAGTTTGATTATACCATTGTTAGCCATTTTTTGTACCAACATTGTTAACTTTAAAAATAATTGACTTTTGATTATACCACTATGGATGGCCTTAGAGCATCTCCACTCCTTACCCAATTTGAAACTCAAACTCAAATCTGAGTAAAAAACCCTCAAATCACAACTACATTCCTTACCCAAAAGGCCAAATCCATACCAAATTTGGGTTTTAGTCAAAAAAAATTACCAAATCTTATTTGAACCAAATCTTTCCCCAAATTTCCAAGCCTACTTTGTGGTGGTGTTTGTCGCCGGAAATGGGTCGTCGTCGTCGTCGTCAACTCAAGCGAGGATACGTTGCTGGAAGTGGGTCGTCCAGTCGTCGTCAACTCATGCAAGGGTAGCAAAGATCGAGAGAAAATGTCTTGACTTATTACAACTCGGGTTTTTTAACCTCTAGGTCCAGAAAATAGAAAGTAATTTCCACCAGATCTCCTCTAATCTCCTCTAATTAATGAAACACTGAAACCTTATAAAAGTGCTTAAAACCCTAAACCCTGAAACTGCCTAACCCCTAGGGCACCATATAAAAGTGTCTAAACCCTAAGATACCTTATAAAAATGCCTAAACCCCTAAGGTACCCTATGAAAGTGCATAAACCGTTAAAACTCTATAATAGAAAAGTCCACCCTAAAACCCCAATGAAAGTGCCTAAAACTAAACCCAATACTCTATGAAAGCGCGTAAACCTAAATTCTATGGTATTCTAAACCCTAAAATCCGAAAGTACCCTAAAACCATAGGGTACCCTAAGATTTTAGGACACCCAAGGATATTAGAGTACCCACTAGGGTACCCTAAAATCCTAGCATACCTTAAAATCTTAAGATGACACTTCCATTAATGATAAATGTATTTTTGTAAAAGTGGACCTAGTTGTAATTTACCGTTCAACATCGTCGTCAACCAAATACCGGACTTTAATCTCCCAACTAACCTAGCACTGTCTTAATTTCCTCCAAACCAACCCTAAAAACGCACCATTCCAAACTTCGAAAAAGTGAAATTTCAAGTAAACATCAAATTTTTTTGAACAGCCAGTAAACATCAATCGGGAATCCAAAAGAAGACACACAAAGCCAAGAGATTCGGGACCAAAACTTGAATCAAAGGATGAACATAAATACCAAGGGGTTTCCTCCTCAACCTCCTTCTAACATACTCTCTTTTCTTTTCATCACTCCAGTCAGCTTCATCCACTCCTTTGGCAAGAACCAATGAAGGGGGCAGTTGGTAAGGGCACTTGGACCTCCAAGAGGTGGGAGGGAGCCCTAATCTTGAGACCCTTTTGAGGAAGAGAGAGAAAGCCCATTTCAAGTGGAGGGTAGGGGATTTGGAGCAGAGGAGAGGTGGGTAGTCCCAGTTCAGGTAACAGGGGATTTGTGTGGATATGAAAAGTTGGGAGTGGAGAGATGGTGTGGTTGTTGGGTGGGTTAGGATGTGGGTTAGGGCTTGGAGTTTTTGCTCCCATGTTGTTTCCTCCATAATTTCTTGTGTGAGAGAGAGAGAGCCTCTGAAAGCAGACTGGAAATTGGAGGTTCCAAATGACAGGATGAGGCTGGGAAGATTGGTAGGAGATGGAATGGTGAAATTACCTAAAAGGTCAAGGCATTGGGAGAAATTTAAATTGTTTATATTCCGCATTTTCTTTGCACCCCAAAAAAATTAATTGGAAAAAAAGTAATAAATATTGCATAATTTCACATGAATAGTCCAGTAACTGATCCATAGGTGTGCAACAGAACTAAATTCCTCTTGAACACTAATGCTGTCTGTTCAAAAAAAAAAAAAGAGAACACTAATGCTGTCTGCACAGACGTAGCAGTACATACACAATGTATAGATGGTTTTTGGACATATTTCGGGTCTTACAAATATGAAATATGATTTGAGCCGCTCAATTTGTTTAAAATATTTTATTTAAGGGTCTTGTAAAAATCAGTTCAACCGGATACCGGTAAGGACCCTTGCGAAACATCCAACTTTGTCCCAAAATTTGGCCTAAATGATGGACAAGGTTAGATGTTTTGTGAAGGCCCTTACTGGTATCCGGTTGAACTAACTTTTTACTTGGACCCTAAACAAAAAAATTTAAACAAAATGAACGACTTCGATCATGTTTGTGGGACTCGAAACGGATCCCAAAAACTATCTGTGCATGGAGTATGTACTGCGACGACTGTGCAAGCAGCACAACTCAAATATCAATAAAAAGTCTCTTATTCATCTTGTTGCGAATGTGAAAAAAATAAAAATAAAAACCGAGATTCCAACTCAAATACTTTTGAGCCTTGTAGTAAACTAGCTTAAGGTGAATTTCAAGTTAGAAGATCCCATCCACATTTTTTTATATTTGTCTCAGCCAGTTTTTCGGTGATTTAAGCATTTGATTGAATCCTAGTGATAAAAAAAATTCTGTGTCGAGGTTCCAACAATATCAGCCTCAACTTGCCTTTCCTAGGAAAAAAATCTTTATTCGTGAAGTCGTGAACTAGGGATATCAAGGGGCTAACTAGCTGAAAAAAAATTAGTATGAGACTACAGGCCTAGCCCGATAATGTAATGACTACCGTTTTGTTTAAGGGTGTTTTTGGATCTTGGATTCGCCAAGGGAAAGGACAGAAGAAATTAGTTTCCTGAATTGTTTTCATCATACGTTCCTTCTACAAATCTCTCCATAAATTCTAGACCCTGGACAATCTAAATGCGAAAAAAACAGAACATCTGAACTCCACTAGATGGCATGAAATTTGCATCCTGGGTTCTGTTGTTATCCCCACCAAAGAATATTATGTACAAGTCATTCCAATTTTCCTTCTCCTATACAAACCAAAGATCCAACAAGAAGAAGAAGCAGCAGCAGCAGCGACTTCACAAATAGCAGCTATCTTCTGTATAATCCAAGTCTAATTGTAATGCGTACAAGTAAATTGTCAAAATACAAGTGTACTATTTGCCACATACTATGACAATCAAACGCATGCTATAGATGTCTGCATAACGCGCTATGATCTGCAAATTCGACCCAAAATCATCTAGCTGATCCATATGCATTTGTCACTAATCAGATTAAAACTAACCCAATCTGGACAAGTTAAAATCATTTTCCCCTCCATTGACATCTCCAATGGCAAGAGGGAAAAGAAGTCCAAAAAGGCCAAAGATTTGTTGGAATAAGCTAGCACCACCGTTTGGCAACTCCCAGCTAGCTGAATTGTGAGCAGAGCAACATCCAAGCACTCATTATCGGAAAGGTAATTAGAGCAGAAGCCTGGCATAGGTATCAAAGTCAGCTTAGGATCCAAAAAAAACTTGCTTATAAACACTTAGGTTGTGTTTGGATATAAATGGAGAGGAAAAGATAAAAAAAAGAAAATGAATAGAAGAAGTAAAATTAGTAGTTTTGGTCTACCTCATCTTTCCTTTACCTTGGTTAATTCCTCTGCAAATCTATGATCCAAACACAGTCTTAATTGATCAAACAAGAGCCCAACAAGGACGAACAATAGCTTACCACGAAAAATACCACTTCTTTGTTAGCAAGAGCAGCTGTAAATTCATTCTTCTCCATTTCCTGCTTAATGAAACCTTGCAACTGAACAAAAGCAGAGACGGTCAAACTTAATCAGCAAATGGTGCCTAGACAATAGAGCCATGTCAAACGTTCCTTGGTCTAATCGTGAAACATGAGAAACATCCATGCGAGTGACTTTCTAGCACCTGATTTAAATTATTCAGGGTGTCAAATAGAAAGCAAGTATGCCAAGTACAAAGGAGAAAAAGGGCAAAGCCATTATTGATCTGCTCATTAAAGAGTGATAGGGTTTCTATGTAGTGTAAGAACTGACTGCAAGATAACTGTGATGTTGTGGTGAGGATTTCATTCAAGCTGTCAGTTATTTTTTCAATAGTGGTTTTCTTCTTGGTAGTTGGAATTCAACAGCCATTTCTCTCATTCCTAAGGTAGCTGCCCCTTCTATGGTCAGGGATTACAGGCCCATTGCCTGTTGCAATGTCCCTTATAAATGCATTTCTAAAGTGCTGGCCAATCGTATTCAGAGTACACTGCCTTCTATTGTGGGATATAATCAGTCAGCTTTCATAAACGGGAGATCTATAAAGGATAACATTCCCTTGATGCAGGAAATGGTTAGGGGATATCACAAGGATAATGGCTGACCCAGATGTGCTATGAAAATGGATAATGAAAGCGTATGACTTTGTTAACTGGGATTTCTTGTTTGATATTATGGAGGCTATCCTTTCCTGGGCTTTATATTCACTGGATTAAACAATGTGCAACTTCTTCCAGATTATCTGTTGTAATTGATGGTAGTCTACATGGCTATTTCCCTAGAAAGAGAGGATTGAGGCAAGGTGATCCCTTGTCTCCTTACCTTTTTCTGCTAGTCATGCAAGCATTCACTGCCCTTCTAGTGTATAGGGTGGATACTGAGGCCTTCACTTATCATCTTAGATGTTCTGGTGTCAAGCTCCCTCGTCTTATCTTTGCAGATGATATGTTTATTCTTTGTGGTGCTTCTCCTCAATCTTTCAACCTTGTGATTAGAACTCTAAAAGAGTCTTATGGTTATTCTGGGCTGCAACCAAGTCTGAGTAAAAATACCATTTTCTATGCTGGTGTTCCTTCTGACGTAAAGATCCAGTTAAATCAGATTTTTGCCATTCCCTGAAGGTACTCTTCCTGTTAAGTACCTTGGTGTTCCTTTGATCACTTCTAGCCTGAAATATGCTGATTGCATTGTGTTGAAAGAGAGGATTTTGGCTAAGATTCAATCCTGGTCTAACAAGTTGCTTTCATATGGTGGTAGATCAAATTAATAGCATCTGTCCTATTAGGGATACAAATTTACTGGAGCTCTACTTTTATTCTTCCCCAAAAAGTACTAAAGGAAATAGAAGTGTGTTAAGGGCCATTTTGTGGAAGGGTGATGGCCTGAATACCCATGGTGCCAAGCTTGATTGGAAGTCAGTTTGTACTCCTAGAGAGGAGGGAGGATTGGGTTTCAGACTTCTTACAGATTGGAACAAAGCAGTGATGATGAGACACCTCTGGGCTCTTTGCACCAAAGAAGACATTCTTTGGGTCAAATGGGTTATATGTACATCATAAAGAGTCAATGCTTATGGCAGATGCCTATTCCTCAGGATGCATCAGTGTCCTTTGAGGAAGATTTTGCAACTGAAACCTTTGTACCAACCTTTGGTCAGGTATGTGGTGGGTACATTTCTTTGGTTAGACCCTTGGCACCCATTGGCCCATTGTATCAGCATTTTGGTCAAAGGGTGGTTTATTATTTGGGCAGGTCTCTCAATGCAAGAGTGTCTTCTATCATTTATGAGGGAGGGTGGAACTGGCCTAGATTGAGAAATTTGGTTACTCAGGAAATCATAAACCTACCTCCTCTGAATCTGGTCCCACATGTTGATGAGGAGGATAGGGTGATATGGCTTCCTTCTAAGTCTGGGTTGTACACCTCCAAATCAGCATGGGAGGCTATTCAAACTGCTAGACCAATTGTTGCCTGGGCTCATGTTGTGCGGTTCCCTCACCATAGGCATATCCCAAGATGGTCCTCCATTTTATGGATGGCTTGCCATAGCAGACTATCTACCAAAGACACATTGGCTGCATGGGGTGTAATTTCAGAGGATAGCTGTGTCCTTTGCTCTGTTGATGTTGGGTCCCATAAACACCTTTTCTTTGAATGTCGCTTCTCTTACTCTGTATTGAGGTACTTTCTGTGGAACTGTAGATACAATAATTCTTGTACTCCTATGCAGTGGGATGTTATCATGAATTGGATGTCAGACAATGCAAGAGGTAAAGCAAACTCTAAAATTGTTCTTAGGCTAGTGTTTTCAGCCATTGTTTACCACTTATGGAGGGAAAGAAATAGCAGGGTTTTTCAGCATATCCGAAGACCTGTAGAAATTGTTATCTTGGCTATTGAAAGAGATATTAGGGCAGGTCTTATGGGGTGGAAGAACCTTCCCTGCTCCATGGAAAATACCAAGCTCTTTGCAACCTGGAATTTGCTGAGGAACTTGTTATCCCATTAGTTTTGATGTAGATAGGCCCTATTCTTTCATTGTATTTTCTGTTGCATTCTAAGTATAGGCTCTCAGTTTCAAGGATCTTCCCTTGGCCTTTGTTTTCGGTCATGTTCGTTAATAAAGAAATACTTTACGGATTTTTTTTTTTATAACTGACTGCACTGGTCTCCAAAAACAGAAAAAAGAAAACAAGCCCTAGGTTGTGTGATGCAACGGCTGCACACTTTTAGAAGATCAATGCCAGTTAGGGCCTTGTGCTTTATTGTCTACTTAGGGGATTGGAAGCAGTTTTGTTCCCAGAAAAGTACCAAGAGGGTCAAAGAGATTTGCAAGAAATGGGTCGGAGGAGTTACGGAAGCTGTGATGATGAAAATGGTTTAAAACTATGTGCTGTGTTTGGTAGGGTTGCAAGAGGGCATGAAAGGAGGGGCGGTGGAGGGAAGACAGAAAGGCACTTGTGAACCAAAAAAATGTAGGTGGGAATAGGAACTGTCATAAAGTCCTAAAATCAATGTTTATTTTTTTTTTAGGTAAATCAATCAATGTTTATTTCACTTTTCACCATAAAAACATAACCAAAATATCTATGGCACAAAAAGTAGAACCATATATAACTGCAATTTTTAAGTTTCACTTCTTAAATGCTATGTGAAGGAAACAATGTGCTAAGTAGACACTAGAAAAGATAGAATCACACCTCGTGATGATACTTCTTTGCTGCTGATGAGATCTTCTCTAACTGATGCAAAGGGGATTCCTTGTGAAATAAGGACGAATCCAGAATCCCCTTTAGCTTTTGAAGATGATTGCCAAATAGGTTTCTGAGGAACTATAAGCACATAAAGAATTAAATTCTGTTAAACCTGGAATATAAAAGGTTTGTAATAATAGTAAAGAACTCCTCAGTATCTAACAGAGCTGCTTTCTACAATTGGTGATGGTATGTAGAAATCATTTCATTGTTCTCTTAATTTTCTACAACGAATCATCCTAAAATGGAAAAGACCAAAGTGGGCCGAAAAAAATCATACACTACCTTTAAGAATTTGCACCTTGTGGGTAATCTTTTAACCGTTAATGCCTGTCCCTGAAAAGGATAATATGAATGCAAACATTTGATTCAAGAATATAACTTTGGATCTCCCAATTTCTTGTCAATTCAACATCTAAAACCGTAAAACCGTACTTCTGCATTATGAAGAGCTTGTTCAAGTTGCCGGATTTGAATCCATTGTTCAGTCACGATGGCAGCCATCTGTAAGCAGAAGACAATAGTCACAATATAACAAACAGAAACAACAACACAATCATAACTAAACAAAATGCGCATGCAAATTACATCTAATGAATAGTAATCCCCAAAGATGCCAAGGCATGTTAAGGCAACAACCACTTAAGTGTCAATGACCAACACTGCAAGCTATACGAATCAAGTAGTACACAATTCGCATTTTGCAAGCACATGATGTCCGATTAAAAATAAACTTCCCAAGCACATGACACCAACCCGTTCATTTAATGATCACACAATCAGACCCCTTATCGTATATGAAGAAATATGAAGTAAGAACGCATTCCAGAATTAAAAATGTTAGAGGAAACAGACGTTCATGAGCAGCTTGCAGTTAATAAACAGACGAAAAATAACAGCCCCGCACATACAAAATTTCAAGCCCAAAAGACATTAGGGATTGCTCAGTAATTATTCAGTTTATTGTGCTTCTGTATACGAAGACATAGGTATGCCAATTTGAACAAGGAATCATCACTGTGCTCCACCGGTTCATTTATAAATGAAGATATCAGTGAGAGTACTAACCGTCTCAACTCGTGAAGCAACCAGATTCATGTTGTTCTCAGCATCTTGTGCTTTAGACTCTAGATGGTGAAGCTCAAAGTTGGTCTTCCTCATATTAGCCCAAAGAAGTCGGACCTAAATAACCCCACTTTAACATTTCGATGAAGTGAATTGTGACAATCAAGTCATCAAGCAATGTATTCAGAAAATAGCAAGGCAAATACAAAAGAACCACACCTCTTCTTCCAGCTGATTAAGCCTTTCATTTGCACGTGACGACTCACCCTGCAAGTAAAGCAGAACATACTCATACCACATATCATAAGCACCGACATGGTATGCAGCTCTCTCTCCAAACATGGTATGAATTCCATGACACAAGCAACTCGTCAATCATTGGTCCCTCCCGAAAGTTTTGGAGCCTCCACATTATGTTCATAAAAGTCCTTGCTTTAAGCCATTCCACCTATTGACAATCGTAAGCGCAAGGATCTAGCACGCTATACCGCAAGTACATGATTGGGCGATAATTTGGGATTGCACGAGTTGAGGTTAGCATGAGTTGGTCGCGCAACCACATCCGCAGGGGAAAAAAAGGGGGGTTAAAAGTAAGCAAGGGCTAAATTCAGAAAGTACAAATTTTTGGAAGTAACAAAAGAAGAGAGGAAATCACCTGAAGAAGCAAGGGACTCCCGCATGGACCAAGAGTTGGATCCGACCCAAGGTCCTCCAAGCCGATCAAAGTTTCTGCCAAGATTGTTGGAATAGGGTTCTTGCCCTCTTTAATTTGGAGAACAACCTCAAGAATTCTCACATTGGGTTTGCCCTGCCCATCAACAAGGGGGTAGCCCGCAACAAAGCAAATAACGAAAGCATTAAGCCTATGTTGTTCATTCCTCAAGTTGCCGGGTCGTTTGTTTATGCAAAAGCGCCTCAAAAGTTCAAGCACGTCAATAACTCCATGTGGAGCCAACTTCTTGGCCGATATCTTTTTCAAACCACACAAGGTTTGCAAGAATTTCCAAAAACAAGCTCGAGGAAACGCAACTACTGGTGGACCTTCGAGCCCCATGCCCGCAGAGAACTCAAATTCGTTAATAGTTGGGCATAGCTCCTCCATACCAAACCGAAAAACATGGTGCATAGCATCCTAAAAGTGAGCCGCCGCACGAACAAGAGAAGGTCTTGGAAGTAACCTAGTGAACTCAAGCAAGTTGTCAATGTCATACTCTCTTCAACAGAGAGAAGAATTGCTTTGAGAGAGTATAGCATTGACAACTTGCTTGAGTTCACTAGGTTACTTCCAAGACCTTCTCTTGTTCGTGCAACAGCTCGCTTTTAGTATTTTAAGCACCATGTTTTTCGATTTGGTATGGATGAGCTATGTCCAACTATTGACGAATTTGAGTTCCTTGTGGACATGGGCTCGAAGGTCCGCCAGTAGTTGCGCTTCCTCAAGCTTGTTTTTGGAAATTCTTGCAAACATTGTGTGGTTTGAACAAGTCATCGGCCAAGAAGTTGACTCCACATGGAGTTATTGATGTGCTTAACTTTTGAGGCACTTTCGCATAAACAAACGACCCGGCAACTTGAGGTATGAACAACATAGGCTTAATGCTTTCGTTATTCGTTTTGTTGCGGGCTACCTCCTTGTTGATGGGCAGGGCAAACCCAATGTGAGAATTCTTGAGGTTGTTCTTCAAATTAAAGAGGGCAAGAACCCTATTCCAACAATCTTGGCGGAAACTTTGATTGGCTTGGAGGACCGTGGGTCAGATCCAACACGCACCTTCATGTGCATTCGGGTTGCACGTGAGGGGGAGTGTTAGATTTTGTCCCACATCGCTTATCTAAGCCACCCAAGCTTGGTTAATATATTCTAGAGGTCACTGCTCCTACTGCCAATTGGTTTTAGGTTGAAATTCTAACATGGTATCAGAGCTAGGTCTTGGGTGGCCTCACCTCTCGTGGGAAAGTATCTGTTGCCCGAAGCAAATCTCTTGGTCAGCTCAATACGCCTTCACGTGCATTCGGGCTGCACGTGAGGGGGAGTGTTAGACTTTGTCCCACATCGCTCATCTAAGCCACCCAAGCTTGGTTAATATATTCTAGAGGTCACTCCTCCTACTGCCAATTGATTTTAGGTTGGAACCCTCCAAGAAATCTACCGTGGGTCAGATCCAACTCTTGGTCCATGCGGGAGTCCCTTGCTTCTTCAGGTGATTTCCTCTTTTTTTTTGTTAATTCCAAAAATTTGTACTTTCCAAATTTAGCCCTTGCGTACTTTGAACCCCTTTTTTTCGTAGATGTGGTTGAGCGACCAACTAATGCTAACCTCAACTCGTGCAATCCCAAATTATCACCCAATCATGTACTTGCAGTATAGCGTGCTAGATCTTTGTGCTTATGCGCGCTCTCTCTCTCTCTCACATGCACACACACACACACAAACACAAACGAGCGCTATTCTGATTCATCCATGTTGGGTCTAGCTTGATCCATGATGCATAAATGAACCATCTAGGTTCCATACAAGGATTAGTCCACTGATCCACATGTTTATTCAAACATATTGTGGTCAACAGAATCATGTGAGTGGATACTACACAAGAGAAGAGGCTTCCCTTTTCCTTCTTTTGGAATCAAAAGATATCAAGCACCATATAATTGGTTTGGAATCAACTATCTCAATTGCATGATCCCTCACAAAGTTGGAATTTTCAAAAAAGACCAAGAATATGAGAGAGGGAGTACATCAAAGGCAATAGTGAGCTAAAATAATGCATAGTGCAAAGCAATCAATTTTCTAATAGAAACATGGGATTCAACAAAGTACATAAAGAACAAGATTCAGTGCTCAACTCAATCCTTTTACAACGAGGAAGAGTTGGCTGGGAGACCAGAAGCTATATGGTAGAGTACAGTGACAATCAACACATCATAAGCAACGTGTATATCAATGTTTTGGCTAAATAACCCTCGAGGATTTTTTTGTCTTTATTCAATTTTCTTTGCATTTGGTAGTTGTGCATGAATTTTTCTATTGGTTTGTCTCGACAAGAGGAATCTAAAAAGTAAAAAACTATGTCCAACACAAAATTTTCTTTGAATAAACTGTTTAGGATTATTATTATCTTTATTCAAAAAAAAAATTTGTTTAGATATAATTTTTTACTTTTTAGATTTCTCTAATCGAGACAAAACAATAATCCACAAAAAAAATGACACAAAACTAACGAATGCAAAAAAAAAAATGAATAAGGACAAAAAAAATAATCCAGACAGATTATTAAGCCAACCCACTTAACTATTCTTGATTTTCATGCACTAAGTCACTAGTTTTAGATTTCGGCAAGTTTGTTAGACTACTTGAATAGGACTTTGCTCTGTGTAGAGGTACCAAAGCAATGAATTATTTAATCAAAAGATCCAAAATTTTGTATCTTAACGGAAATGCAATGACATTTACCTTTGCAGATTATAAGTAAATTTAGCATAGCATAAGAAGTCCTTATCTGTAACGTTTTTATTTGTTTGGTCATAAGTTATAACTTGATGAATTACATGCCCTGAAACTATACGGGCATTGTAGAAACCTGCTTTGATCTCCTTGTAATTAATCGAGAAATCGAAGGAAAACTTCAGTTACCATAGACAGCTTACACTTTGTGCTCTTTACTATTTTCAAAATTAGACAGGGAGCATAATATTCTTAGGGCAGATGGCAGTTTCAACAGGAAACTTCTAGATCTCTTGTTCGCAGAATGGTTGTCCACCGATTCTTTTTATTTTTCAATTTTGTGTTTCCTAAATGACAGCATCGAGCATTTTCTTACGGAAATGGTAATAAATATGTGCACGGATCTCACATCTCACAGGCCCAAAAAAATTATGACATGTATTACTCTATTGCTAATTAGCAGAGTTATGTCCATCTGATATTCAATACATACACCAAACCAAAACTGAGCAATACACAACACTATATTTAAACAATCCTGAGATGGCTAAACACATTCTTTGGAAACTTTTCGAAGAGGAGATTATTTAGTTTCTTTATTTTCCCAAAAGCAGAAGCGGGTGTGGTGGAAAGAGAGGATATAGAAGAATCTAAGGTTATGAGCATCATAGAAGCGTGTATCAATATATATAAATATGGATATACGTATATGGATAAGAAATGTAAATACCCTGAGAACTTATGTTGTTGGTCCTAGTATACAGAGTAAATGTCAACTGAAAATATATTACCGCGTTAATATTAGTAAATATTATATTCTTACTTGGTACCTGAACAAATTTGAGTTTATATTTTCTTAGTATACTATCATTGCCGTACATGTTCTCTTCTTTAGTAGCTTTCCTTTTGTTTCGTCTGGGATTTGCATGCCTGATAGGTTCTAGCATAGGTGGGAGCGGGCTCCTTTCTCAGTTGCATGAGGTTCCTAGGAGATTCTGACTTAGGAGCGTGGTTTTGAGGTGGATTCACCACCCCAGTAGGAGGATCCTGCTACTAAGTCCTTAATGCCCAACATTTTTGTCATCCTTTATAAATATGCTTGGGTCGTTTATTTCGAAAGATGGTATGTGAAGTGGCAATATCATCAATTTCTGGCTAAATTGCCCTTGACCAAGTTTTAATTGGATTCAACTCCTTCCTCTCTTTGGCCTTGAGACAGTCAAATGAATACTACTCCGAAAGCTTCAGCAGCCAGAGTAGGCAGTTGAACCACTTGAATCCAACCTTCGTGTGTAATCTTAAGGAGTTGTTATGTAAAAGAGAAAAAAAGTAAGGTCTTAAAAGTAAGTATTCCTAGAAAACCACCATTCAGACTAGCTGATATTTTTTCAAAGGGGAAAAGGGGAAGTAACAACACAGATTATCTCAATGGGGAAATTCATATGTTCAAAGCACCAGATATTAGCATATAGCACAAAAGGGAAAACCTTTAAGCTGGACAATTCAGATTGCAGACGATCCATCTCATGAGTCATATCCGCAATTAGCTTCTCACATTCTTCAAGAGAAAGGCTTTTAGCATTTATGTGCTGGACTGTTTCATCAAAGATGGATTCTGCATTGGTAACCACTGATTATGTTGAGATTTAAACAACCATATATTGATAAGTAGATAACTAAGAAACAAAAGTTACGAAACAACCTTCAGTGAGATTTTCTTATGATGTTAGCATGACAATAAGGTATACCAAGCCAACTTATAGAAACATACCTTTATGCACTTATTCTAAGCCCTTTGAAATCTAGAAACAATCTCAACCTCAACCAAAAACAAAAACTACATCTGCCATAAACTACAAGCAGATCAAGTGATGGTAAGAAACAAGTAAAAAAGCAGCTAACATGATTATAGCATATTTCCACTACATCAATCTGCTAAGCAGAGTAGATTGCGCTGGATAATATACAATTGCAAATAACATGGCTAGGCTTCGTAATTTGCTACCATGCAATGTTCTAAAAGTCGCTAGGCACTATTCGGGCGGTCGGCCACCTTTGAGCGATTAATAGGATTAATCGGCGATTAATCAGTGTATAATCGGCGATTAATCATTAGTCGGACCCTAATCGGATAGGCCCTGCTAGCAAATAATTGCCGATTAATCGCCGATTAATTCCTTGTTTTAGAACATTGCTACCATGTCTTTCCATATGCAATCCCACAAATGCATCCCACCACATTTTTTGCTCTCCAAGGTCATTCATGCCTCTATTGCCTGTTAGGGTTGGAGTTCTATGTTACGTGGACTACAAACGGAAACGGAAATGTGGTTTGCCATGTGCCTAAATTGAGGTACACCAAGGGTAGGCTTCTATAGATGACGAAATTAGAACTTACTCTTCCAACCGATTAAAGTTTTATTCTCTCTAGATTTTTACATTAATAGGTTACTTTTTGGGAAAACTTTGGGATCACTAAATTTACCGTTTTGGAATGGAAGAGTACCATGTTTCGGTGGAACGTGCATACCAAAATGCAACTCCGTGGGTATTATCTATGTTAACGAAGGAAGGTTTGCACCCTTGGAATTACAGTTACAGCTAGACAATTCACTCAGTCTCTGCAGTTATGATCTGTTAAAAATCAGCATTAATGTCAGCTTTTGAAATCTTTAAGTTCAAATCCAAATACAAAAAAAGAAATGGCACATTCAGACCAGATTTAAGTGACCAAAATAAACCAAAGAACCGTCTATAGAATCCAATCATTAATAAGAAAAATTTCCAAGTCTCATTAGGGAACACTCCCCACCAATGTCGTATTCAACTAAGGACCAGAAGGTGCATGCATGTGTTCCTCCCTATGAAGCATTGATCCTGCAACGGGATATGGACACAATGGATACGGATATGCCAATACAAGAAAATCTGAGAGAACAGGATACGGGTACAGCTAGCATACGCCTCGATTAAAAGGCATTTTTAGCTTTTTAGCATTGTATTATATATAAGTATACTTGGTTACTTGTTTAATTAATAATTTTATCCAACATGTATGACACAATAAAAACTTCAAAATAACTATGAAAAATAGATACCCCTCTCTCTCTCTCTCCAGTAAGTTAAGTGCTACCGACTATCATTTTCCCTCCCTCCCTCCAGTAAGTTAAGTGCTACCGACTATCATTTTCATTATTCCTAACAATTTTAATCTACTACTATGCAAAGTCTCACAATATTAATTTCATAATAGTTCGGATATGTGTATTCCTAACAATTGTAATCTACTACTATGCAAAGTGTCGCAATTTTAATTTCATAATAGTTCGGATATGTGTATTCCTAACAATTGTAATCTACTACTATGCAAAGTGTCACAATTTTAATTTCATATTAGTTCAGATTACGTGTCTTAAAGCATCAAAAACCATCCGATCCATAAAATATTGTACAAAATAAATTTTACATTGTGGATACTGCCGGGATACGTATCTGTGAGAATCAGAGGAGTATTGGTATCCGATATAGATACGACTCCCATATAGAAGTATTCGCGCTTCATGGGTTCTCCTCATTCTCTTCAAGAACTTTAATACTACCCAAGTATATCAATAGTACCTCTCATTTACCCCTGTAAAATCATATTAATCCCCACCCTAAATCATGCAACGTTCCTAGTATTTTTTTTCCCTTTCCAAAAAGCGCCATCTTATAGAACTCTCTCTCTCTCTCTCTCTCTCTCTCTCTCTTAAGTAAGTTAAGTGCTACTGACTATCATTTTCATTATTCCTAACAATTTTAATCTTCTACTATGCAAAGTGTCAATCTTAATTTCATAGTAGTTCGGATACGTGTCTTAAAGTATCAAAAACCATCCGATCCTTAAAAATATTGTATAAAATAAATTTTATATTGTGGATACTTCCGGGATACGTATCTGTGAGTATCGGAGGAATATTGGTATCTGATACAGATACGGGGAATATGGAAGTATCCGTGCTTCATAGGTTCTCCTCATTCTCTTCAAGAACTATACTATTACCCAAATATATCTAGTACTTCTCATTACCCCTGTAAAATCATATTAATCCCCACCCTAAATCATGCAATGTTCCTAGTATTTTTTTTCCCTTTCCAAAAAGCGCCATCTTACAGTTTAGCAGGGTTGTGAAAAGACAAATTCTCTCTCTCTCTCTCTCTCTCTCTCTCTCTCTCTCTCTCTCTCTCTCTCTCTCTCTCTCTCTCTGCGGCGGCACTGCCTCTTATTTTAAATATGCTCTCTCTCCTCGCTGAAAAGACTTGGCCAATGTTTGACCACGACCATGATCCATCCACCCCTATAGCCGTTGATCGTCGATGGATTCGGGGAGGAATTACGCCAACCGCACTCTAAAATCTTCAAAAAAAAAGAACTATATGATACTAATCATATTTACAAGTTATTGCAAAATTACTTAACAAAAAAAATATATTGCAAAATTATTAAAAGTTTCGCACAGTGAATTGGAATCCAGGATCCATGCTTGACAGTAGACCACCAGTGGATGCCCTCCATAAAAGATTCCTGGTTCCTCGGCCACTGCTCCAGTTCTCTAAGTGTATTCCTAAAATAAGTGTAGGCAATTGGGCTTACTGAGCTAATCTAATACTAAAGCGTATGATTATCTGGTCGAAAAGCTTGATTAGAGTACCACATTAAGTCCAAAAGGCAACCAGGATTAAAAAAACAAATTTCTGATTATTGACAACTACATAGACGACCGAATAAATCAAATTCCCAAAAAAAATCTGACTAAACGAACTACATTGTAACATTTGTCCAGCAAATTATTTTTGCCAAAATCAAGTGCTTCTCCGTCCAAAATTGCTTGTCCACTACGACAATTCGTGCATATCTTCGGATCATAAAATAAACTACGTCCACGCATATTTTTTGAAATTTCTTTACACCATATTAAAGTCAACCTGGTACAAAAATAGTCAAAAGAACGATGCGCGGAAGTATTTTATTCTTTTATTCTTGCACGACTTTCGTACAAGACAAGCAATTTGGGACGGAGGTATGTGTCTATACAGGTTTATACATGTGTGTGTGTGTTTGCAAATGTAATGCAATTACATACATATAGTAATTACCTAATCGAGCTATCTTGAGCTTGGCCTCTTCCAACTCCAAGGTCAAACGGTGATTACGCTGGTTTCCGAGTGATGTTTCGGTGGCGATCGGAGTAATGGTAGGAGTGGATTCAGATATAACGATAAGATATGAGAGCACGGCGGAAAGAAAAACCGGTGGAATCGCCACCATTGTGGTGCTCTTTCAGCGCGCTCTCTCTCTCTCTCCTACTACCTCGTCGCAATTGGAAAACTGAACTGGAATTTTGAAAAATACTGTTTGTTCCCTATTTTTTTTTTTTAATAACTTTTAACTCTCGGCACATTTTTTAAAAAAAACTCTCTTTATCTCTCTCCACTCATTACCATTCAACTCTTGAAAACAACTTTTTAAGATGCAAACCAAACAAAGTGAGGGTTTTTTTGAATGTGCGGAAAATGGTGTGCCCGTATGCCAAGTCATTTGAGTCATTTGGGCCCTTAAATTGTACTCGTTATGTTTTAAAATTTTTATGTTACCCAAAAGTCGAAAATGCATTCGGCACAAGGGCATACTATTTTTGGGCACAGAAATCTCAGGCCCAGATCAATCAACGCTCAATCCATACAACGCAAGTGAACTGGTAGCTCAGTATAGGCACCATATACCTCTGTGTATTTGACCGAGTTCAAATCTTCTTGTTTTTATTGAATAATTACGGACTATTTTTTGTGTTTATTCAAAAAAACATTACAGTTGTAACGTCCCAATTTTCGGGTACGTTAAATAAACATTTTTATTGAATAAACTATGGAGAGTCAGGCTCATTATTACATCATGATTCCCACTAGGGTATTTTTATTACACAAAGGATGAGAAAGCTTAGGTTATCTACTCCTCCGCATCTTCCTCCATCCTAGCAAATTCTTCGGCTCCAAAGGCCTCCAACGTATACTGTGCTTTCTGCTCATCTATGAACTCTGACACATTATATCAGCGTCGCCCCCAGTATAATATATCAGTGTCACCAAAAGGTAACACCATGAGTTTTGAGGGCTCAATAGAATAAACCATACTCACTTACCCTTAACTTACAATTAAGGCATATAATCAATTACACATGCTCATTCAACAACATGATTAATAATGACACACCCGCATTCATTAATTAACTAGCGTTGATATCGGTGATATCTTTGTTTCTCCTACGCGATTCATCGTAGACCGTGTCTCCATTTCCAATTTCATTAACACTTCCAAAATCGTTTTAAACACACACACACTTTTCAAAATCATTTTAACACATCCAACCTCGGTTCCGCCGCGCCGGGTTCCCGATTATCCTCACAATGGTTCCGCCGCACCGGGTTCCTATTGTAACGCCCCGATTTTCGGATACGTTAATTAAATCATTTTCAACTGATTTAATAATTCATAAAACTAATATATAAGAAATGAAATTTTATTAAGTAGAGTTTAGCAGCGGAAACCTTAAATACCAAATTCAAAAATTTCCAAATTGTCTTACAACTCCAAAAATAAAACAAAATTTGACTAATGCGATAACACTTTTGGAAATTTAAATAACAGTATT
>JAOTQK010000012.1:11110475-11126330 GCA_025642025.1 Rhododendron ferrugineum
GTTGGCGGTCCTAACGCTAAAAACCCTTCGTAAATCAAACCTCCGGCCTAGCTCCATTGGCTCCCTGTGGATTCGACCTCGAACTTCCGAGTTTATTATGCTACAAACGACCTAGCCCTACGCTTGGGGCACTCTTTACTACGACACACTTTGGTTGAGCAAGCACCTAGTAGGAAAGTTCAAAGAAGGGTTTTTTGCCACCTAAACAGTCCAAAACGCAGGAAACTTAGACATTCCTTTACCTTAATTTCTTTCCCTAACAGCTGAACAGGGCCTATAAGAAGACCAAAAATACCCAACAATGGAAAAAGAGCAAGAGAAGAGAAAGAAGAAAGACTCAACTGTGAAACTCTCTCCTTCCTTGTTTTCAAGAATCTCGACCTTCTGATCTAGGTTGTAGGAAATAGAGCCATCAAGCTCTAAAAGCCTGAGAGCAACAGCAGCAGTGGTCTGTGGTACCCAAGGAAGTTGAGGAACCGATCCAGGATTAGCACCTCTCCCTGATACAGCAGAGGATGCCAATAATTCGTCTGTTGTCTCGAAGTTTGTCGATAAAAAACCCCGTTTGATGACAACTTCAAACTCCGTGAAAATCTGCAAATAAAGTTTAAAATTGAGGTCATTCAAACAAAGAATGACTAATAGTAGATGTCATTCAAACAAAAAAAATGACCATTAGTACATGACACCCAATATAGTTTTCAATTCTCTTTATTTTCTCATTGAAAGGATTGGTTGCTTAGCTGCTAGGTCTACGAAATCCTTATTGGACACCATACTACAACTTTAGTGGTTCCAGCATATTAAGTCTCCCCTGGCAGTTATTACTTATCAAAAAAAAAAGTCTCTCCTGGCAGTTATAGATGCATATAGTCTAAGGTGTGTATACACACCAATCAACACACTAGTCTTCCGACATCAAGAAATAATGGCACTCAGAAAGCAGAACAGTAAACACTGTCATAAGCTTGATTCCAAACATTTCATAGTTAGTCTTTCAACGTTATTTAAGGAACCCACTCCAAGCCCTAGGTCATATGAGAGAGAGAGAGAGAGAGAGAGAGAGAGAGAGAGATCCAACCCATCCAAGTCATTTTCGCCCAACCTTCCCCCTTTATCTATCTTTTTTGAAAATGGAATTTCCCGTTCTCCTTCCCTTCCAAAAAAAGGCTAATAAGCTCAGAATACTAAGTAGATACTCATTGCTATGGCTCAGTCACAAAGACCCTCTTCGTTTTGGGATTTTGGATTTGTAGGTAATAAGTGTAGAGAGAAATAGAGTAATGATTGGAAATAGGGGTAATGATTGGAGAGAGAGAAAAAAATGAGAGTAATGATTGTAGATAGGGTAATGAGTGAAGAGAGAAATAGGATAATGATTAGAATCCGAAATCCAAAACTTATGTCGCCAACCAAGTGCTTGAGCACATTGCAGAGAATCACTACAAACTTAAGTACAAGTGTACAACTACGCAAGCTCAATCAACAAATCATGTCCACCAAATATGGCAACTTGAATCTTCCAGCAAAATTGTTACATTATGAATTAAAATGGATCCCCAGTCTCTTTTATGAAAAAAGATCATGTTGTGCATGCTTTGACATACTGAAAGAGATACTTCTCTTACACAGATAATTAAAGGTCGATAAGAAAGAGCAGAAAGTCACAAAAAAACTTAAGCACTGGAAGTAAACAAGGGCATCTTACAAATCAAATAGGAAGAACAAAAGATCGAAAGGAAGAAAACAAGGCACAAAAATGTTCAACCAAAAGTATGAGAAATAGAACTCCGAAAATTAATAAAACCTGTAGAAGATCCTCAGCGGACAGTGAGGCATGTAACTTAATACCCCAAGCCTTCCTACATTGCTCCATCCAAGAAGATTGAAGACCCTCTGATGGAACTGAAACCTGTCATTCCAAAAATGTAAGCATAGTCAAAACTGGAAAAAGAGAACTATACACAAGATGCCAGAAAATAGGGCTAGTAGCTTAACTGATAATTTTCAAAAAAAAAAAAAAAAAAAGTTCAAAACTTCTAATCCAAGTCACATAATGCGCATGCGCAAGCATGAAAACGTCTTTTAAAAACTACTAAAATTCAAGAGAGCGAGGATTGAAAGCGCGAGCACAGAGTAAGGATGGAGGGCGTGAGCGCAGGGCCCTACTGAAGGATTACGTGACTAAGGTTCTAATTCCAATAGAACTGTTCTCCAAAGTAGATGTTCCTCACCTCAACAAATGTTAGCAAGGCCCTGAGCAATCTGATTCTCAAGGGATGAGAAGCTTTTGAAAGGTTATAGTTTCTGGGGCTTATTTTTCTTTTATCTTCAAAATGTTCATAAAGAGTAGTCTTGTTATCAGAGGTACCAAATGGCCTGTAGCAAGAAGGGCAGAGCTCATTTTCAACCATAAAAGAGTCGAGACAAAAATCACAAATTCCCATCAGTGGCCTGCATCTTTTCTCTCCATATCTCATAGCACAGAGAGTTGATGAATCAAAGCATTCTTTCCACATCCACCTCTGGAACTCTTGATATCTTTCCATAACAGCCTTTTTCTCGGTTTCGTTCTTCCCAAGCTCAATTTTAAAAGAGAACGATGGTTCACATGTATTAGAATTTGAACCAGAAACCGTACTACTAGGGCTGTCTTGGGCAGGACTACAATCCATTTCAGTATCTTCATTTACTATACTTCCTTTTCTGTCGACAATACTAGCACTTTGTGAATGCCTTCTGAGATTTTCCTTGAAAGACTTCTCAATGTATTCCAGCATTGTATGCAAATGAGATTCTCTGATCCCACGGGTGTCCAACGATGCCAAAAGAGCATCAAATGCCTACATGTAGAATAATCCCATCAGAAACAGACAGCTAACCGATGCAAAACATCGACAAAAAACATGTTGAAATTACAATCAGACTCTCCATGTGTTAATTGAGGATCATAAAAAATGTGCTAAAACTCAGGATTAACTTTCAGATCATTGACAATGCTATGTCTGACCACATGAAAATCCACCGAGATATTGTCAGAGTATAACAAAGAATGCAGAAATACGAGTACAGCTATGAAGCATGACTCGAACATCTTGAGTGGGCAGTAGTCTCACAAGAACAGAACAAAGTGAGCCAAACACCCTAGCACTAGTAAACCTCAAAATGATACGCCACATTGCAACACATACTATTAGTACATTGACTCTAAAATGAGAGTCAGGTTAATTATGACCAGACAAAGAGGATTATTCTCCTTTCGGTACAGCAACTTTCTTCAACATTTTGTTGAACATCTCTATGCACAAGTTCATGTGGGCGAACAGCCCCTTCCATAGCTCATGCAGATGAAATTCAATACAAATGCTTTTCTAATATCAATCAGCCAGCAATCAGAGAATAGATACCGCTTACCGAAGGTCCCTATCTCCCGTACACAGGGGCGGACCCACCATAGGGCACGGGGGGTCACGTGCCCCCCCACGCCCTTGAAAAAAAAATTAAAAAAAAAAAATTTCGGTTTTGTATATATATTATTTATGTTGAATGAATGTAAGAAGTTGTGTGTTGGTGCAGTGGTAAATTGTTTCCTTCTACCCAAGAGGTGGAGGGTTCGAGACCACTCCCATGCTCACCTGAAGGGGTTTTTGGCCTTTCTCCCCAAAGGCTAGAAAAACGGTTCTAAATGTGTGGTTTTTTTTTTTTTTTCCCTTTTTCCAAAAGACATCAGGAGGTTTTTTTTTGCCTTTTTTCCAAAAGGCAATAGAAAATGTGTGTGTTTTTTTTTCAAAAGGTCGTAGAAATAGTAGTGCGTACCTTATTTTTTATACTATTCGTGGGTTCGAGTCTATCCCACATTGCATTTGTATATTTTTTGTCCCCAAAACTGTTATAGTAGAGTTAGTGATAAAAAAATAGATAATGAACATGTAATAATATTGTTTTAATGCATTTAGTCAAGGTGCGTAAGTTTGCCCAAGTGGCCAATTATTAAAATATATATATACTTTAAAATTGTTAATTTATCATGAATGCTAAAATTATTTTGGAGTAAATGTGTTATTTGTAACTCGTATATTACGGTTACAAAAAAAATTGGTGCCCCCGCTATGTCAAATTCCTGGGTCCGCCACTGCCCGTACACCAATAGAAATCCAATCATTAGGGTGAAGTACTCAAGCAATTAGATACGTATAAAACCAAAAGGCCCTGACCTCTTTTGTCCCCAAGAAACAAACATAGCAAAACACCTATATCCAATCAAGTTTTGAGAAACTGTAGTTATAGATCACATAAGTATAGCTATTTGAAGAAGTGTACCTCTTCAGAATCAAAAAGCCTCCAATAGCCATCAGGTGATTCAAAAAAGATCCTTCCAGAGCCAGGATCATGTCTAGAGGCAGATGCAACAAATTGCCAGTAACGATTACGCCTTCGATCTAGCCCAAGAGGTAGAGACCTGTATACGTACATCTCTTCTGCTCTGTGGCCAATATAAGATTTCAACTGCAAGCGTGTCCTTTCTGCAGCATAACCATTTTGCTGATTTGAGGAACCAATTTGACCCATGGAGGCTTCGGGTTCCACCAGGATCCTATCCGCCCCAATAAAAGGCTCTTCCTTTGCTGTAGTGGTTATGGCCGGATCGTAAATATTGTTATCGACACCAGTCAATGGGATTTGGCTGCTCTCTGCTGCAGCACAGTTTTGCTTTATTTCAGCGTCATTTCCCGCAAAAGAAGAGGACTGGAACTTAGGTATACTCTCATCTTTGATGCGCTTTTTATCCAAGTGTGCCTCTGCCAACATTTGCTTTTTAAGAGCATTTGCAGCATCCAAGCGATCCTGCAAAACTCTCAACATGAAAAGACAGAAAAAGGACCAATCTTCTTTCTTGCATAGCTACAATAATACAACCGCAGTTCCCTTCCGTTGATCACTTCTGGGAGTTCAATTCTTAAGGGAACATGTATTCAATGCAGTCAAATCCAATAAAAAAAAGTGCTTATTGCCAATATTACCCCCCCTTTAACCATTCTTGGAAGAGTTAGAACTTACAATATTGTAGAACTAAATCTTATGTTTCCAAATGGACAGGCATTTTGGGACATTCCAAATGGAAACACAGACTAACAAAAGGGGATGGAATGAGTAAGCAATTTAACAATTAACATATAAAAATCCGACGATTGTTACCTCAAGAACAGAACGGATAGAGTTTCCTTCATTGGCAATGCCAACTAAGGCAACAAGAGCTCTGAGACGCTCTTCAACAGAAAGATCTGAATATTCCCCTTCAGTAAGCCCTAGAACCCATGGTTGACCTGACTTGCTTTCATCAATCTCTGTATCTCCTTGACCAGGCACACTTGCACCATTTTCTTTACCAGAAACATCAACAAATTGATTGACAAGAGTGCCTGAAACTTTTGGTCCCTATACCCTTAGAGAAGGAATAAAATGAGTCATCTAAGGAAAAACAGAAAATGATTCTTACCAGTAGTATAAGGCTCGTTTTGCAGATTTAATGTGACATCGTCTACTAAACTCTCCTTTCCATTTCCTGAGCAAGTGCTAAATTCAAAACTGTTGCTGCTGTTTTGGTTTGCATTTGGAGTACCTAAATCATGAACTTCAGGACCCTCGTCAGCACCTTCACCTTCCGAGTCTTCTTCTCTTTCAACATCCTCGGGATCTTTGTTTTCCCCAGCTAAGAAACCATTTTCATATCGCTTTATTTTCTCTCTGGCTGCTGCTAGTATTGCCTCAGAATCATCAGGATCTTTTCTGAAAGGAAGCCGTACGCTATATGTCGAAGGAGCTATTCTTTCAAAAAGAACAGGATCTCTTGACAAGGCAACTGAAATAGAGGCCTCTGGTGTCTTGCTTGATGTTAGGTCACGAAGTCCAGATTTCTTCAAGCAAACGTAAGGAAATCAGGAAAAGGTAAGGGGTAAAAAGAGCCATTCAAAAATAATATCATACCTGAATCTTTTTCGCAAGGTCTAACACATTCATGCCCTTGCTTCCTTCAAGAGAAAGAACATGATAAGCTGCAAATTTGACTGTTCCGGGAGTCAACCGATGCCTTGATCTGCGTTGAAGAGGAAACCCTTTCTCTTGCATAATTGCAACAGCATTCTCAGCTGCAGAACCATTTCGTAGAATGGAAACTATATCTTCGCAACCTTTAGCCTGAATAAAGAGTACTATTAGCACTGTTCTATACAAGGCAAACAAAAAACTCAAAAATAGTTTAAATAATCTTTATCGTGCGCTTAGTTGCACGAAGCGGGAGTGGGGGCACGGATGATCATAGAAGTGTGGGAGCGCCGTCGGGAGCGTTTAAGAAAAATTATTTATTTTTATGTATTTTAATGTAGTTAGATGTCAAAAAGAAAATATTATTCTACCACTTAAAATGCAAAACATAAAAATATTTATAGTTTTAATATGTGATTCCAGTTGTTCTCCATATCGTAGTTGCAACAAGCGGAGGAGGGAGCGGGATCGGTTTAGGAATAATACATGAAAATATGTAATGCAAGTAAATATTATAATGCGTCATTCATGTCAATTGCAAAGATTGTCTTAGTGACTAAGTAATATTGTGGTTATATTATCTAATTGAGCAAATTTAAGTTACTATTTTTCTAATATCTTATCATTACTGTCTTTTATCTTGCTTGGTATCTTTTATTGTTATTTTTTTTGGGGATTTACATGCCTAAGAGGTTCTATCCTAGTTGGGAGCGGGTTCCTTCTCAATGGGAGCGAGGTTCCAAGGTGGATTCGCCACCCACATTGGAGGTTCCTACAACTAAGATCGTGCGTCAAATGTCATGAACAAACTTAACTGTGTGAAGTTCTATTTGAAGGGGGAAAAAAAACGTTAGTGAACTGTACAATGGCAGAGCTATCTTGATATTTGATAAGCAATTAGTTTGATATGCAATTAGTTTATGATAGTTCTACCATATCTGCCAGCCAAAGTAAGTCCTATTAGCTCCATCTTCAATTACGAACATGATTATACCAAACAATCAGGTGGACATGGGCATGCGAGTGAGGAAAATCAGCTCACAATCGCAATCCTTCGTACTGAATAATATCTGCCAGTTCCTCCCTACACATAGACTCAATATATCAATAATGCGAACTGCTATTTCCAGTGAAGAGGAGGTGGGATGGTCCAGATGGAAGCAGGCCAGCAGTGGCAGATTTGATCTTACATTAACATCAGACTATGTGGAGCGCTTGATGAATACAAAGCAGGCTCAACTTCAACGCCCGCTCCTTTAAACCTTGTTCCCAGTCAGCTCCATAGATGGCAACAGAGTACAGACAACAGGCTGGATTGTTCCTGCATTCTTTGGGTTTTTTTAAAGGGACTTTTTCATCCCCCTAGTGACAAACTGTGCAGAAGTAACACACCGGATTTGCCGAAAGAAGGTTGAACTGTTAGCGGCTGACCACGACCAGTATCCTCCAAAGCCCCAACTTTTCCCATGTTTGCTTTTGGCTATGTGGACTTGGTGCAGGTGGCTCAGGTTTGATATAATGTCTTCCTATATTGCAGATGGTTTTACTCCAAATGTTCTTTTTCTCAAAAGAAAAAGGAAAGAACTCCTCAAAAGTATCCGTTTAAAAACAGAAGAGGATCTTCTCTATGTAGCGGTCGAACTTCTAGAAGCTTCGCCAGAAGCAACTAGTCGCCTCCTGAATGTCTCTTTACGAACAAATCCATATACCATACCCATACGAGTTGTGTGTATGAAAAGTCTGTGTATCACATGCTTGAAGACAAAGCTTCTCTCTCTTATCCTCCATAACCACCATTTTTTCATTTCTGCATCTGTTGTAGAGGTTCCAACAAGCTACCTCGCCATTCAACTCCTAGAGTTCCCCAAAACCACTACCCGATCCTAGTTTCATATAAACCATCGACATTGGCAATTTAGCATGCTCACCAAGCTTATCAAGTAATGAATTTCCTAACAAACCTCAAGGCCATTCTTCCAGAAATGTCCCCATTGTCATAGCTTGCTGGGTGTTTACACTTGGTACAGACCTCGACCTGCTATGTGCAATCAATGGCTGCGTTAGACTTGAATTTGCAATATCGTACTTGGCAGGCTGACCTATTACCATTCTTCCAAGCAATGCCACCTTTAATTTATCGGGAATGCTACTAGATCCGATCTTAAGTCTTAACTTAATAAACACACAAGCCTATCAAAAACAACTTAATAAACATACAAAAGCGCAAGCACACACTTACACACACAGACACCTATATACATATAGCATATGATATAAACATACAGCCAAGCCCAGATATGTAAGAAGACCAGTTAAAAATTCCATTTTTGGAAAAACAACATCTAGCATGGAATCATCCAAGAGTCTTCTAATGGTGCCACACAAATAATTTTAATTATCATGTCTTGCATGAATTACTGCAATCCACAATGGGGATGTCAGTAACTCTGTAAAACAGCACAGTTAGCATTACTGCATTTATCTTTTCCCTTTCCAGAATAAAGTTGTGTATAGATGCATACTTTGTTATCCATCTAAAAAATAAACGCAATAAAAAACTAAATACCCGCCCCTGTGCTCCAATTATCAAGAGCTATATATCTGATTCGCTGGTGCACTCTGATTGTAATCTTGAAGGCATATTTACTAAGCCAACTCTGACAAAATTAACCTGGATACTTTTGCATATTATCTCAAGCACAGAAATAGAAGGTGAAATATGCCACACCGAAAAAGTTAAAGGGGGGAAAACCTCAACATGGTCAGGCAAGCCTGGTTTTTCAATTCTTTTTTTCTTCAAGCATGGTCCAAAGCCTGCTGATAATGCAAATTGCCGCAATATTTCAGGCCATGTCAATGGATTTAGGCGGGTCTTCCAGTGGCATATGTCAAAGCCCCATAGATATGCCTAGAGGAAGCCAAAATAAACAGAAAGTTCAGTAACAAGAATGAAACTTTATTCCAAGATACAAATATGGCGTTAGATGTGACATCAGCTAGAGGTTAATTCCAAGATACAAATATGGCGTTAGATGTGACATCAGCTAGAGGTTACCCCTTCAACAATCCGTGGATGTCCACCTTCAGGATTAGCAGAACTATATTGATTTGTTCCCACCACAGTGGAGGGAGTTCTTGCAACGTCTTCAATATCTTTGATAATCGATTTCAGAAGAGCAATGTGTATCTCGCCCAATAATCTCGAATCCTAAGAACAACATGCAATATGAATACCCGACAAATTAAGGATTACAATACTTTGGCCAGATAACTCAAATAAAGACCTTCCAAGAAACTTACATAGTCATGAAAGCCTTGAACAAGTTCATCCAGTGTAAAAGGCCAAAGCTCCAGAACATCCGCAAACGTCATGCAGAAACTCCACACCTGAAAAGCCAACCACAATGATAAGAATTAGAGCCCCAAATTCACAGCTTCAACAAATCTTTCTCCTGAGTGAACCTACATGAACAAAGCACATACACTTACCTTCCTTTTAAGCATGTCATGTAATGAGGAGTTATGCATTCCGTTGTTGCTACCTCTAACTAGACTCAGGGAGATGATCAGATGTAAGAATTAGAGTTTAGTACTACCTAAGAAACCAGGGCCAGATAGGTATGGGGGTTAACTCCAAAGATGATGCAATAAGCATACTTCTTCGGTTTTCTAGGATATCACATAGAGACCTAGCCTATGAAGCACGGCCACTTCGACAAAGGTCACATACTGGTGTCGACCACTTTGTCGGTCACACTCTACAGACACGTGCCTGACACTCAAATCAAAAGTGTCCTATTTTTTCCAATGTTTTCCCGTTGGACACTCCGAGGACACTCTAAATCACGCACTAGACACTCTCGGCCCACACTATGAATTCTCACAGGACACACTGGGGTGTAAGCCAAAACTTAGGCACTAGGTAAAACTTATGAAAGTATTTTTTTGTGTGAATCAGTGATAGATGTCGATTACAGAGTATAAGACACATGAATGATGAAATGGATTGTGTTGGAACACTTTTGTGAATTATGTAATCACGAAAGTTAATAAAGGCATTACGGTATTTTGTTCGAGTTACATTTCCAATTAATGAACAAATGTATATGTGCTACCTGAGCAAATACATGGCAAACAAGAATTAAATAATTTTTGTAGTTTCACACGGCAATAGAAGAACACCATTAATGAACTTCAAATAAAACTTCTTCCACCACAACGTGCAGTATACATATCATGACATGGAGACGATGGCTACGTTTCAAGCAATAGACGTATTAAGCTAATCAACCGATGTGCTTCCCCATTACAGATTATCTACAAAACGTGAGAAGGCTTACATTAAGGAACGAGCTAGGAACATCTCATTTTGACTAAAGAAAGGAAGGTGCTTGTGTGGCATTGAAAATGAAAGCTTACAGCGCAGTCACCAATACAAAGTATCCAAAATACCATGTACATGAGGTGCGCCCTACATGCTTGTCTCAATACACGCTCTCAGCAAGAAATAAACAAAAAGAAAAATGTCATGGGACATACCATTAGAAGGTCCCCGATGTTCTCCTCTGAATCAGTCCAGGGTGGAATTGAAAATGGTCTTTTCAACAGCACAGACTCAGGAGGGAAAGAAGCCATAGAATCTGAAGCAGGAAACTTTATTTAGCAATTCATGAGATTTCAAAAATAAGTTGGAACAGATCGATAAACACATTTAAGTCAACAAGGTAGCTACTTATACAACTGAACAACTTGTGAAACATGAAAGCCATAGTTTCAGAATAAAAGACGCAAGATTAAGACAAGTCAAATCTATAAAATGCACCAAAGACAAGTTCATTAAATGTTTGAGACACCCCACCTGGGCCCACCAGCGTATGGCCCATTTACATAACTCAACGAATTTAATTCCGCACAAGAATCTTGTGGTTTTATGGTTTCTGTTGCTCGCTAGTCAGTACCTGGGTTGCATCCCTTTACCATTATTCAGGGGCGCCTTTTGACTTCTTGGATGAAGACTTGTATGTATGAACAATAAGCATTGTACCTGTACTATGCATTTAATTGAATGTTGTATTGTTGTCTCAATTTACTCTATTCAAGATAATCTTAAACCCTGTACAAGGCCTACAGTTGCAAAAACACCCAAGTTATAAAGATGGTGAAAAAGTTCTCATGGGAGTATGTCAAACACCACCCACCTCGGAAAGACTCGAGGTTTTGCATAGTGTCATGGTCAAGAGAAACTATTGAGGGTAATCCCTTGCTTGAAGCAGCCAATTCCATTAACTCCAACCGATCATCCTCAATTAGCTCCATGGATTCCCTAGCAAGTCTGCGGGTTGTTGCCCTCTCAGATGCAGCTTTCAGTCTTGCTTCTTCCTTCTCTCTGCGAAGCTCTTCTTTTTGCTGCCTCCTCTCAGCCTTGACAAACAAAAAATGGAGGAAAGACAAGAGAGTGAGTTTTCGTAACCACTATTGGTTTGGAGAAGGAAGGTTACAACTAAAACAAAAAGCTTGCAACATTTGTTTCTCAAATGTACTTTCAAAGATTCCTTCTGTAAAAATTTCTCCCTCCTTTCATTTTCACGTCTTTCCTCCCGTTGAAATCTCTCTTGCTGTCGTTGCTTTTCGCGCATCATCCTCTCTTCTTCCTTCCGCTTTTCACGTTCTTGCTTCTCCATCTCCCTCCTTATTTGCTCATCTCTCTTGCCAAAGAAATAGAGAACATTAGTTTGAAAAGGGTCTATTTGTCCTCTTCTATCAATTTCTTTTCCTTTTCTCCCATACTCGGATGTTAAAAATTAGTTACAAATAAGGACAGATAAGACCAAACCTTATGCCTCAAGGTATCTTGTTTGTCAAGGTCTTTCTGGATCCTTTTTTCAGGGGGTTCACCTTGTCTTCCAAATCTACTTTCATTACTCTGCTGGAGGAAACCAAGCATTACTACCAATTACTAATACATTGTGTGAAAACAAAATAGCAACAGCTTTACATTACCTTGCGTTTTTTCTCCACCGACAAACCATGTTTACTTTTTGAAGTGTTCCTGTCAGATGCCTCTCTAATTTCTGGCACTCCAACTAGATCCATATAGTCCGGAGTATCCATTTGCATGTTTATTGAGACCTCCATATGTTGAGTACAATTATTATCCCCAGAAGGTGATGAAAAATGTCCCTTCCTATCTAGTTGAGATGATAAGCTTTGACTAGGTACCCGGCCTTGGACTCCAAATCCACAGGACAGTTGTCCATTACCAAGCAGAGGTAAAGAAGCATTGGCACCAGGACAACCAACAGGTGAATCATAGAGGTTATACGGCATAAGTCCTTCGTATGCATCAGATTTGATACTGTCGAGAAGATATTCACGGTGACCCATCTTACCAGCCTGGAGGAGAAACAAATCAAAACGTCAAGCTGTACTTTATCCAGAAGACCCAAGTATCGTTCATGTTTTCTTTAGTGTTTTTAGCAAGAATTGCAGTGCAAAACACAATGAATCCCTTTGATCTATGAAACCTACAAGCTTAGTTTCTCTCATTAAATTAAAACACTGAAACTCCAAGCCTTCAAAGACTAAAGCCAATCATATAGTGAACTATGGGCAGTTCCTTCTTCATACAATCCCTTCTATAACATAAAACAACAAGAAAATTCTTGCACAGAGAGAGAGAGAGAGAGAACCAACTTTGATCGGCTTCAAATCACATTCCCCAAACGATTGTTCCAGCTGCTTTGCCATCACTACTCCGCAAGGAAAACCAAAAAGTTAGCACAAAATAGGAAAGGCACAAAATTAATTGAAAAATCATATTGGCTAGAGACCAGCTACATGATGCTGACGATAAGGTGACATTTCTTGGGCAAACATAGAAGTAGAATAACAACTAAAAGGAAGCAGATTCTTCAAGTTACTAATTTTACAGCACATCGAAGTTTTCTCATCAAAGCAATCATGGACCTTGGAGATAATTAACCTAGCTTATTATTCAACTGGTAAACCACAAGTTTCATCAATGGGCATTTGTGCAATTTTTCTTCTTTTCCTTTTGCTCTCAATTAAAAGTAACAGAAGGATCCCTTTCGTTACTCCTTTATAATCCCTCCCCTTCATCCTTTACAAAAACTTCTGCCATTTTCTGGTAAAATTATTTGCACCAATTTAAGGAACTCAATTACGTTATTCCCCATTGAAAGTAGGACAAAATTACACCAAACACTTGCAAGGATTTCTATTCCAAAATGAAAAAGCACAGTAAGCAACCCTATTAATATGCACCACGCCCCTGTGTTCACCACTCACCACCTCACAGAACAAGCAACACAATGATTTATTGCAATGAAACATGCCTTTGACCAACTATCAGGCTTGCCGAGCTAAGTTCTTAAAATCATTACAGAATGCTTCCATATCATTAGAGAAACCCTAAATTTAACCAAAATTGACTGGCACAATAGAAAGATGTACTTCAAAATAGGCAACAAGGCACTAATATTTCAAATTACTTTTCATAAAAAAATAGGCAACAAGACTAACAAAGGTGTATAAAATACAAAATTCATTGTTTCACGAGCATACCCCAACCACAAATACGATTACAGTTTCTAAGTACCAAACAAACACAATAAGTACCTATAGGAGCCTCAAAATCAAACTCACCACCCTAGATATTCTAAATCATACTTCTAACTAGTTTAATAATAATATAGACAATAATAAATACCTATAGGAGCCCCAAATGCGCCGGGTGGAAGTTCATCAAACTCCATCCCAAGAATTGGCCCATCCTCCCTCAACGGCTCTCCGAGCTGTGCCTCCACACAAGCTATCACTCTACTCTCCATTACTGACCTTGGTGAGCCATAATACCTTCCTTCCATCGACACACCATCCCCATATTCGAAATGACTTGAACCCGACCCTGATCCCGAGGCTGACCCTGAACCCGACCCAAACCTTGATCCATGATTCCCACCTCTTTCAAAAGCAATAAACTCATCTCTAGTAGAATCAAAATTATCCGTCTTCGCTTTCTCCATATCCTTCTTATCCTTCAACCTTCTGTGGCAAAACCACATCTGCAACTGCCTATCCGTCAGCCCTAATTTCTCTGACAGATCCACCCTAATCTCCTCTGACGGATATGTCTCCACTGCAAAATGCACAAGAAACAGAACAAAACAATCAGAAACATCATCACTGAACTCACCATACATACAAATAAGCACACGGCCGCACATTGACATACATATAAATCCTCTCTTGGTGTGAACGGCTGTAACGAAGCCGGCTCGCACTTTTAATTTCCTAAACTATCCCTTTAACGAAGAAACTGGCAAGAAGAGGAAAAAAATAAAAAAATGTCACCCTAATTTTCTTGATTTCTTCTCCTCTTTTTCTACTTTCTCATCCACGATTTCATCATGGATTGATCTCAATTCAAGATTTTTCACTTTTCCTCTTTTACATAACACATGTGCGCGGGCGTCTAGTGCTTACATATGTAAACAGATACGTCTCTGATGCAAAACGCCTCAAGAACAAAAAGCACATCGATCGAAAACATCATCGCGCAGATCACCATTCATGCATACATGTTCACATTCCTACACATTACACATATATAGATATATACATATATGTCTCCTCTTTAAAACGCAAAAGAAACAATAACCCACTACTCATAAACGAAATCACAAGAATCAAGATTCATACAAACACATATCTATGGATGGAATTATACAAACACATATCAAGATGACCATTCATGCATACATGTTTACATTCCTACAAAATTACATACCTATATATTCACATATATGTCTCCTCTTTAAAACGCAACAGAAACAAGAACCCACTACTCAAAACCTAATCACACAAATCAAGATTCATACAAACACATCTATATGGGTGGAATTATACATACAGGCGTAGGTTTTCTCGAGGATTTCCAGCTGATAAGGGGTCTTCATTTGGCGCTTGGGCTTCTTCTCTCCCTCTGAAGCAGCCTCCATTGAAGATCAAAAACCGCAGTTTCTTTTTTTTTTTCTTTTCAAACCCTACAAATCGAGACCCAAAAAACAAAAACTAGGGCTTTCTGTTAGAGAAGCAAACGATATGTATAATGGGATGATCCCCCCCTCTCTCTCTCTCTCGGTCTAGAAATCCCAAGGAGACGACTTGTGGCAAAAATTTGACAAAACATATAATTATACATATAGATGGAGGAAAAAATCTGGTGTGAGGCAGGACTAGGATCAAAGGAATAATTGTGAAAGATTGAGGAAAGCGTAATTAAATGGAGGAAAATAGAACAAATGTTCTTGCTTCTGGCTGCACAGTCCATCTTCTTGTTATTTTCTTCTTTTCTAGTTTTTTTTTTTCTTTCCCTTTTGCTATTTTTTGTTTCTTGAAATTTTTTTATTGACAAGGAATTGGGTTTTTAATGTCAACTGATTCTCATTCATGTTTCGTCAAGTCTATGGGAACTTGCATTGTGTTTTTTGGGATTAATGTTTTCGTAATTTTGTTCTATGATTTTTTTTGTGTGTGTGTGTGTGTGTTCTTATTTGAGTTTGGGTAAATTAACACCACCTCCCTGAGGTTTGCAGCGATGACAATTTTTCCACACATGAGTTTCTACAAATGCCCACCCCCTCCTTGAGTTTTATAAGTACGTTGCAGCTTTCCCCCCATCTGTGAGCGCCTCCGATCCTTGCCCTTTCCTTTCCTCAAATTTGGGTCAAATTAAAAGTTAACATTGACGTGTTTTGGTACAAGTATATTTATTTATTTCTCTCTCTAGGA
>JAOTQK010000012.1:11179335-11190556 GCA_025642025.1 Rhododendron ferrugineum
ATGATGAATGATCAATCCACCAGTACTAGTAGGATTACTATTCTAGAAACAGTTTTTGACCATGCATTGCATGTGCATGGTAAACTCTAGGGAGTTTAATTATGGTGATTGTGTTTCCTCATGCACTGGACACGGAGCCAGGCCCCACGCGTAGCATATGAAGCTAGCTCGATCATTGTTCCTATATTCATGCATACATGTGTATATATATTGGTCCTCGGATTTTCGGCAACTTTAACTAAAATATTTTTAGATGGTTTAATTTAATAACGAAAATCCATTTTCAGTAATATGATTCATAACATTTCCTCTACAAACCATAACGTTATTGAGGTGCATATGATACACACCCAAATAAAAAATACCAAAAATGTGTGTGTATATGAGTGTTTGTGGAAATTTGTGTATGTTTTAAATCAAGTCCACTCATGATCTATTGCGGTTGACAAAGTCAAAATTTGACCCAAAAAATGAAAATGTGGGACTGCAGTATCACCGGTAAGAGCTAAAGTTGCTGTCAAATAGCTTTCCAGTCAAATTTGACATCAACTTTAATTAGCTTTGCGAAATCTAGTACCTCGTCCAAGCTAATATTTCTACATCAAAATACTGAGATAGATTTAATTCAATACTCTGGATTTCAGTCTTTATCACAGTAACATCAAACCGGCCGGTGTCGCAACATTGCTATTTTTTCTTTAAAACATTTTTCCCACCAACAAATCGACTTGTTAATACAATTTCCTTTCGGCTGTTGCTTCTCTCTCTCTCCCTTGTCTTTCCTCTGTGAGATGGAGTTGTTTTCTGCTTTTTGACTGATTTTAGCCTTCAGCTGATATCATACACATGCTGACCTTTGTCTTTTTGATTTTGGTAGTTTGCTTCACATGATGTGTTTTTTTCTTTGTAATTTTCCTCGTCCAGTTTTGTTTGTTAGAATGAAGTTGTTTTAATGGCCTTAATTTCCTCGATCGTGTGCTTCGTCTGATTCAAGCTTTTTATAATGTCTGTAAGCTAGCTCACCTTTATACAACAACTTCCCACTTAATCTTTGGATTTTATATAACGTCACTTATTTTGGTACTAATTAACTTTCTTACTTCAAATTTACGAAAATGAGATTGATAAATTTATTTCTCTACTTATTATTGAAAAACGTACGTTGTGTACCAATCTCGGAAAAGAAAATGAGATTGGTACACAACACTTACCGAAGAAGAGAATAAGGTTAGTAAATCAAGTACGTAAGTTTATCGAATTTGCTTCATTTTGTCTGTCTTATTTTTTTTCCTTTTACTTATTTTCATAATATCTTGTTAGGAAAAAGATTATGCAAACCTTTTCCAAAAAGTGAGTGATTAACACTTCTCTTTTCATTAACAAATGTTATCCTTGAATGTGAAAAAATATATATATTTGAATACGTACCTTTCTATCTTGCTAGGCGGGCACTGTCGACGTTCACGCAATCAACAGTTACATGAATTCAGTCGTTTTGTAACAAATAACAATGCTAGTGATACTTCCTTTTCTATGGTGTAGCCGTATGTTTGGCTGTTTTCAGTTGTAAACTGTGTCAATATCTATACAATTTCTTGCTCTTTCATTAAAAAAAAAAAAAGAAAAAAGAAGAAAAGATTCTGAAAAAAAAAAGGTAATGTAATTGGAGCATATTTTAGTGCATGCCCTAATTAAAGAAGCATGTATATATGTAGAAAAATATACTTGTCTAAGTTATAGACTTATCGATAAAAGAGATAATAGACGATATATATTCATGGTTGTGGTGTTCTACATAAAATCAAATTCTCAATACGGGAAAAAGTATACTGCTGAACACTGTCATATGGTGGTTCAGGTCTTTCTCCAGCACACAATAAGGTACCGTTTCGCTTTCTTTTTAAATTTTTTTTTTTTAAAAAGAAGGTAATTTCAACCTCAAATATAATGAAAATAATAAAATAATTTTTTTGCACCGTTTAAAATATCTCAATAAGATCTATCAAACAAGATCCATATTGATTGAAAAATTATTTACGTAAACACATAATTTTTTAGCTTGAAGGTACCTTATTTTTTGAGAAAATGAAACACCCCTTAATATCGGCTCCAACTCATTATGCATGACTCCCACTAATATGTACTCTATAGAGAAGGATCCTGAAACAACACGCGGTTCTCTACCTACTGGATAATCACTCAGATTGGAGGGTAGTGTAGTGGAATTAAAGACAGACATTATTAATAAGAAGTGTGGACTGGCCGCCAAGTTTGAAAAGTATTGTGCACCCTTTTAATTGGCAGGTTCTTGGTCTTGCCTCGGTTGAACCTTTATCCATTATTGAAGTCTACACCGAGTCCCAAGGAATTCCACTGATCTTCCAAAACAACTTTTTTTGAATTTCCGAAATTATAATTAAAAGTTACTCCTACTTATCCATCCAAAAGCTAAGATCGTAATAATTGGTGTTTATGCTAGTAATTAACTAGAATAATTTTTTAATTTTATATTTATTCAATTTTTTTTGCATTTATTAATTTTACGTCAAATTTTTATATGATATGAGTGAGTAAGGACGAAATGAATCAGAAAAGTAAAAAAATATGACTTTTAAACAAGTATTTTGGAAAATATTCAAGAAAAAGTCCAACAATTCAAAACTAAAAATTGTGGTGCATAAGTTAATCACTACGGTGAACGGGAATAATTTTCAATCCAACTAAAAATATTGTACTCTTAATTTCGGATACATCAAAATCTATGCTAGTGTTTTTGTCACAGCTTATTATTTCACTCCTACTTTTGGAAATTTTGCACACAGTTCCTAATAATTTTTTTTTATCTCTCTTTCTACTCATTTTTCTTAAAAACCTCTATCAGAATCTAAACTGAAAAAGGTTGGATCTCAGATCCGTTGGAGAGTAGAGAATAGGAGAAAGACAGAGAAGGGGGGGAAATAACGAGAGACAAATTTATATATTATGGTTACCTGCAAACTAGTAAATCAGAGTTCTGATTAAAGGGCGGACAAATTTATAGGAGAATTGGTTTTTGCATTCTACATGTTATCACTTGCTCTATTTTATTTTATTTTATTTTATTTTTTGGTTTTAGTACAAGATAAAGGTGCCAAAATGGTATACCGTAATGTGACAATTTTATGGACCAAATGCTCCAAAAGTTTATTTTATTATCCTTCACTTTTTGAATTAGTTCTTAGAAATGCAATGATAAGTTTTCATATAAGACTAAAAAAGAGAGAAGATGAAAAAATAAAACATGATAGGTGCAACGACTATTTTCCTTCGACAAAGTAAAATTTCGACATAAACCATTAATTATCAACGGAGAGACTGACAGAGAAAAAGAGGACAAATACATATTAATTACTCCTAAGTATTTGAGTAATTATTCAGTAGTTCTGAGACACTGTCACATGATGTTTCAATAATCTTTTCACCACATTATTGTGAGGATTATCAATAAACCTAAGAACACATACATTTTTACACATATCTTGCACATACATTTTTATAGGGCCAACCTCGGGTCCCACCAATATGATCCAAACCGCTAATTATTTTTAAAATTATGTTTTAAGATTTTCTGTAAAAAATCAACTCGATAGGATATCAGTAAGAGCTTTTTCAGAAATCGCAGGGCAAATCAGACTGATTTTTGAAAAAGCCCTTACCGATATCCTATCGAGTTGATTTTTTACAGGAACTTTCAAAAAATTATTGTAAAAATAATAAGTGGTTCGGATCATATTGATGGGACCTGAGGTGGATCCATAAAAATATATGTATAAGATATGTGTAAAAATATATGTGCAAGTAGCATGACTGAGGGATTATACACTTGTTACAGGATTCCACACATGAATTTTTTTTTTTTTTATCCGAATCTCAATGCTTGAGAATCCCGTTTATTAATGGGGGCTTGATGTTTGTAACTACCAAGACTCTGTCCATTAAGTGTTACGGTTGACAACAACTAACCACTGCTTAGTGCAGTTGATATGTCATCTCTCCTCTAAGGGGAAAGTCCTAGGTTCGACTCCTGCTGAAGCAACACCCTTGGGGTCCCAAGCTATGGATAGCTTTTGGACTCCGTTCTAACTCTAACACCCCCCAATAACCCCCGCTGCTGTAGCTTCTGAACTCCGTTCTAACTCTAACACCCCCGCTGCTGTATGACGATTGAAAAAAACAAAAAAACAAAAACTGTTACGGTTGACCTTTTTTTTCTTTATCGATTTTAATTTGATTTGACCTTTACTTTCCTATAGACTCTGCCAAGATTCTCTCTATCAAACAATACCGTTCGGCATTCGCTACAACCTGCCATACCGGATCCGGATTGCATGAGGGTTTTCATCCAGATCGTTCATCTCTGAAATCAATTATTCGGATGTGTTTATATTTTTTACTTGGAATAATTAATTTTTACCGGTCTACAAACACATCCAGACCATTGAATACCTAGATGAACGATCCGGATCTCATAAAGATCCTCACACGATCCTCACAGGAAATAATCCTTATAGAGGATCCCGATCCATACCAACAGGTAGGGGTGATTTCGGTTCAGTTGGTTTGGTTTAGGGGGATTTTAACAACCAAAAAATCGGTTCGGTTTTTCATATATAGCTTCCAATATCGACTGAAGAGATGCTTGGTTTTTGCAATTTCAGTTCAATCAGTTTCGATCGGGATTTTTCATTTTTTTCGGTTTTGTATCATAGCAAAAAAGTTTCCAGCTTTCCGTTTAAGTTTTACCTAATTCTCAATTTCCAAGAATCTAGAACAAGCGTGTGGCTTGTGGATCAAAATCAAGATACTAGACCAATTGTCTGCTTGGGGCGTTACAGGTGGTATCAGAGCAATCCATTGGTCTTAGACTTTGGATTTGGTTTGGTGCGATTTGGTTAAGTTTTGTGATTTTAGTACTCAATCCCTCGCCAGAGCACGAGGCTATAAAGTTGGGAAGATTGTAACGCCCCGTCCCACATTGAAAGTCTACATGGTTGATCTTGAACATATAACAAAACCTTGTAAACTACTACTAGTACATTGGGCTTAAGTTTTTTGAGCATGTGGTGTGACTTGTGGATCAAAATCAAGGTATTAGGTCAGTAGTTTGCTTGGGGCATTACATCATGAAAAATAATTTCTCATTTTTGCTCAATTGAAAAACTGTAAATGATTGATCTAATATTTCATTTTTGCATTCAGAATCGTACGTTTTGAATGAAAAATTTGTACATTGGATCAAGTACTTATGACTATTGGATTGAGTAGATTTCTCATAAGCAGGAGCGGCTCAAGGAATTGAACTTGGTGGTGAAAAAAATGTAAAAAAAAACTTTTTTTATAGTATAGAACTATACATGAAATAAACATATTTATTTTGGTTGGAAATTAATATTTGGTTTTATTGAGCTATATAAGCTACTTCCTCACAAGTTTAATTGAATTTTATTTTATTTTGACTACATATGAATAATTCAGTGTCGGAAATATTAAATTATAGAAATAAAAATACAAATTACATATAAAGAAAATACAAAATTTTAGTGCATTGTTCAATCCAGGAGGTTCGCTTGAACCCCCTCAAACTATAGTGCAGCTATCTAGCTATATGCTCATAAAGCCACTCAATTTTATTTTTTTTACATTAATGGACGATTTAGATGATTTGTGTGGTATAAAAAATGGCCCCTTCACACCAATCTATGCACCATGTTGGTCGATACCCATAAAGTTATTCAATCCTCTATTCACTAATTTGTTGTCTTGTTTGCGTATTTAGAGTGAATTCACGCTATTGACTAAATGGTATTTTTGGTATTTAGTCCAAAAATCAAGACAATTCATTTCTCTTAAGTAAATAGACTAAATGATATTATGGTATTTTTATTGGAAACAAGTGGCATAATAGAATTAGTCTAATGACAATAAAATATAGGGTGAACTCACTTTATTCTAGGGTGGCATTCTTGTAGGCTTAAAATAGGAGCTAAAGTTATTTTGAAACTTATTCAGAAATAAGTTTAGATCAAGTGTTCTTCGAAACTTATTTCTCCTAAAAACTTAATTGGCCTAGACAAACACAATTACAATATTGCCCTTTTGATTTTGAAAAGTTATCCACATTGGGAAATACAATGTGGACATTTTTGTCATTTCACGAGCAGTCACGGGCTTGTTTGGGAAACGTTCACCTAAAACTTATTTTGACTAAAGTTAAGGAGAAAGTGAACTAAATTTGCGCTAAGTCTAATTAGGAAACATATGAGAGGCACCGACTGGAGCCACCAACGAGCACGCAGGGCCCACTCTGAACCCCGCTCGGATGATTCAAGCCTTTCAATAATTTTAAAATAAAAAATTGAGTAGGCTTGTGAAAAATTTGCTCCATCTGATATGTGTAAGTGCTCGATTCAATCTTCCATTTTTTCATTCCAATTCCGGATTTCTAAAAAAAATGGAAGATTGATTCGAGAATCTACACATATCGGATTGAGCTGATTTTTCACAAGCCCACTCAATTTTTTATTTTAAAATTATTGAACGGCTCGGATTATTTGTGCGGGTTCAAAGTGGGCCCTGCGTGTCCGTCAGTAGCTCCCATCGGTGGCTCCTATCTGTTTCCATTGCAGCGTTCCTTAATTTGGGACTTTCAACTCAAAAATAACAATTGTGCTATTCACACAGATAATAGGTAACAGATCACACACATATTTTTTGTGTGGGACCAACTACGGGTCCTACATAAATAATTCAAACCATTCATTAAATGTAAAATACTTTTTCAAGAGCTCTCGTGAAAAATTAGCTCAATCCAATACCTATAAGTGTTCGATCCAATCATTTAATTTTTCATTCGAATTTCAGGATAAAAAAAAGTTAAATGATTGGATCAAGAATCTATAGGTATCAGATTGAGCTGATTTTTCGTAAAAATTCTTTAAAAAATACTTTACATTTAATGAACAACTCGAATCGTTAATGCGGGACTCATAGTGAACCCCACTCAAAAATTTGTGCACGATCTACGTACTTACAGTCTGTGTCAGACTTATTATTGCAAAAAAAAACAGAAGAACGCCACCTAAAACCCACTAAGTACTGCTCCCTTCGTCCCTAAATGTTTGACACTTTTTGGTGTTCTAACTTTTAAGGAAGAAAGTATTATTGTATTGTGCAAAAATAAAGTGTCCAATCTTATTATTCTAGTGTACTTTGAATAGTACTTGAAATTTTGAATTTGAAATTTGGTGCCCTAAAGAAAATGGTAACATAAAAAGTTTACCATATTTTGCTTTTAACTTTAAAAAATGGACAAATTATATGGAACAACAAAAAATATGAAAGTTCCAAATATGTAAGGACGGAGGGAGTAGTACAAACCCAACATGGTAGTAATTGTGAAGAGTTGGTGGTGGTCAGGTGGGTGGTTTCAGAGCACTAAATAGTCTTTTCGAATTTCTGCATGCATATACATCTCTCTCTCTCTCTCTAGAATTAAAGGCCTTTTTCATTTGAGAAACTTCCCTCCATTTTGATGCAAAGTCTTTTACTGCTACTGGTGCAGAGTATCATAGTCGTAGATTTGATCTCAAGGCTGAGAGAGATGGAGGCCCACTGTTCTTCTGGCGTTATTATACACAAGTCCCATCATCTGGGAAACCCTTTTATTGGCTGTAAGAAGACACAACGAATCTATCACTTCATTTGCCACATGTACGGCCAGGAAGACGTTACAACTCAATCCTCACCAGGTCCTTCGTGCTTCAGCCACTACTTGATTCTAGCCTCCACTGTGCCTCGTCAACTCTATTGGTTCACCTTTTACATTTTTTGAGTTTTCTTTTTCTTTTTCTTTTATCCTCTCAATCTTTACCGACGTCGGATTAAGCTAATTTTTTTAGAACTCATAAAAAAATATTTTAAAAATAACTTGTAATTTGAATTATCTTTGTAGAATCCGTATTGGGCACCGCAAAAATTAAAAAAAATCATCAATTTCTTATAAGTACCAAACAAGGCCTTACGTGGTATTTTCTATCCAAATTTTAAATTTCTATTATTGATTGGACTAAGTAGGTAATGGTATGATAGTTGAGGGGATGAAATCATCTAATTGGTAATTTAGAGACTAAGTAGAAAAAAATTAGTACATAATTTATGGGATAAAAAGCAAAAGAAACTCATATTTTTTGTACTATCAAAATTGCTAGAATCACACTCAAGTACACACCCTTTGAGAGTGGATGTATAGTTGGGTGTATAAAATGAATTTGGAGATCATGCAGGGCGCTCTGTAGGGCAAATATTAGCCATCTAGAGTGAGCAAAACAAAAATTGCTAGAATCACACCCAAGTACACACCCTTCAATGGTCCAAATTCAAATGAAAATTTTTCGGAGAAGAGTTGAAAACTTTTCCGGAGAAGAGTTTAGCTTTTCTCCAAAAAAAATTCATTTAAATCTGGACCGTTGCAAACACTCACGGACGGTTGTGATGCGCTCTACACGCCCTGTAGAGCACCCTCCACTACAGGTTTTCGGATCCGTATAAAACATGGTTGTGTATTTTTATTTCCTATCAATATAATTCACATGCATCCGAAGGTATCAGATATACTTGTGTTCGAATGTTCGTATTGCTAGTTTTGTGTCGTGCTTGATGATTTCAGTTTGTTTGCTAAAACTCCTATTTGGATTATGAATTTGTGTACAAATTTATCGAGTGAATATAAAAAATACATTGTCGTGCTGGATTATTTCGCTTAAATCAAAGTACAGTTGTTTTTAAAAAATATATAACCGGAGTTTCATCATTTTCTTGGAAGGCGGGGGCTGCTGTCCCAGCGTGCTGCTGTCCCCGAATTCGGGGCCCACTCCGGCCTCGCTCCGATAATCGGAAGCCTTCACTTTGTAGAGCTCGTCGAGTAGAACAACTGTATAAAAACCGGTTAATTGAATATCATTAAATGTCTGATCGGAGCCCATATAACTCTCGGTCCATGGTTAGTGTGGATTTGATCCAGTGTTTCGGATCCATTCTTTTCAAGATAAAAAGGTTCCGATCAGACACTTAATGATATCCAATTAAGCTGATTTTTTGTATAGTTGTTATACTCGACGAGCTCTACAAAGTGAATGCTTCCGATCATCGGAGCGAGACCGGAGTGGTGCCCGAATTCGGGGACAGCAGCCCTCCCCGTGTCCCATTTTCTTATCAATTGAATAATTATTAACATGGACAATTTTCTTAGCAATTCACCTGACCTTACATAATAAACTAGAGGTGGCAATCTCAACCCATATTTTTTAATCCGTCCAAATTCGCCCACTTATAACCCAACCCAACCCGCCATATTGTCACATGGGTTTAAATAGGTTAAAAATGGGTTCAATATGGGTTCTGTGGTTTTGCTGATTTTCTTTGGCATGTAAATATGTAATGAACGTGTAGTCGTGACTCGTGTACGGCAATTGAGATCCACAGTACTGAGCCAAACCCAAATTAGGAGAGAGAGAGAGAGAGAAGTAGAAAGGTGCAAACGAAGAATATTAATGGACGAGATAAACTTATTAATTTACAGAGGTTCCATGAACAATATTCACGAAGCGATGCAATTTTAGTCATCCATTCGTGTAATTAATTTGTTAGAGATTCATTTTCAATTATGACCAGTCATAATTAATTGTTACCGGTCATAATTGATTTTCAATCCGGACCGTCCAAAAACACTTTGGACATGCACGATTGGTCTCCATATATAAAACCTTCTTTACGGAATAATCTGCAAATAAGATTTTATGTTAAAGGACAGAGAAGAAGACTTCATGTGGGTTTGGATTGTTAAGTCAAAATGATTTTTTTATCTTTATTCAAATTTTTTTCGTATTTTTTAATTTTGCTTCAAATTTTTGTAACTTATTGATTCGTCTCGTTAAGAGGAATCAGAAAGGTAAATTTTTTTTATCGAAACTCAGATTTTTTTTATGAAAAAGATTATTATTTTTTACTTATTTTGTCTTTACTCAAAAATATGAGTTTCAATCATAATTTTTTTACTTTTTCGATTCCTCTCGTTGAGACGAATCAATAAACTACAAAAGTTTTACGCAAAATAAACAAATACAAAAAAAAATTAAAATAAAGAAAAAAAAAGCCACTCAATTTTTAATCCAAACGCACCTGAAGCCGGCGTTGGTATACCGGATATTTTAGCTTAGGGAGAAAAGGAAGTAAAACGGGTCGGGTGGATTTGGACCATAATTTTTTAAATTTTCAATTCCTCTCTTTGAATAGAACCAATAATCGACAAAAAATTGATGCGGAACGTACCAATACAAAAAATAATAATTAAAAATTGGCTTATATAGCTGAAAGACGGTGCCGGGCCGGGTGGGTTTGGGTTTGGCTTGACGCGTATTCGACCTGACTCGTTTCAACCAATTTATTGTTTGACCCATATTTGACTCGCGACCCGTTTCAACCCGCCCAAACCCGCTCATTTACCACATCTATAATAAACCAATTAGTGACCCAAACGGGTTCGCTTGGTGGATTAGACCTGAAATCTACACATTTGAAATCTCTCAGGTGTAAATAACTCATTTGGGGGCCAGTTAATACGGAGTTTTGTTTTGGCTTTAGTTGGGGTATCAGGTAATGAGATTGAACCCCAAAAATTAGTCGAGATGAGCAAGTTGGCACAATCAACTAAGTTATATAAAAGAATGGTCAATTGTAGTATTACGTAGTTCATGAAATGGATTCAACTTTATCTATTCCTGCAATTAATTATGATAACTTTCAAAGTAGCAACGGTGGAGTAGTTAGAAGTATCTTTCTATTTTTTTCATTCTAAAAGTACAGCAGCATAAAAAGTCATTTCCACAAACAAAGGAAAAAGGGTGAAAAATACCACCGTGACATAATAGGCGTAGGAATGAATCCAGGAGTGGATTAGGAGTAGGATAGTACTCATGCGTCACCAAAATTGGAAAATGACTCGTGCTTCTTCTACTACTAATTTATTACTCCACTCTTCTACATCATTCCCTCTTGCGTAAAATTGCAACGAATGTCTTTTTCTTTCACCGAAATTTTTTTTTTTTTTGATCATCAACAACATTCATTTCAAGAAGCCAGGCGGCACTTACAAGAAATAAATCATTACAGTCGGTAAGAGCTAAAT
>JAOTQK010000012.1:11192525-11205736 GCA_025642025.1 Rhododendron ferrugineum
GGGCGGGTGGAGGGTTCGGATTCGGATTCGGATATTGCAATATCCGCCTCCGATCCGCCCCGTTGCCATCCCTACTCTACTGTCTCTATTGCGCGGCTAGCCTCAATCTTCTTAAACATGTGTAGTTCGATTTAGTTCCTTTTAGTTTGTAGTGATTTTGACTTTGGTCCTTCAAGTTTGTCTATCATAAATTTATCATAGAATTCTTGACGTTTTACAATTTGCTTTAATTGGTACTAACATATTCTAAAAATTTTAAAATAAGAGCCAACCATGGAAGCACCACTTGGTAATTTGTAAAATGTATGGCGGATACCATTTTATTTTGGGGCCGGTTCCCCCTCACACAAATGTTGACCCAAATTTTGTAAGGGATTCATTTTGGAGTTCCACGCAGATGATCGGAACCATTCAATTTGTTTAAAACGTATTGTTAAGGATTTTCGTAAAAAATCAACTCATTCGGATCTCGGTAAGTGCTTAATTGGTTCATTCAGTTGGTTCCTATCAAATTTTACAGGATAAAATTGAATGAATTGATCAAGGCCTTACCGATATCAGAATGAGTTGATTTTTTACGATAACTCTTAAAAACCTATTTTAAACGAATTGAACGGCTCAGATCATTTGCGTGAAAACTCTGATTAGTATTGTGTTAAAATATGTGTCAATTTCTGTGTGAGGGGAACCGCCCCTTTTATTTTATGAATCAATTTTGATTCGGAGTAAAAAGGGTGAGAATGGGCTACCAAAGCATAGAAAACCTCCCTTTATTCATGAATCATGAAACATAAATAGAATTCTGGTGGGATTAGGGTTTCTTATTTATACTGGGAGCCCAGACTTATTACTCTTTAGGTCCCTATCGTAGCCCTATATATACACGTTATCCTCTCTAGGTCAGACAAAGTTTTTTCTATTTGTTCACGAAATAGAGGCAGACTTAGAGAGAGCAATCAGACCACGAAAGAATCCATACTCGGTTCGTGTTCTGGACGTGCAAGGAATACGATAGAAGATCGTAAGGTGCAATCGAGCAGTATACGTGGCTTATAGCAAGACGTGTTATAACAAGTTCAACCAGCGTTCGTGTTCGCAGAGAGTTGAGATGAAATCCTAATTCCGCCTTGTAGGATTTTGCTGTTTTTATTGTCTAATTTGTACGCATCATTACTGGTTTCTGGAAATCGTTTCCCAACAATGGTGTGGAAAAACAATTAAAAACCCCCCCACCATATATCTTCAAGACAGCTTCTACAGACATAAATCTCCGAAAATGGGTCTAGAAAGATAAAGAGCAAGATTGATGAAGGTGAATTCTACTTACATGTTGAACTTACTAATTAACATCGAACAATTCCAAACTCATTATGCGTGTTTGCACGTCTATCTCATAAACAATTTTCAATCTTCGAGCATCTCCAGCATACCAAATATCAGAACGAATTTTATCTAAGGATGATTGAATTTTCAAAGAATCCATTAAAATACACAATTTTCAAATAGCAATATGTAAAAAGAAAATAATATACAATTAATCATCCTGCTTCAAATTAAGAAGTGAAATATGAAATATACTTGTATGTTTTGAGATATTTACTAAAACAGTGCTACGAACATAGATAATGTCGTCTGAGATATTTACTTTTAGTAAAAAATTTATGAGGAATTTTATCACTAAAAGACAAGAAAGGTGATGCATTTCTCAAAAAATGGAGTGCGAAAATCGTTATCCACATTGTTTGGTTCTCCTCTCAAAAATATTCTCCAAATTTTTTGATTAATTTGTCATCCGTATTTTTTCATCTTCAGTGATTTTTTTTATTTTTAAATATATATATATATATATATATAGTATACCTCTATTCAAAAAATAAAAAAATTAGTTAAAGACAAAAAATACACAAACTTATATAAGACTTTTTTATCTTTAAATTTTTTAAAATAAACTAAAGACAAAAAATACGCAAATCTATAAATAAATAAAAAAAAGAAGGATTTTGATTTTCGCGCTCCACTTTTTACTGATGGCGCTCCACTTTGTTCATGAAATTATTAGTAACTTCCCGTTAAAAGTGGAGCGTCATCAGTAAAAAGTGGAGCACGAAAATCAATTTCTAGAAAAGAATTACCAGTATCTATCTAAAAAATTCAGGGAAATAATTTTGCCACTCCCTTTTTTGTTAACGCCACTTTCCTACAAGTGTATTTTTGCACCAAAAATACATAGGGGTGAGCATGATCCAAATTGGTTCGGTTTTACACTAAACTAAGAACTAAACCAATACATACGGATTATGAATTTAGAGAACCAAACCAACTCATAAAAGACATTGAACCAAACCAATCCAAACTATTAAAATACGGTTCGGTTTCGATTTTAAACCACGATTTGGAGAAGATAGAGGACTTGTTGGCTGGGCAAGATATGAATGCCCTTTAGGTTTACCACTCTAGCTTTATATAGAATAAGATGTATAGAAAGCTGGGGTAATTAGTCTTGGTAGTGAAGGAATTATAGGAATATGAATGGAATTGTTTTTCATGTATAGAAATTTAGAAATTGGATAGTGGATCTGGTGATGGTGATCCCATGTGCTTTTTGTGTATAATAAATTAATAACCGTAGGAAATTAGGATTGAGTTGTAATATATAGAAGCTTTGTCTAAATTAACTTGACAGAGAAGGAAAACTAAATATTGTGGTAGATTTAATAGGATCAATAAATTTTGAAAGTAGTTGATCACTAAGGCTCTTAGGGGTGATACCGGTCCGGTTTCGACCGGTTTCAGCATATTTTTCGGTCGAAACCGGTTATCCGGTTTCGATTGGCTCAATCGGTTTCGGTTCGGTTTATCCGATTTTCATTCACGGGATATATTTTGGGCCCAACACATCAAAAAATTCACAATTCAACACATAAAATATCAACCAAAAATCCATAATTCAACCTCTTTTTTTGGGCCCAACAAAAAAGGATCAATTTTGAACCCAATACATTAAAAAAAAACCATAAAAATATAATTAAGCCCATAAAACAGTTTATATATATATATATATGGTTGATTTTATATAATAAATATATTTATTAGACCAATATATATATATATAACCGGTCCGGTTTCAACCGGTTTTTAAAACACATAAACCGGATCGAAATTATTTTCCCGGTTTATAAAATTTTATAAACCGAAACCGGATCGAAATTATTCAACCGGTTTAAAAAATTCGGTCCGGTCCGGTTTTTCCGGTTTCGATCGATTTTCCGGTTTCGATTAACAGCCCTAAAGGCTCTCATATTTATTGGGTGAATAATAATTAAATTACACATACATATATATAACTCTATATATAATGATTGTACGGTTCGGATCGGTTTGGAACAATAAACGTGAACGTGAATCCACAAATTAAATTATATAACACGGTTTTTAATTTTTTTAAACCATGACCAAATCATACTACTAAAAAACCAAAGCAAACCAAACTTTTCAATTTGGATTGGTTTGGACTGAATTCGTGGTTTAACGGATTTTTTACTCACCCTTAAAAATACACTTGCAGAGGAGTAACGTAAAAAAAAAAAATAGCAAAATCAGCCAAAATTTACCAGTGTTCAATACTGTTCATCTACCTCGCACAGTCTCTGGCAAAGCTCCACAGCAATAGCTGGCTTCCAGATAAATACGATTGTCGGCTCCCCCTGCATCCTTGCAACCCCATCATCCTCTCTCTCTCTCTCTCTCTCTCACGCACGCACACTCATTTCACAAAAATACTCCAGTAGAACGCATGATTCAACTACTCCTCATGCCTAATTGACCCCCAAATCTCCACTCTCTGATCCCCCCCTTATCTCTCTCTCTCTCTCTCTCTCTCTCTCTCCATGTTACTACATATAGTCCCTCCCTCCCTCCCTCCCTGTAGAATAGGAGTATAATACTACTACACTGAAATAAAGATCAATCCCTTTGGAAGCAACCAAAACACAAACAATGCTTCCTCTGCTCCTCCTCCTCCTCCTCACCCCCGTCCACTCACTGAACCAACAGGGCCTCTACCTCCACACCCTCACCCTCTCCCTCTCCGACCCAGACAACTTCTTCTCCACCTGGAACCAGAGGGACCCCACCCCCTGCAACTGGACCGGAGTCACCTGCGACACTCAGTCGGAGGAGGTCTACTCACTCGACCTCTCCTCCGCCAACCTCTTTGGCCCTTTCCCCTTACCCCTCTGCCGCATCAACACCCTCACCTTCTTATCTCTCTCCAACAACTCCATCAACTCCACCCTCCCGGACAACATCTCCGATTGCCAATCCCTAAAACACCTCGACCTTTCTCAAAACCTACTCACTGGATTCCTACCCACTACTCTCTCTCACCTACCCAACTTAAACTACCTCGATTTGACCGGAAACAACTTCTCCGGCGACGTCCCGCCGAGCTTCGCCGCCTTCCCCCGCCTCGAGGTGCTCTCTTTAGTGGCCAATTTGTTCGACGGTGAAATCCCTTCCTTTTTGGGTAACATCACCACTCTGAAGCAGCTGAATCTCTCTTACAACCCGTTTACACCGGGTCGGGTCCCGCCGGAGCTGGGGAACTTGACGAATTTGGAGATCTTGTGGATGTCCGAGTGTAACTTAATGGGTCCGATCCCCGACTCGCTGGGTGGACTCAAGAAGTTAAAGGACTTGGATTTGGCTCTGAATAACTTGAATGGGAATATACCGAGTTCGCTCACTGGGTTGACGAGCGTTGTGCAGATAGAGCTGTATAATAACTCATTAACCGGGGAGCTCCCGGCGACGGGGTGGAACAAAATGACGTCGTTGCGGCTGCTGGACGCCTCGATGAATTACTTGAGTGGGTCCATTCCAGATGAGCTGTGTTCTCTGCCACTTGAATCATTGAATCTGTACGAGAATCAGTTAGAAGGAAATTTACCGGAGAGTTTAGCGAAGTCTCCAAATTTGTTTGAGTTAAGGTTGTTTGGAAACCGGTTAACGGGGGAGTTACCGGCGGATTTGGGGAAGAACTCTGCGCTGTTGTGGGTTGACGTGTCGAGCAATAAATTCCAGGGACAAATCCCATCTGGGTTGTGTGAAAAAGGTACTTTAGAGGAGCTTTTGATGATATACAACTCGTTTTCCGGCGACATTCCGGCGAGTTTAGGGGAGTGCACGAGCCTTACGCGGGTCCGGTTGGGGTACAACAACTTTTCCGGCCAGGTTCCGGCGGGACTCTGGGGGCTTCCCCACGTTTACTTGCTCGAGCTGGCCGACAATTCGTTCTCCGGCGGTATCGCGAAGACGATCGCCGGAGCGTCGAATTTGTCGGCGCTGGTGATATCGAACAACGGATTCTCCGGCGGTATCCCGGAGGAGATTGGGTGGTTGGAGAATCTCACGGAGTTCACCGGAAGCAATAACCGGTTTACCGGGTCGTTACCGGATAGTATAGTGAATCTTGGGCAACTGTGGAAGCTGGATCTTCACAACAATGGCTTATCTGGGGAAATCCCAAGTGGGATTCATTCATGGAAGAAACTCAATGAGCTGGATTTGGCTGATAATGACTTTTCTGGGAATATTCCAGATGAAATTGGAACTTTGTCAGTTCTAAATTACCTTGATTTGTCTGGGAATCAACTTTCAGGGAAAATCCCACTTGGGCTGCAGAATTTGAGGCTAAATGAGCTCAATTTGTCCAGTAACCACCTCTCAGGTGATATTCCTCCTTTTTATGCTAAGGAGATTTATAAGTCCAGCTTTTTAGGTAACCCTGGTTTGTGTGGTGATATAGCTGGTCTGTGTGACAAGAAAACTGGGTATAAGAATATGGGTTATGTTTGGTTACTTAGATCAATCTTTATGCTGGCTGGGATAGTGTTCATTGTGGGTGTTGTTTGGTTTTACCTGAAGTATAGGAATTTCAAGAAAGCAAAAAGTGCGACTGACAAGTCGAAATGGACTCTAATGTCGTTCCACAAATTGGGTTTTAGCGAATTCGAAATCTTGGATTGTCTTGACGAGGATAATGTGATTGGAACTGGATCTTCTGGGAAAGTTTACAAGGCTGTTCTTAGTAGTGGAGAGGTGGTGGCGGTGAAAAAGCTATGGGGCGGAGGGGCAAAAATGGCGGTGGATAGTGGAGATGTTGAAAAGGGTGGCAATGTTGTTCAAGATGATGGTTTTGAAGCAGAAGTCGAGACATTAGGAAAGATAAGGCACAAAAACATTGTGAAGCTATGGTGTTGTTGCACTACCAAGGATTGCAAGCTTTTGGTGTATGAGTATATGCCTAATGGGAGTTTAGGGGATTTGCTTCATGGAAACAAGAGTGGGATGTTGAGTTGGCCTATTAGGTATAAGATCGCGATGGATGCAGCAGAGGGGCTTTCGTATTTGCACCACGATTGTGTGCCTCCGATCGTTCATAGGGACGTGAAGTCGAATAATATCTTGTTGGATGGGGATTTTGGAGCACGAGTGGCAGATTTTGGAGTGGCGAAAGCGGTGGATGCGATTGGGAAAGGGGGGAAATCAATGTCTATAATCGCAGGGTCCTGTGGATACATTGCGCCAGGTTAGTGTGTCCATATGTTTTGTCATTACCATTCCCCGATGTTATATTTCACTAATGTTAGATAATTGCTGTTGTGGTTGAGTGCACGTTTATAGTAGTTCGCGAACAAAAACAGGTCATTGATAGGTAGATACTGATATTTGTTTCTATCATGATCTGTTCTGTTTTCTTAGTTAACTGCAGGTTTCTAATAGTTCAAAACGCCCATTGCTCTGTAAAATATTACCTAAAGCTAAAAGTATCCAATAGTAGCCAAATTGTATTTGTTATGATAGAGCAACCAAACCTAACAGAATCATCTGATGGCTATTGAGAACGAATTGAATTAGATGGTTCTGTTTTTTCAAATCCTTTTTACTTGTTCCACTTCGTGGATATTATTATTTGGTTCTTATCAAACCGATGACTTCTTCTGCGAATTTAGCTATTCTTAGCAGTCAAATTAATAAGTTTGTGTCAGTTATGCATCAAACCGACGAATACCTCTTATTTCCAGTCTTTTCTTGAAGTTCTTGGCTTACTTTGGCAAATCAATAATATCTTCCATCCACTCTGAAAGTTCCAATCATACTAGAAATCAGAATGAATTAGACTTGTTATGTCAAATTGTCAGTAGTCGTATTCAGTTCAAACAAATGTTGGTTTTGAGTACTTAGCATCTGGTTGTTATTATTTCTAGATTATCCTTTCAATCCCTCAATTTAATATTTACTTGTCCATTGCAGAATATGCATACACACTGCGAGTGAACGAGAAGAGCGACATATATAGCTTCGGCGTGGTCATCCTCGAATTAGTCTCCGGGAGGCTCCCAGTGGACCCCGAATTCGGGGAAAAGGATTTGGTCAAGTGGGTATGCACTACTCTTGACCAAAAAGGCATAGACCATGTACTCGACTCAAAGCTCGATTCGTGTTTCAAGGAGGAGGTATGCAAAGTGCTCAACATTGGCCTCCTCTGCACCAGCCCTCTGCCGATCAACCGCCCCTCCATGAGGAGGGTGGTGAAATTGTTGCAAGAAATAGGCGCCGAAAGCCAGTCCAAGAATGGGAAAGATGGGAAGTTGACGCCTTATTACTACGAAGACGCTTCGGATCAAGGAAGTGTTGCTTGAGAAACGGATGTGGAAGGAGGAGAGGGAGAAGGATTGGGCTTCTTTTTTTAGATGTTTTTTCTCAGTTCTTGTTCCCTCTTGAGCGTTTGTTTGCTGTCTTCGGTGAAAGGAAAGAGTTAGAGGTAGTGGTTTTCAAAAAGAGAAATTTGGTCTTGTGAGTTCATGTTTGCTTGTATATTGTTAACTACTCCTATAATTAACTATCAAAGTCTTCCCTCGTATCAAGTTTTATCTACAAGTCATCTGGATAAGTTCCTGCCTCTTGTTGAATGTAAGGTTGTAAACGAGCCGAGCCAAGATTCGAAGTGTTCGAGCTTAAAAAGACACCAGTAGACAGTAGTTGATTGGAGCAAAAATGTTCAAGCTGGCCTCAAATCGAGGAGCCAAGCTCGGTCATAAACTTGAGCTTGAAAAAAGCATGATAATCCTTTCAACCATATTTGCAAATTTGCTCAAAAATCTTGCAAAATCGAAAGAATAAGGGGCAAGTAAGTGCAACTTTACAAATTTTGTTAATACAGGTTTGAGTTTACTGTCCTACTCAAACCGAGCTAGGGTATACTGGAGCTTGGTTTGGTTATAAATTGAACTTAAAAGTTTTGCGAGCTCAAAGTAGCTTCCAAGGAACCACGCTCAAGTTGTTAATGAACAACTCGGTTCGGTTCGGCTCGGTTTGGTTGAGTTGACTTGTTTGAATTTTTACCCAAACATGCCCATTTGTACAGTCCATTGATGTTGAATTCTCTCTGGCATCTCTCAGGTGATTTTTCCTTTTTCACCTAAATCAAATTTCTTGCATTTAACAACTTGTGCCTTAAATGGTACTAACTACTAGTCTGTGTACAACTGTCTTTATGAAATATCAATATTTTGATAAGATCCAAAGAATGGAATCTCTCCTACAATTCTCTAGGGTTAAAATTCTTTTCGAGACTCAGAAATATTTACAAACCCTCCGTTTTTACCATATGGGTATATTACAGAGGGACAGCTCTATGTATCTCAATAATGAGGGTTGTTATGTAGGGTTGGTCCTTATGGACCCTTCTCATTTAATGCTCTCTCTCTCTCTCCATTTTGTAATAGGAGAAACAAATAACAAATGAAACTGGAGGGGAGAACCATAGTGGTCTTGGCAATAACCTAAAAAACATTTCTTTCTGTTGAGCACATGTATATATCTGTCTGTATGTGTTTTTGAGAAGAAGTGGGCGAAACGAGAGGGAAAGAAATGTCACCAAGTTTGCGGAGAAATTTTTGGGTGCAAATAGGGTATTGTTGACGTGGTACCCGTGCAACGCATTCGGGTCGTCCAAAAATACAACCAACGGTCCAGATGCAAAGGTATCAAACTGATTTAAAAAAGAAAAAGAAAATGAAAAGGCTGTTACAATTCCGACCGTCGGTTGCTTGACTTGAACGGTTGAGATGCGTTGATTGGATATGACGTGGTACCTGATTTGCAACAAAAAATTTCTCAAGTTTGTACCACACATAGGAAGGATCCTTTTGCATATAACCCATACTACAACAGTTCTTTACAGGTGTACATTTATGTACAGATTTATGGTCATGGCAGTTGTCCTCAGCTCAGCTCTGCAAATTCACTGTTGTGAAAACTCACTTTGTTCAGTACTTATACAAGTCTTGAAAAAAAAAATACTCTCAGCAAATTTTTTAATAAGTTTCTCTATCTCTCTATTTATTATCACTCTTTTTTTTTAACTTAACGGCGAAAAAGAAATTTTATTAACCTTTGAAATTGTTACAAAGGTTAATAGGATAAGGAGAGAACAAAAGTTCAATCCGAGCCCCAATCCTTGATTGGCAAGATTTCACCTTTAGGTGTTGGAGCTTTATTTCTTTTGGGTGTTTCCTTGGGGGTGATTGACCGGCCGGTCCAAAAAACTGGACCGAAACTCCAGTAACTCTTGGACGACATCAAAAAGCACCTAATACGAAAACAAGGAGAGGAAGAATGTTGTATCTTGAACTTTATATAATACATCAATACAAGTGTAGACACCCCAATCTGGGCTTCCAGATTAGTTTACTTTCGGTTTCTGATTCCCCGATGATGAAATCGGATCAAGAACACCTTGGGAATGATAAGTGTTTGAGTTTTGAGAAACCCTTGAACCTAACCTAGCCGAAACCACTTAAAAAGCCAAAAAGCCTAAGCTGACTGGCGTGCGCTGCACCCAAACCCCCGCGCACTGGTCAAATTGCCAGGTGTGGTCAACAGTCAAAATTTGACCGTTGACCATCGCGCGCGCCAGACCCAGTGCAGCGCGCGATGGTCACAACCTGTCCCCATCACCTTTATGGGTTGGTAAGCTTACCTGCCAAGTAACCTCCAGCCAGCCTCGTGGACTGGCTGGCATCCTCTCTTTGGACCAGACCTAACTCCCCATTTCTCCTATAAATACCCCATGGTTCTTCCATTTAAAGGGTTCCAAGTTTTTACCAAGTAAAAAGAAAGCCCTAGGCATAAGGTTCCACCTTCAACAAGCCCTCTTGTTCTTTGCTTCGACCACTCAATCAAGCCTTCAAACATCAAAGCTCAAGCACTCTTTCAAACTCAATCTAGGTATAACATACATACTTTTTTTCAGTTCTGATCCCTGAAGGGGGCTGACAGGGTCAAGGTTGGTAATCAATAACAGTCCTGACCCTAAAACTGGCAAGAATCGTGGTGGTAAGAACCAGCGCGCGCTTGTCCCACTATCGCACGCGCCACTTTGTGGCTACACGCGCAGGACAACGTGGGGATTGGTGTCTTGCTGTTTTATGCATTTCTTTCCATATAGATCACTGCTGAGCATGATAAAAACCATTTTATTGCTTTCCTTAGCTTAAAACTGCTAGTTGTAAATGTTAATTTGCATTTTGGATGCTGTGGAGTACCATTGGAATCATTCTGGATATGTACCAGAACCCAGAAACGTGTAAACCAAACACTGGAAAATTGACTCATACCATCGCGCGCCAGGGCGCATCCATCGCGCGCTAGAGCGCATCAGCGCGCGCTGGTTAGTCCTTGACCAGTGAGTGATTTTTGCTTCGGTAACTTGGCTTTAGGCCTTTGTTTTTGTCCCCACACTGTTTATGGGGTGTTTTGTTAAATTATAGGGCTTTTTCAGCCTTTAAACTGCTTAGAATTGCTTATTAACTGCCTATAAACTGCTTGATTTATCCTGGGTGTGCACTGGTCCTTCCAGAGCCCAGAGGGTTTGAGAATAAGAGTTGTGGGCTTAGGCTTACTGGCGCGCGCTGGTCTCTTAGTGCCGCGCGCAGATGTGATCAGCATGCAGTGACTTGATCAGTGCATACTGATTTCTTTCTGCGTACGACACTCCGAGACAGGAGCCTTCCAGTCTGTTTAATTCCCACAGCGGTCTATTTTCATCCTATACTAACTGTTTCAATAAGCAAGCATGTTTTCTATCACATCCTGCAAACATGTTACAGTTTAATCCCCATTAATTGTTCCCCCGCCCTAATTGGCTAAAAATCGATTAATAAAAGAAGAATCGCCATATTTTCAAAATGCCTAAGTAGAGACCGATCTCCAGATTGGGCGAGAGGGGTGCCATAAAACCCTTCCTCTCTCGTAATCTGGCTCCCGAACCCAGATATGGTTATGACGGATTGGTACCTTCACTTTTTCAAAACAAATAGCGCGGCAGGTGCTTCGAAATACGGTTCCTTGGGTGTCGAACCTTCAAACCCGAGTGGCGACTCTGTATTTCGAGCGCTTGCCTCCCGCGCTCGCGCTCCCTCGATCCGATAGAAAGGAACGGAATCCTTTTTTCTCAGGGCACGCTGCCCACAACAAGATCCCTTTATATACAAGGAGGGATATCTAAAGAAGGAAACAAGAATAAATTATTCTAGAGAATATACTCAATATCCTAGTGATACAAATCGATTCTAGAATATCCTAGAGATACACAAATCTAGAATATTCTAACAGCCCCCTCAAACTCAAGGTGGGAGAGTAGTTACCAACTTGAGTTTGGTAACCAAGTCCTGAAATCGTCCCGGTAGGTGCGCCTTGGTGAATATATCAGCTGTCTGTTCAAGGGATGAGACTGGGAGAAGTCGAATAGTACCACGTGTGACATGTTGGCGCACAAAATGACAGTCAATCTCAATATGTTTCGTGCGATCATGAAAGACGTCATTATGTGCAATCTGAATAGCACTGTGATTGTCACAACGAAGTATGGTGGCAGTATAGTGGTTGACACCCATGTCTTCCAATAACCATCGAAGCCATAAGAGTTCTTGAGCAGTGTCAGCAAGAGCACGGTACTCAACCTCGGTGCTGGATCATGCAGTAACAGTTTGCTTCTTACTTCTCCAAGAGATAAGCGAATCACCGAGAAAGAAGCAGTAACCCGTAGTAGAACGACGATCAGTAGGGTCTCCAGCCCAATCAGCATCAGAATAGGCATGGAGAGTAAGAGAGGAGCGAACGGAATAAAAAAAGGCCATGGAACAGAGTGCCCTTAATATAGCGCAAAATGCGAAGAACAACTGCATAATGGACGAATCGAGGAGCAGATAAGAATTGGCTCACAAGATGGACGACGTAGGCTATGTCTGGGCGAGTAACAGTAAGATAGACAAGGCTCCCTATAAGTTGCCGGTAGAGTGTAGCATTAGTCAATAGTGTGCCATCCAAAGGAGTAAGACGAGTGTTCGGCTCGAGAGGAGTGGATGCAGTCTTACTGTCTGTAAGACCAGCCCGTGCTAACAGATCAGAAGCATATTTCGCTTGAGAGAGATAACATCCATTGGAATCTTTTGAGATTTCAATACCAAGAAAATAGCTGGGCGAGCCAAGGTCTTTCATCTCAAAACTACGACAAAGATACTGTTTGAAGCTAGAGATACCAGTGACATCATCTCCAGTGATAATCATGTCGTCCACATAAAGAAGAAAAATAATGGTTCCATGCTCAGTCTTGCGAATAAAAAGTGCAGAATCATGAGGACTAGAAGTGAAACCAAAATCGCCAATGATGGTACAAAATTTGGAGAACCAAGCTTGGGGAGCTTGCTTAAGACCATATAAAGCATGACGAAGGCGATAGACCTGGTGTGGAGAGTGAGCATACCCAGGAGGTGGCTTCAAATAGACTTCCTCAGCAAGATCGCCATTAAGAAATGCATTTTTTACATCCATCTGATGAAGGTCCCATTTGCAAATTGTAGCAACAGCAAGCAAACTCCGAACAAAGGTTAAACGGGCAACGGGAGCGAAAGTCTCCTCATAATCAATGCCATATTCCTGGGTAAAGCCCTTTGCAACAAGACGGGCTTTGTATCGTTCAATGGAGCCATCATAGTGGGCATCCAAGGAGCATGCGCATCATATATGGACATTACACCCCTTTATGAGTGCTCATCCAGTCATGCTTCATGATCGTGTCGTTTCCGTATCAAAAATAATTTGTAAAACAGAATAATTACTACTACCTAAAAGATAGCGGTAAGTAC
>JAOTQK010000012.1:11210284-11221781 GCA_025642025.1 Rhododendron ferrugineum
ACCATATTATATACAGGTGTGTACCATAGTATAACCGGGCTACGTTCAGGAAATTTGTGGTTCCCAATAGTCCGGCCAAATTTCTTGAATTTGGCCGGTTATACTATGATACACACCTGTATATAATATGGTACACGGGCTACGTTCAGGAAATTTGTGGTTCCTAATAGTCCGGCCCCCTTCAAATATTGGTAAGAAATTTTTTTTCCCACCAAAACGTTACCGTTTTGTCCCTGGTAGGGGCTGCTCCAGCAGTTTACCCTCAAAACTACATCGTTTTGAGGGTGTGGGTTGGGGCTGCTGTCCCCTCTGGACAGCAGAGCCCCCGGATCCGTTTGATTACCATCGGTTCTAATGAAATTGTCATCCTTCCGTCCAACGTTGGGCCTTGGTTCCATAACTAATTGTCATTGGAACACAATGAAATCACTGCAAGATTATGATCTGAACCGATTGTCAGATAGTAAACCAAAGAGAGAGAACTAATTGGCGTTGGCCTTAATTCTCCCAACATTCAAATAGCACATTAAAAGCATTAGTTTTCTTTTCTTCGCAAATGTCACACACAATTGGAGCACTAAACACAACAAATAAAAATGAAATCAGACTCCAGACTTGCCATAACCTCTCAGAAATTTCACACATTTTGGAGAATGTGTTGTTAGGGTACTGTAAACCTCAGAATAAATACACAACAGACTAAATGAATTTTTTACCAAAAGTAGTTACAAAAAAGACACCCCAAACACAAGTACACGCCCTAAACAACCCAAAACCTAATGGTGAACATTCTGACTACACACAGAAAGATGTGGAAGCTCAACAAAATGCCAATGCTGTTCCACAAAAAACACTCTCGAGAATTGGTAATGTATATTTGTTTCATTACCTGGATATCAACCAATTCCCAGTACCATGCAGGCAAATTTCCAACAATAGTCAACCCTATGAGACGTTATGATTTCTGAAGCACACACTTCTCGTAAAGGGAAAGGATGTCTTTCTTGTTTGGATTCCTCAACTGAAGCAGCTGAGCACCGAAATTATGTTTTGTCAGCTCCTGCCTCAGTTTCTGAACAGTAAACCTTGTATAATCTTCTGAATTCGTTTGCTGGCTGTGATTATCCTCATCACCCTTGAACACCGACCCTCCATCTTCCGGCTGTTGGCCCTTTAAGGAGCTAGTCATAGTTCTCGATCTCTTATTTCCTCTCACTGCCGTGTCATCCACATCCATATCCTGAACCGATTCCACACCCATTTCGAAATCATCAATTCTTAGCCGTTTCCCATGAGAAGCCGTTTTAAGCTTATTACCAAGTGCCGTTTCGTTGAGTTGAACTTGGGTCAATTTTTGCTGAAGCGAGTCAAGTTTTCCTTGTGTTAATTGTAACTGAAGAGAGAGTGCTTCTGCTCTATTGTTTGCTTCTGCACAAGCTGCTCGCTCAGTCTCTAATAGGCTCTCAAGGACTTGAACCGTACTAGCTCTCTGTTCATTGTTAGATTTTAATAGCAACTCAATTTCCTTCTCCCTTTCTTCGACTCTTGCCTCTAGCATTGTGACTTTTGAAATAGCATCCAGTTCAGCAACCCTGTATCTCTCGGATTCATTCGCCAGGTCACATTTTTGCCTGTCTAAACTTTCGATAAGCCTCTCTGATCTCTCGATTTGGGCTAACCTTTCCATTGCTACACGCTGAATTTCGGTTTTGTCCTTTTGAGCAGTGACAGCCTCTGAGCGTGCTCTATCAGCTAATTCAGTTGCTCTTTTGGCTTCCCTCTCGGCAGCTTTGCATCTCTCTTGAACTTCCTCAAACCTGTTGAATTCGGATAGGTATCTTTGTTCCAAATGGATTTTTTCCTGTTCCAGTATCCGGGCTTCTCTTTCATATGATTGAGCTGTAGCATTTGCAGCTTCTAATCTCTCACCTAACTCCTTAATTTCATGCTTAATCGCAGAGACTTCTGAATCATAGTTCTTTATCTTCGACTCAGCTGCCTGTGGTAATGATAAAGCACATGTCAACGCTACTATGCAAATCAGTAAATTGAGATGAGTACTGCTAGGGATGAATATATGTGCACATCCATATCATTCAGAATGTAAAGCGGACAGATCAATCTGACTGGAGTCTTCTTACAGTAATATGGTAAATGCTGCATAAGATACATCTGCTATATTTTTCCTAAGGTACTAAAACAAGATTAATTTGAACTACCAAATATCCCCACAGTACCCTGAAAGAGAAAGATAAATCTTACTGCAGTGAGACAATACGTAATGTTCACTATTCGAAATTCAAATCCATTATGCTATCAAGATGCAAAGAATAGCCAAACTAAAACTAGCATATAAAAAACAGTAGGGGACTCAATTGCTCCAGTCCCTGCAAGGTAAAAAAGCAACAAAAGTGTGCAGGATGTAAAAGATTATTCCCAAATGGTGTAAAAGCCCAAAACTCACCTTCAATTCCAAACTCAAAGTTGTCAAGCGCTGCTCTGCATATTCAATCTTTGATGCCTTATCCTTTATTTCCTCTTCCTGCAGGTTCATCACCAAAAGAAGAAAAACAATAAACAAACAAATCACAACACTCCGGTATCGTCAACTGCTACAAAGGTGATACACTGCAAAAGAAATTACTAAATCAGAGGAAGAAAGAGATTCACCTTCTCAGCCAAGGTATAAGAAAATTCTTCCCTCAAAGCATCTTCCCTCTGCTGTGTCTGCTTATTACTGCGTTCCTGAACAACTGCTGCCTTCTCAAGAGCAGCTTTTGCTTCCCTGACAGCAATATCATACTTCCGCTTCCACTCCTCAGCCTCCTCTTGAGCAGACTGTGATTGTTCCCTGGCAGCAGCAATTCTTGCCTCTGCAGCGCTGCTCTTGGACTTCAGAATCGCAATTTCTGCGCTTAACTGGTCTTCTTCAGCCTTCTGCCTCGAAATGACCTGTTCATATTTCCTTTTCCAATCCAATGACTCGTGTTTGGTAGAGGCTAATGATTTTGATAAGCTAGAACTCCTCTCTTCCAATGAGCTACATTTACTCTGCAAATTTGTTATCCGACTCATATAATCATCTGCAAGCTTTTTCTTGTCGTTTATAGCATCCTCGTAACGCTTCAAATATTCAGATTTATACGTTTCGCTAGCTTCTAATTGCTTGTTAAGCAAACCCATCCTATCTTCAATTGAGCGGCATTTCAAGGCAAATGAACTCCTCTCTGATCCAATTTGATCTATCTGCTTCTTGATGAGATCAAGGATAGGACCTTCCAAACTGGGGATCACACGTGCATATTTAGTTAAGATTCAAAACACATTAAATAAGTAACAAAGGCTGATGTTAACCTTTGTCTTAAAAAGATGGCCAGTTTCCTCCATTTTTCTGGGCCATGAGATGATGCTTCATACTTTGATAAAATATTATCAAGAACCTGCATAACATACAACCACATTATATTCCAAGGACCAAAACGAATTCCAAATCTTTCTATTTTCTAATTCTACAAGGAACCCAGCGTATCAGGTCCATAACCATACCAACACTGAAATAAGCATGAACTTTTAACTTGATCGTAAATATGTATGATCACACTAACAAAACTAGAAAACTTAATGCACTCCATATACACAAGTTGCACTTCGGCCATGACCATCAACAATCAGGCGTCCATCACCGTCGACTTCCAAGACAATTGGGCTGCTTTTGCAAAGCCTCTATTATGTAGTTAGCTAACTAACAAGTTACAACTTACAACTTACAATTAATCTCGGAGCTTTATTTCTAATTTATGGTTCTGACTTCCACTTCATAGCTCTCTCTCTCCCTCCCTCCGATTTGGGTAGAGTGAGCAACCAAACGAAATCCCCAGCCACCAGACCGACTTGATATAACCCGAACCCACCCAGTCTAATCTAAAAGACGGTCCTAGTGTTTTTCAAATCAGGCTGACCACTTCGATTCAGTTGTCAATTGTCCCCAAATCCAGATGCCCTGAACCAATTTCAACCCAATTTTTTAAGGTAGTTCATTAGTCAGCTAAAAAATGTTTCACTTTAAAGCTTCAGTTAAAATGTTGGCTTTCTATTTTGAAAACTATTGACAAATTAAACATTTTAGACGATAAATTCAGAAAACCATAATTACTGAGATTTAGAAATGACTACAACAAGAAATAGGTATCTCATTTTAACTCAGAGAAAACCCAATGACAAAAGAGTAGAATGAAAAAGTATAACGAATGAGAATGCCTGCCTTGCTTTAATCGAACAGAAAACGAGCAACATATTAACACACAGTCACACACTCACCTTAAGAATGTTGTCCACTTTTGCATCGGGAGCATGGCAAGCTGATCTCAGTTCCTTTTCCATGTTCTGTATAGCATTTGATAATTGTAAGTATGCCTCCCTAAAAGCATCCCTTTTGTAGTCCTGCATTAACAGCCAATCTCAATGATTAATGCCAGCAATATTTGTTACCACAAAGCTGGACAGCCAGGACTAAATACTGCTTGATAAGATGAACCTAATTTAGTTACTCAATTAAGAAGTCATACTGTATATTCTAAGGTGTACAAAGAATGGAGAGAGTCCAAAATTTACATTGGGGCACAATCAAAAAAATAATTTGCGCAGGCCTCATTATCGGCACATTTTGCTAAACCACACAATTGAAAAGAATTCCCTTGTGCAGTTAACCATTTGGATGACAAATCCAAATCCATTCTGTCTTGATTGGAAGGAATGCCTATACCAGTACAAGTAGAGAAACTGACATGGTATACTAATAAGTGTTCTTATTTCGGAAATGAGTAACAGTAAAAAGTAACCTGAAATATATCATTCTGGTAAGCTAATCATGTAACATACCTATGATCAAAGTAAATATAGTAGTTTCTTTTTTTTGTATTGGAAGTTGGCCAATGAATGAAAGGGGCGTGGTAAATTGAATTTTTATTGTTGCCTATACAGGCAACATGGATGGTCTGAACGCAAATTGTTATGGTACGAGGAAAAGGAACGTGGCACACCATATACCCTAAATTGTGGTAAGGTAGGATTAAGCTTCTATTGATTACAAAATTAGAATGTACTTATTTTGAGCAAGTAAATTTAGTATAAATAAAAGAGTTTCCAGAATTTTAATGCACACGCAGCACACCACATTTCTCCGAGCATAAAAACCAATAATCTAACATTTTATCTTGCCAAAGCTCCACTTTCTACATTTTTTCACTTTATCACATTTGATACGTTGGGAACAATTTGTGAATAACTTCGGATTGCTAAAGTCACTTTTTCGGAACAAAGATGCACAACGTTCGGACTGTACATTAAATTTTGCAATTCGGTACAAGCATTCCCAGGTAACATATGTTTGTTGAGTGTTAGACAGAAATACGGGGGCCAAAATGAAGTGTCCAAGCTTGAAAGAAGCTAATTGTCAGTTTGAGAAGCTTTAGACTCAATCCCCATTGTCAAAACCTAGGAAGCAGGGACACGTCAAAGAAGGATACATGTCCATCTCAGACACATGTTGGACACCAACACTTCTTGAAACGTGTTACGAGTCCAATTCCAATACTCTTTTTTGTGTCCATAAATAAGAAATAAAATTCTTAATTCCGACATGTGTTCGATATTCTTTCTGCAATGTGTCGGACACTTCTTAGGTGTCTATGACTAAGAAATTGGCATGCAATCGACATTTTTTAAATACTTAGGTAACGTGTGATTATCATCAACATTCTGAAAACTGACATCATTATCGAATGCAAGTTGGACATAATTATATTTCACTCAAAATTTATAGCAAAATGCAAATAGATACACTAAGGGTGTGTTTGCTAACCATTTTATTTTCAGTTTTTAGTTTCAGTTTTTACTTTTTTCAAAATTGAAACAGAAAACATGTTTGGTAATTTGTTTCTGTTTTTGGTTTAATATAAACGTTTTATAAAGTTTCTGAAATATATGAAAACAAAGAAAAGAAGTTTTACCCTGTTTTCAAAACACACCCTTTCCTCTTTTTCACTACCCCGATCATATGCCGATGGTCTCCTCCTTCACCTGGTACGCTTCTCTCTCTCTCTCTCTCATAATATCCGACTGAATATCCTCGTACGTAACCACTGGAACTTTCGCCGAACGACCAGAGATACTCCGTCTCGGTGTTCCGCGTTCCAGCTTAGAATCTCTCTCAAAACCCTCTCCTGCACCACACCGGCGTTCTTCGTCATCTCTTTGATGAACTGAAGCGCCATGGCGTGCTTCTCGCAAGCCAGTGGGATCATTGGCAACGGCAGACCAGATTCAATGGCCATGATGATCAATGGAAAAAGGTTGTTTTTAACTCGGAAAATGTGATGGCTTAATTTTTTTGCTGATCAAAGATTTGAAGATAGCAAGCAATGTGGTTTAAACACTCGAAATTGGGTTGGAGACGTGACTGACAGACGAGTAGATGATATCAAAAAAAGTGTTTTTCCAAGTTTTTTTTATTTATGTAGAAACACAAATATTATCAAACATGTTTCTTGTTTTTGTTTTCATGAAAACATAATCATGTTTCTACTTCTAGTTTTTTAAAAACAAAAAACTGAAAAGGTTACCAAACGCACCCTAAAGAAATGTTAGGAAGAGGTTTTTTAAAACATTTTCTTTAGTTCAATGTCCATCAGATTCTTCATAACTTCTTGCACCGTAGTTATTATTTAGTATAGCCCAGGCGCAAAGTTCTGTTGGGCCTGAGGCGAGGTGCGCGCCTTTTTGAAGAGAGGCGCACCTATGCGAAAAAATAATTATTTTTTGAAAATAATTGTGTTATGTGCGCTAAGCTCGCCTCTTTGTGCGCTTTTTTGCGCCTTGTCGCTTTTTTGCGGTTTTTGCTTGCCTTTATCAAGTCGCCTCACCTGGGGGTCAGCAAGGTGTTGGGGGTGAGCCGAGCCGAGCCTTGGGCCTAGGCGCGCCTTTGACAACTAATAGAGTGTAGACTCATGGTGATAGATACCTCTATAATTGAATATTTACGAAACAGAGTATCCCCAATGTGTTCGTGTCCTATTTCTTGAAAAATAGCATATCCGCGTGTCCGTGTCGTGTCTTGTACATATTCCATTTGTTTGAAATTTCTTTCAGAGAAAAAATTGACTCACTCAAGTTACTTATTTGAGCTCAGAGCTACACATATAGATAACGTGTTTGGAATAACAGCAGTAATACGTAACTATTCCATCCTACATAAAAACAAGTTTAAAGGGTAGGACATAATTCTTCAGCTCCAATTAATATTGAAGTCTCTGGAAGCTTTAATGTAATCATATATCATTCGGATGTTACGCATAAAATGACAGACAGTTCATACACGATACAATTACCATCAACAAAATAAAAGAAAATTGCCGATCAAAAAAAATAAGATTTGAGCATGAAAGAAACTGCACACTTCTATGATCGAATGGGAAAAAAAGGAAAAGAAAGCAAGGATTACCTCAAATGCCTTCCTTAAAAAGTCTAGGAGACGCTTTTCATATTTTTGTCGTGTTGAACCAGCACCTATAGCAGTATTATTGAATGCGGCCATCGACTTTTGAACTGCTTCTTCATGTGCTTCCCTTAGAGCAACCTACAATCGCCTAACAATCAGAAAGCATTCAATCCAACAAGTCGGCTGAAAGCAACAAAACTCACTTCCTCAGGCGGCTTTGAACGGTCAAAAGAAGACATATAAACATTAGTTGCTAAATCATATGCCCTCTGACATTCTGCTTCTTCAACACTCTGCAAAACAGTTGAAACCACAAGAAAGTTGTCCAAAGGATTACTAGCACATACTATTAATTTGCTCAAGCATCACACTAGTATCAGTCTTCCGAAGCAAATAAAGCAATCCAGACAAAATTTATTTGTAGCATCCACTGGTACAAATTCACAAGCATGAAGTTCGTAAATAAAGCAGAAGTATAAGAAAGGACAAGAAGACAAGAATCAATTTGTTGTTCTACAAGATTCTTTTTAGTTTTTCTTGAGATAATTCTCCAAAACATGGCAATTGAGCTTTCAAGATTGAACCAACGAACATATAAATCTAAGGGCAAAGTCATTTACTTTGCATCAATCTTTTATAAGTCAACTGCAAAACATGGAAGATATATTCCATGAAGGATAGAAGGTTGTGCCAACGCTAAGCCATTTTAGCAGGGAAATCATTCTATCTTTGCTTTCCTTCCAGGTGGAACAAAGGAAGCAAGGCACTGTGACATGACACCAATATCGTGATAATGTTTGCAGCATTTTGCACACTCGAGCATTGATAGCACAAGACTGAAAAAGCATACAGCCTTCAAGCGCACCAACAATCAAAACTTACAAGAAATCATGCGAGCATAGACAAAGGGAATAGGAAAAAAAGAGAGCTCAACAAATAATGGTACCTGCCATGAGGAGGTTATTGTAGGCACAGCACCTTTATTAATTGCATCCAGAAAAGACTGAGTAATACGAGCAAGAATGGGTCCTGTCATTACAGTAGCCCCTACTTGCTTGGGCCTAGTCCTCTCAAAAACAAACTTTGTCAAAGCATCCAGACCAGATCTAAATTCTGGTCTTAGTTTGTCCAACTGCATCAATAGACCAATAAATATGCAAAAAACAAACATAAAGTGAACGTAAGAACCATATTTTATTGACAGCCACGATAAGGACCATGAAGACACTGGTCTAATCCAATAAAAACAGAAAGGGACATACAGGAATTTGGTCAAGTCGTTGGAGTTCATTTTCATTGCTCAAAGGCCGGACAAGGGCAAAGCATTCTCTATCTGGAAAAAGAGCCCGAATAGACTCGCGAATCTAGTAATCATAAGTAGAGTACTGTTAGAACAGCGAATTTGCTAATGTGCAACAGCAAAAAGCATTTAAATTTTAAATATGAGGCGCTCAAAACTGAAACATACAATAATCACTAAAAAAAAAAAATCCAGACACGAAAAAGCAGAAACACAATCTAATAAATTTTCCCCCTTTGCTTTCACTAGTTACCACAGAATTTTATGACATGAGCACAACTAGAATTGCTTTAAGGCTCACGAGTACAACTAGATCACCTCATTTTTGGAAGCTATATCTCTAGCACCACCTTGAACTGGCCTTAGAGCTAGCTCTAGGTAGTCACGGGGTGTTATTTTCCTATTATCTTCCACCAAGTCCAAATAGAAGTCCTGCAACAAAGAACTCAACAGTGAATAGATAATCTGCACAACACAAGCAAACATGTAACTGGATAAATGTTATCCAGACACGTATGGGAGACCAACATACAAAATAATACTCCCTCCGTCCCAAAATGTTTGTCCAGTCCGCAAAACAAGAACGTAAAAATACTACAACTTTTTTTCAAGAAAATATCTAAATTGTTTCAACAGATTACTAGATGTCAAGGAGTTCTTTCAAGTTATGAGAAAATTTTCAATTATTTTTAAGTCATCCTTTTGTGGAGCAGACACATTTTGGGACGGGGGTAGCAGCATATGTAAGAGTACTGTATCTACACCCACAGATCAACAAAAAATGATGTTAGCAAAATTACCCTTAAAAGCCAAACAAAGACTGGGGAGAATTGACCGAGCTCAGAAGCAGTACTCCGTCCTCCAGATGCTCTAACACGAATATGTTTAGTCATTTCAGTAACAAGAGACAGGCGATCAAGGCTGGCTTCATCAATACCACCCATCTGAATTGACCGCAATACAAAAACAGCAGTCATTAACAAATGTAAAGCATAACATCTGCCAGAAATTACACATACAAAAATGATACTCACACAACAATCCAAACACAACAACTTACACAACCTCTCACATACATGTGGGCTCCACACACACTACTATGTGTGGGCCCCACATGTATGTGAGAGGTTGTGTAAATTGTTGTGTTTGGATTGTTGTGTGAGTAGCATTGTTGTTACACATACCACAAGCTACTTGTAATATGCCTCACATACCACAAGCTACTTGTAATATGCCTCACATCACAAGTTAGATAAGAGGGATAATTCAATATGACAATGCCGTGTAAAATAATCAAGAACCCAAAATCAGTTTATCAAACCTGGTTGTACACGAACATGCTTGATAAGAGAACAGCTAAGGAGAATATCTGTGTGCTGTATGTTCCCTGTCAGAAACAAACGCAAAGAAAACAAAAATTAGATTACTGAGGATATTAGTGAAAAAAACATAACCCAAAAATAAAAGTCAAATAATACACCACGAAGGAAAATTGGAGATCCCGATCGTGTTAATCAACTCCAATAAGTATCACGCATAAGATGTATAAAAATAAGAAACAGGTCTAGAGTAATACTGTGAAGTGCCAAATCTACACAAATAAGGGCAGTATTAAAAATCCCACCAGCTACTTGCAATAAAAAAAGAAACACACCGTTTGATCATAAGCATCAATTCCTTCACTATCTAACAGTAAGAGGTTATATTCAGTTCCGTCAAGAGCAGTTCTCCTTATGGGTGCACTCCACAACCAGAGCCCTTTTGTACAAGGCCGATGAGTCGATGCCACTTGAAATCCACTGCTTCTTCCAAGAAGCTAGAGCACATAATTGAAAGCAGCAGTTTTAGATATAGGTGTGAGTAGAAAAGCTTTATAAACAATAATAGGTTCAGATTATGGCATCACAAGAGAAGCAAACATGCATTACTACAAAAGATAATTAACAAGCAACATCATCAACACTTGGTGAATTGAATTGCATCATTATTGAGTTGCATGAAGCCATGAACTAAACAAAAGCGAATTAAAACCTAAACCATAAGCCAAATCAACTAAATAACCATTTCTAGGGGTTGGCTGCATGAATTGAATTTCAAATGCAGTCCAGTATATTCTCTTGTGAATTATTCTGCACCTCATATTTAGATTGTGTCACAAAACCCACACACGCTGTATAGCATTGTCTGTGAATGAAGACGGTGATCTGTTTGTTGTTTTCCTAGCATCTCGAGTCGGGGAATACTCTTGATTGTTGATTCATAAAGTGGATTTGCTCGGGTTATCTAATTTTGTCCATGGTTTTGTCAGGATTTGAGTTTCCGTATTAATACCTAATGCACTTGTTCTTTACCTTATCGTTGTTGCCTAATTTCAATCGTTGTTGAATTCCAATAGGACTTAACTGTCGCTTGGTAAGATTAAGAATATTAAATTGTAAGATTAATATTGGGTGATGAATTAGGTTGAGCTTATTTAGGTGCACACAACACCTACTCCACATTTTCACTTGTATTTATTGGAATAATTCCATTCCAATACTAGACAATAAACCTTACTTCTAAACTTAATGGTCTGTTTGAAGCATTTTACCCATGAAATCTTTTCCGCAATTCGACATAAAATGCGATCACTCCTTCCTTTACCCGATCACCTCTCATATATCGTTCCATCTCGTTCTCTAAATCCAATTCTAAACAGGAAT
>JAOTQK010000012.1:11299227-11317551 GCA_025642025.1 Rhododendron ferrugineum
AGAACATATTTTGATTTACATTCGTAGAATAGAAGAAGAAATATTTACTAAGAATCTTTTGATAGATAGACTTTTAAATACAACTTTGTATACAGACAGACCTCGATCTAGTAGCGTCCTTACTAGATTCATAGGAAAAGAACAGGCTAATCTTAGAGAATTAGAACAACAGTTAGTTGAAACACAACTTCAGTACAGAAGAGCAAAACCCTTCCAAAATTAGGACTAGAACTGTGATAACAAATAAATAAAGTAGTAAAGTGTAATTAGTACCTATAAGGTGTACCAGAAGTCAGCAGATTATATCACACAGGAATAAACCCTAAGCCAATCACGGTGATCATGGGTTGGAGCATGGGTTGGTATCATGGTCTGTAGACTCACTCTGAAATATTCGAGTTATTCAGAAAAACGGGTGTGGTTGATAATTTGTCAATTTATACACACACAAAAAAGAATGAAAGCACCGAGATTATCCCAATTTGCTCCTCAAAAATTATCTAGCTAAGTACGAAAAATTTGACGTTCAAATAAAAATATAACGGAAAATTTAGGACGGATCAAGGTTTAAATAAAATCACTTTCATGCATGCGTATGGTCACAGATGTATAAAGAGAGTATTACACTTAAATTGTGCAAAAACGCATGCCTTAGGAAAATTAGGGTTTACCCAATTCTCATATCCCCAATCCTCTAATCTACGTCCAAGACAACGTCGACGATGACTACAAAATTTTAAGCACGAAAGGAAGAGAAAACTATGCAAGCAAACCTATTTTTCTTCTAATTTTCTCAATTTTCTTGTCAACCAAACAAAAGGAGAGCGTGAAGTTCAATTTTCAATACTTCTAATCAACCTACTGTTGGGAAAGCAAACCCAATTCAGCAATAGAATGTCCAAACCTTTCCACGTCGAAAATTAGTGAAGTGGCGTCTGGAGCAATGATGATTACCGGTGTGCGAGAGAGAGCGCGCTACCGTGACTCGCATGTTGTGGCGAGTTACCGTAGCAAAGGGTTTTGCCAAGGTGGAAGACAAGGTAGTTGAAGGTCTTGAGGGTTTTACTGGGCAAAACGTCAAAAAGGAGAAAAAGGCAAGGCCGTTGGAGATGCCCTTAGTCTAAGTTATTTTCACTCAAAGAATAGGGGTCAAAGTAAAAATCTTCGTAAGTTCTATTCGCTTTGTCCGACAAAAATATTAATTTTCACTTCATATCTCTGAAAAGTTGTCTATAGTTTGTAATTATACATATCTTTTTGTCAATCATAAAAACTTTGTGTAAGAACGTCTCCAACCTTTACCCTTTTTTTTTATTCAAACTTAAAATTTGAGTAAAATCTCCCAAAAAATACCCAATTCAGTCATTTGCTCAAACCTTGTAACAAATTAAGTTTTACTCAAATTAAGAGAGCTAGACCCTAAGTTTTACTCAAATTTCACAAGATTATTTCTCTCATCCCAAATTTACGACTCATTAATCAAGCTTTTACTAAAATATGGGCGCTCATATTTGAATTTGTCCATTACAGTGTGTCATACCAAATGAAGCATTTAGTTGAATTTGAATAAGAATCGGAGATACTTTAATAAACCTGTATGATAGTCATCAAAAAGATCAATATGACCTATAAAATATACTTAAATTAAAAATATAAATAAATAAATTCATTAGAGATGTGAATATATAAATTAATTAGAATTTAGAGATGTGAATAGTAAAAATGTACTAGTACCATAATCTTGTACTCCCTCCATCCCAAAATGCAGGTCCTTCTTTTCTTTTTTGAATGTCCCAAAATCTTAGTACAATCCTAGTCCCTTTTAAAAATTCAAAATAAAAAGGTTTTAGTTTTCCAAAATTATTCCTAAAAAGTAGTTATCATTGTTTTAAAAATCTAGAGTAACAAAGGCAATGTAGAAAAGTAGTCCCCTTAGGCCCCGTTTGATAACTTGATTCGGTCATGGGATTGGACTAATAGTCCATTCGGACTATTAATTCTTTGTTTGGTAACACAAAAGGTTCCGGATTGTGAATCTCATGGGATGAGGAAGTCGGACTTTTGGGGGTATTAGCAATACCTCGTGGGACTTGATATTCATAGTCTAATCTCAACCCCTTCTCATTATCAACCCCTTCTCATTACCAATTTCTTTTATCAATTCAATCTCATCATCTAATCTCATCTCAAACAAACATGAAATTAATAATCTCATCCCAAACAAACATACTCATTATCAATCTCATCTCATTAACAATCTCTTCTCATTACAAATCTCAATCATAATCTCATCTCCTTACAATCTCATTCATCTATCACTGTTATCAAACGAGGCCTTAATACTGTATTTAACTGACAAGTGGATGCCCAAAACCGCAATGAGGGATGATAGAAAATCGAGTGGGCGGTGGCCGGTAGGGCTTTGGCTGCCCCGCAAGTGAGCGGTGTGGGTTGGTCCTCAAAGTAGTTGAAGTGCGCGAAAACTCGCTCCAACACTGACTTATAACGAGGCTTGTTCGGCTAAAAAAGCCATTGGCTTTCCCGCCAAAATTGAGTCTCACAAAAGTGGCTTATTGGCTTTCCTCCCAAAAAGTCAAAATTGGATTTTGATCAAAAAATTTTACTTTTTAGATTCCTCTCGTCATGAGGATGCAATAATTCTCAAAAAAATGCGAATAAGCCAAGTAATACAAAAAAAATTTAAATAAGGACAAAAAATAAGTCACAAATAAGCCACTAGACTTATTTGTCCGAACATTATAACACGCGGATCAAAAAAAAAAAAACACTGACTTATAACAAAAGAAAAAAATTAAAATCGAGTTAGTTGTAATTGTGGGGCTCTGCTTGTTGCAGACCAGCCTAGACCTTCGGAAGAACAAATCAAATCATCTTCTTCTCCTCCTCCTCCTCCTCCTCCTCCTCATCATCATCATCATCATAAATACGGAGTAAATGGCGACAGTATCGATGAGTTGGTCACTCCCTACCATCAACAACTCCTCCCCTTCACACCTTCGGCGACCCAATCGGTGAGTAGTAACTTCTCTCACTCCTCTCATTTTCTATCTGCTCTTTGATTCTTTTACTATTAGCACCTGTTGTATCGCGTTTTGTTTTTGTCTTTCAGCATACTTCACTCGGTTATGACTTCTGCAAGCTTGAAGAAGGAGATTTCTGGTGTCGGAGTGCGAGTCACAGAAGGGCAAGGGAATTTGCCCAAGGTCGTGCTCTCGTCTCCTCACGGAAGGTAGACACATTAGGTGTTTCTGTGTCTGTATGTGAAACCATACATTGTTAGAACGAAGAAGGGATCCTGTTGTTCTTTTTTGGGAATGCTACTTTAAATAGTTATCTATTAGGTGTAATCAGTTTAGGAAATCATTCTTCTTGTTCTAATTGCTAAGAAATCGACCAAACCAACTAACACATGCGCGCGAAGAGTAATCAACAACAAGAACGCAAGACGCAGAGATTTTTACTTTGTTTCCCAACTGTGTAGTTGAGTACATCCACGGCTCACACCAATTCCATAATGTAATTGGAATGAAGAGAGTTACAAGATATATCTGCTGCTGACCTGCTGTGTATAACAATTATTTATAAGCTGGTATTTACATCACCAATTACTGTAATACTCCTGTCTTTGTAAAACTTGGCATTGTCTCTTTCGTTTTTTCAAAGGCATTCCGTTGAAATAGGATGATGTTTGTTTGGTTAAGCAATGCACACAAGTCTATATTCCTCTTGTATTTTTCATTTCTATGGACCATAGTCGTCCACCCAAAGCTGGTTCTCAAGATGCTTTACGGATGTCAGTTTAAACAACCTTTTTATTCAATTGAAACAGGGCCAGTTATTTGTCAACTTCACCTTTTCAGCTGTTGTTGAGCGACAAGTCCATAAAAATTGAACTAGAGAAGATATTTTGTTCATAGCTAATAAGGATTGACATTGTAATTCTCATTATTTTACTACTAAAATCTCTAGAATAGGATTGCTACCTAGGCGTACTAGCATACGCACTTGTTATTGGGAGGCTGACTAGTCTTGTACTATGTAGGTATTTTATTTGATCGACAAAATAACAAACAACAAAAAGAAAAACAACGGGCTAAAAGAGGAAAACAAATAAACAAGACTATACAGGCGTTAAAAGCATTCTGATATCTTCTGAAACCATTCTGGAAGTATGCTTAGGAAGATGATCTGGATCAAAATTCCCTGAGAACTCCTTCCTAAAAGCCCGCAGTGCTAACTCATGTGTTGCTGCATTTGATTTGCGATGAGAGTAGCAAGCAAGCCACAAATATCAGAAATAAGGGAATTGATAACCTACGTCTATGACCTCAAGGGATTAGCACATGCCCTTTACCACCAATGAGGGAAGTTTTATTTTTCTTACTTCCTTAGTTCCAAAACAGAGGAATCACTTTCCAAATCACCGTATCCTCACCTTTCTCGTGAGCCCAATGAATATCAGCTCTAGCAGCCAAGCAATCATATGAATGCTTGTTTGATAGAATGTGTACTAAACACAACCAAGCTCATAAAAGTGTGCATGAGGTTTTATTTACCCGTGGAAAAGTTATTAATACAACTTGAGCATAAGTAGATGGATTGGTGGTTTCAGTGGAAAACAATTGGAATTAATTTGGTAATTACTAGGATGGCGCCATGGTGATTATAGATCCACATGTTTTTTTGCTTTTAGATTTCCCCTTGCTTCAGCATGGCTTGGTTTCAGTTACTTAGCATGCATCTCCAGCACTTTCAATTTTCTTTTCGTTAATTCTTTGACCTTGGTCATATTAGATTTGCATTTGAATGATGTGTCTTTACAATTGCAAATCCTTTAGCATACTTCCTCTAACATTCACGAACTTAGGAAATTAGTGGAGCCTTAACAAGAAATTAGTGCCCCTAGCTACATATTTCATGTTTCTAGATGTTAATTTTGGCAGGTGTGCCTACTCTCTCACTCTGATTGCACTCAACTATGCCACAGCTACGCAGGATCATGCATGCCTCGTTTTTCATGGTCCTGAGAAATAAAACTCGAGCTTGAAGTTGGCATATATCATGTTTATGGTATTCATCAGGCCTTTTTGTGCGTATGTGTTATGTTTGTTTTTTGTGTACTCAAGTTTGTGGGAATGGTTTTCGCTGTGTTCGGTTGCCATTTATCTTTAGTTTTAGTTTTGTTTTTCAATCATTACCCTATATCTTTCTCCAATCATTATCCTATATCTCCAATTATTAATTTCATTTCTCTCCCTATCTCTCTCCAATCATTATCCTATTTCTCTCTCTACCCACTACCAAAACTAAACTAAACTACCAACCAAACAAAGCCAATTGTAATTTTGACTGGACATATGCTTTGCCCAAGATTGACTGGACATACGCATGTAAATGAACCTAGGAATCACTTGATTGAGCGGTTCTGCTTTGGTTACACGAGATTTACGGTTTTCCATTTAAGAAGGGTGAGGAAAAGTCTTTTTTGTGTATGTAAGAGAATTCCCTAGGAAATTTTTATAGAAATCACTTATTGTAGAAAGGGGCTGAGAAAGTTCAAATGCTCCTAACTGACGCGCAAATTCTAGACTGTAGCTGCGAAATGTCTTTTCTTCATTGAATAGGTTTCTCTATTTCTTCTTGTTCTTTTTGGGCAGGGTTGGGGTGGGAGCAAGCATGCATCATTGTTAAGTCAACAAACCTTTTAGCCATATGCTGACAGTTGTACTGTAACCTCCCAAATTTTCCCTCTAGCCCTCTCTCTGTGTATGTGTACACGCACAACCACATAAACGTCTCGCTAGTGATGGCCTTGGTCCTAATATTACGAAGTCTTGATTCAAAGTCTTCAGTCGTGTAGGGAAAAAGACATCAATGGAGTCTCCTATGAGGCACCGACACTCCTCAGAGATTGCCGTACCCTTGTCAGACACGTTGGGGACACGCCGAAAAACATGGCGTGTCCATTAAATTTAATTGATCTTTTTGAAGCGGGACACAGCAGGATTGCATATGTAATTTTTTTTAATTTTTTTAGAGACAATATATTATTACTTCAAACATTTGATTTAAAGGTTTAATTAAATCTATAAAAACATACCCCAATTGATTGAATCACTCTGTCGATCCCCAAAAGAGAAAAAAAACACATCGAAGCCCTTGGTTGATTGTGCACTTCAGGTCTATCTGTCTCTCGATTCAGAAGATGAAAGCCAATTTGCTGAAGCTCTCTATATCTCGCGACTCTGTTCTCTCTCGCGATAAAGGCCCTCCACCTCTCATTCCATCTGTGTGCGCGCGCGCGTGTAGTCTGTATATAAATTTGTAGCAAATTACGTACAAGCATGAAGCATCACTGCTGCATCGGTACGTGTGTATTAATAGCGCTACATCAGTGGTTTATGGTAAGTGTTGGACTTAAAGACTTTTGTTGGTTTATGGTTAGTGTTTACGTTTCACAGTGCAAGTATGAAACTTTTTTAATACAGATTTGTTTATATCTATAAATGTTGCGGTGTCCCTCGTGTCTGTGCCACTGTCCCCATTTTTTTAAAATTCCCTTGTTCGTGTCCATGCTACATAAGGAGTGTCTATTGGTACTTCAACACCATGCATGTTAAGAGCAATCTATTTGCCAACTCGAATTGGTGCATTGGGGGATGGGAAAGCTTTTTTTCCCTAAGCTAAATCCAATTGCCATAATTGCAACGTACTTGTTAAGCTGGAAAACCCTTGAGACCAACTTGCATCCTCAAGACTGCCGAGGCTAACTTTTTCTTGGAATCCCAGCTGTAATCCATCTTTACACGATTGCTATATATCAAGCAAGGGATAGGGCTTCCATCCAGTGAGGTTCAACTCTACTCTTATGTGTCAATGTACCAGGGAGCTAACACACATGCTAGTTCTTGCAGTCAATTATAATAGAAACAATTGACAATGGTGTTGAAAGATTTGAAAACCCATGTAATGCTGTCTTTCTAAATGCGAGACATAATCCTATCCACACTTTTTTTGGCAGTGAGGCCGAACTCTATTTATTTGGAGGTTGCGTCACCTCTTGGAAAGTTGCCAACAAGGATCTGCTTTTTGTTCGGCCGGATGCTGTATTCAATGGGCAGAAACCTATCAGGTTGTTTCTGCTGCTTTAGACGTTATTACCTCTCCTAATTTGGTCCACTTCTGAATTTGAATATGCATTTCGTTGTGAGCCTGTATTGCTCTATTACCCTTTTTAGGGCCTGGAGTTCTTGTTTTCTATAATATTGAGCATTTATTTAGATTAGAGTCTTGTTAGTAGATAAAGGGTTTTCATTTGCTTTCTATACTGACTCTTTTCTCTACTGGGATAGTGGAGGTGCTCCACATTGTTTCCCACAGTTTGGTCCTGGCCCAATACAGCAGGTATGGCTTACTATCATTGACCGGATAACACACTAGAGTATTTCTATTTCTTTCTGTTTTCATTTTTGTGAGTCAGTGGTTTTTTATCTAGAATATGTTGGACCATTGAGTAAAAGGTCTATAAAAAAAAGCCTTTCCGGGTAACACTGACACAGACAGATATGTATAATGTATTTTTATATAGTGCTTTCTTAAGCAATATTAATGAAATGAAATGATTCCAAGTATCCTCACGATCATACACTCCAGTACAAGAACGCAATCAATTGAAAATGAAAAGAAACTAGAAGCCTGGGGGAAGCTAAACTCATTAGCAGGAATACACCAACTATTACAACTAGTAGAATAGAAGGGATTAGACTGATCAGAATGAATCAGAGAAGCTTTGATTAATTGATTCTGCTATCACGTCTGATGGGCTCTATAATCTGGCTCAGTGGCTGATTTAGGACTGATGAGATCTCGAGACAAGCCACTGTGAATATTTCAAAACCTGATAGCTGAATTTTGGTGGGTGATACTAGGTGCATGAATCATTTCACCAGAAACATACTGTTTAGACTTATGTTGGGTCTATTGCTACCCCTGAGGACTTCAATTTTAAAATTCACAATCTTCTTACGAGCAATGGACTCTTCCGTTTAGTCCACAGATAGTGATGCATACAAGAATAATATCGTCTTCTTTGCAAGTGATTTTGATCTGTCAAAATGTTTGTGTTTTCCAGCATGGATTCGCAAGGAACATGAATTGGTCAGTTGTTGATTCTGATGACATGGAAGGAAATCCTGTGGTTACTCTAGAGCTAAAGGATGGCCCTTATAGTCGTTCTATGTGGGATTTCAGCTTCCAAGCTATTTACAAGGTCAGTCTGTGTTTAGCTACCTTTAACTTACATACAGAAACAATTCCACGAAGACCTGCTTATGATTTGTCATCCAATCTGTAACAACGGCAAGTGCATACAGTTTATGAGCGAAGATGTTAAGAACAATATGAAAAATGTATAGTTACACGTACCCAGGAGTGCCCTATGTTGTGTTGCAGACATCCTTGCATAGTAGTCCTTTTAGTGTGGAATGTTCATTTAATTTCTCCAATTGTTTGCAGGTCATTCTTGATGCAAAGAGCCTTTCAACAGAACTCGTGATTACAAACACCGATAAAATTCCATTTTCATTTAGTACGGCCCTGCATACGTACTTCCGTGTAAGAATATTTCTTTCCACGATAAGACATTTAGTTACCTTGTTACAAAATTTAGGTTTCAATTCCTAATGAAACAGTTCATCAACGAGGAATGGGTAGGGATTCGGAGAATAGATGTCAAAATTAGAGCTGAACAATATATATAATAGTGGCCAATAGTTGAAGCAACTAATCTGATTCTTCTCCATTGATTTTGTACATGTGAATTTTGAAACATAAGCACAGTTTAATACAGTTTCATCTGCTTACAAACTACAGAGAATTAAATTGGCATGACTTTCTGCTATCATGCAGGCCGCTGTAACAGGGGCATCAGTGAGAGGTTTGAGAGGTCGCAAAACACTGAACAAAGATCCAGATCCTAAAAACCCATTGGTGGGTAAGGAGGAAAGGTCTGTGTCAAAATCATAGCACTTTAATGCGAATAATAAGCTTTATCTATCAAGAATTTGGTTGATAGAGGAGTTAAAAGACGAGGCATTTACAGCGGAAGTTAACTTCTGTTGTAGATTGGATTTGGATTAATGGAGTTTTAGATGTTGAAACCATATTACGCATAAATTACATTTTTTCGTCATTTTTTATTATAAAGCTGTATTGGAGATCCTCAAATAAAATTTTAGTATGAGAAAGTAATTGCATCCCCTCTGTTAACTCCGTTTCTCTCACCGTAACTTGTTCAGAGGTGATGTAATTTTCATCAAACTAACGGGATCAGATGTATTTGTTCAAATTGTCAAGCAATTCATTGTAATTTACCCTAGTTTTTGCTTGGTGTCCGACTCTTCTAACTTGTAGGTAGTATTTTTGTTTGTAATTTTCTACTCTTTAGTAGTGAGAGGAAATAAATTCTAGCTTATTTGCATTGTCCAATAAACTTGCCGAGTTAAACAAGTTATCTTCAGTATCAAGTTTTTGAACTTTTAACTTTGCAGCAAACAACCTTGTGGGAGATAGTTCTCTTTCTAACTCTTGATTTTCTCAACTCAGGGATGTGGTTACTTTTCCTGGATTTGTTGATTGTGTTTACCTTGAAGCGCCTGATGAATTACTCCTTGATAACGGTTTGGGAGATAAGATATCCATCAAGAATAGCAAGTAAATTAGGAAAACTTACACAATGTTCTCTTTTGTTTAAGCAACATTTCTGCATTAACTATTTCTGCTTTGTATCCTACTTGTTCATGCAGCTGGACAGATGCTGTACTGTGGAACCCATATCTGCAGATGGAAGCATGCTACAAAGATTTTGTTTGTGTTGAAAATGCTAAGGTATTGGAGTAATCATTTTCAAAGAGATCAGAGTTTTATTAACTTTTTAGATTTGTTTGGAATTATGAATTGAATTCTGACTACAACCAACAAAAGGAAGGCTAAGTACTTGGGACGGTAGTCAATCTAGTGATAGTAGTGCACTATGAAGCACCGACACCACTAGAGATCGAAGTATGGCAGTATCGGGACACGGGGACACGACAGGGACACGCGGGGACACGTATGGGACACGCCACATGGCGTGTCTCATAATTTAATGTAAATTTTTTACGGGGACATGGGAGGGACACTGATGGGACATGGCAGGGGCCAAATTGTAATTTTAAAAAAATTTGGGGGCCAAACTGTAATTTAAAAAAATTGGGGGTCAAATTGTAATTTTAAAAAAAATTGGGGCCTAATTGTAATTTTTTAAAATTTCTGAGTATCAAACTAAAATTATTTACACGTGGCATGTCCCCGCTGTGTCCATGTTCCCATTTTTGTAGAATTCCCGTGCCTTTGTGTCGGTGTCCGTATTCGTGTCAATGTCGGTGTCGGTATCCGTGTCCGTTCATCATAGGTAGTGCAGTATAGTAATGACCTTAGTCTGGGATCACTAATCCTTCAATCGGACCCTTCGCTCGCGCTCTCACTGCTCGCTTTGCGCTCGAGCTCTCAATCTTTGTTCTTGCGAATTTTAGTAGTTTGGGATGCTTTTAAATACACTTTCACACTCGTGTACCCGCAGGCACATTATGTGACTTAGGTAATGACGCTCATGATTTCATTTATTATCTCAACGAAATTGGTGAACATTTGGAACAATTTATTGTTGCACTACATCACGTTGTGCATTTTGTGTGTTGCCCTATGTTCTGCGTATCTGTGGAGATAATACTTTTGATGTATTTGACCACATTATTCCACTAGTGTTTCAGGAAAAGTTGATGCTTTTGATGTATTTGACCGCAGATCGAAAAAGTGCAGCTAGACCCCGAGCAATCTTGGACTGCTACCCAGCTGCTAAGCTTGGTCTGAAGCGTAGCTGAGCATGGCTTTCCTAGCTTGCATGGAAACAAATTTCGTGTTTTTCTCTACTTTCAATATTCTCATTCCCTTTTTGAAGAGTTTTAGTTATCCAAGTGACTCGTCCATGCTAATATTTGCAGTTGGCTAATGAAAATAGGCAAATTATGGTATCTTGGCTCTCCAGTAGATTAGTATTCAGATCATAGTTTTTTCTCAACATTCATGTTTTTCTTAAAAGTATACAAATTTGCATCTCTATTTGAATGAAGATGGTGTTTGAACTTTGAAGGAAGTTCGAAGCTTATGGATGGAGTAGTTGAGCTTAGAGATGTTAAGAGCTTGTCTCATATTCATCAACTTTTATACCCAAAATTACATGAAAACTAATACTATACCTGTTTATATATACTAGTGTTAAAAACCACATGCTACACAGTGGTCTTGTACTCAATGCTCAATATCATGCTCACTTCTACTCTAGTACACTAATTTTCTGTAGCTGTAATACTGTGTTATAAGGTGACATCAAAGATACCATAGTGGAATTGAAAAATACTTCCCCGATAAGATGGCCATTTGCAATGGAAATTTGAGGCACATGGCCCCTGCCATTCATGACTAAGTAGTAAAATTGAAAATTTAACTTCAGGTCCTCGTTGAAAAGCTTGTGTGGTGGGCCAAATGTTACCGGCCTCAACTGAGCAATACAGCACTAGTGTACATTTTCTGGAGAGAATAAGGTTTTTATCCCCACCATGATGGTAAGCTAACATAAAATGCTTCATCCAAGGCGTGAACTCCAACAAAGGGAGGGGGAAAATAATACTCCTACTTGTTTGTAGCACAATAAATTTCTCTCCCTTCAAATAATAGACTTAGCAGAACTTGAGGGACTCATGGAATTTGCACATATATTCCATTTTATGAATCCAGATCATTCATTTTATAGAGCAATAGATTCAAATGTCCCATTTGTTTGCATAAAACTACTATCAGTTTTTCTAACCCTCAATTGTTCATTCTATGTTTGGAAATAAATGGAAAAGGGAAATTTTCAAAAAAATTCCTTTCCCTTGTTTGGTTCTTACGAAAAGAATAGGGGAAATTGAGAGACACAAGTTCAATTTTTCTTTGACTCTCCTTCTCATTTTTCTCTGCTATGTTTGGAACTTTAAAAAATTAAAAAAAAAAAGGGAAAAGAAAAATGAAAGTTAAATCGTACTATACACACTTCAAGATTTTTTCTAACTTCTCTCATCTTTCTCTCCAAACCAAACAATGGGAGAGAAAATTTTAATTTTCCCTTCATTTCTCTCTTTTCCACAAGTTCCAAACAAAGCAAAATCCAACAAAATAACAAAAATATGAACTAAGGAATTAATACAAGGGAAAAAAGAATCACACCCAATCTAAGCGATCTTACCAACAAAATCATTCAATCACTCTGACCCATGTCAATTAATCGTCACAGCAAAAAATATACGCACCATTTCGAGAGAGAGAGAGAGTCAATAGTAAAAGAAACAGCACAACTTCATTCAGGATAATTTGATAACTAACTCAACGACAGAGGTCATCGAAGTCGAAACACAGGTACAAACGAAACCCTAGAAACCAGAAGCCCTAACACGTCATCTATACACACCATCAACGAACCCATAATTTTCCAAGCCCTCAAAAATCAAGCACGCTCGCCCCTAATCCTCCTCGCCAGCTGAATATCCTTGGGCATAATAGTCACCCTCTTCGCATGAATAGCGCACAAATTGGTATCTTCGAACAATCCCACCAAGTACGCCTCAGCCGCCTCCTGCAAGGCAGCCACGGCAGAGCTCTGGAACCTCAGATCGGTCTTGAAGTCCTGGGCGATCTCTCTCACCAGCCTCTGGAATGGGAGCTTCCGGATCAGGAGCTCTGTGGACTTCTGGTACTTCCGGATCTCCCGGAGCGCGACGGTCCCAGGGCGGAAGCGGTGGGGCTTCTTCACCCCGCCGGTGGCCGGGGCCGACTTCCGGGCCGCCTTGGTGGCGAGTTGCTTCCGCGGCGCCTTGCCACCAGTTGATTTGCGTGCCGTCTGCTTTGTGCGGGCCATTGGTAGGTCTAGGGTTTGTTATGAGAGAGAGGAGAGAGAGTGGGTTTGGTGGGAGATGGGGGAGGAGGAGGGGGTTAATTTATAAGGTGATTTGAAAATTTTTGTGGCGGGATGGGGAAGGGATTGGGGCCGTTGGTTTGGTTTGATATGGACAGTGGGGATTGATTGAAGGGGTTTTGACGCGGATTGGTGACGTGGTGGAGGAGAGACGATCGTAGCTGTTGGCTGCTTGCGTTGTTTAGAAGTTGATCGACGGTTGTCGTTTATTTACTGGGGCCTTGTACGCGGATCGGTGACGTGGTTGGGTTTTGTACGGGGAGTTCGCGCCTCCTAGTACTCATCATTCTTTTCTTTTTTTTTCCCCTATTTTTGCCACCCCAATTCCACTTAACTTCTAGCAAAGTTTTGTTCTTATTCAAAAAAAATGTCTTTGTTAGTTTTGAGTAAACTTTTGCGAAATTTATCGACTTTTTTGACTTAAAATTGAATATTTTTAAAAATATTTGGGTAAAAATATTTTTTTTTACTTTTTCGATTTCTCTTTTTGAGATGAATCAATAATTCAAAAAAATTTGTCGCAAAACTAACAAAAACATTTTTTTAATAAGGAAATTTTTTTTAAAAAGTCCTTTTAGCTTAGTAGAACAACACCTATATAAGTGTATAATTTTAAAGGAAAATCATTTTTGCATTTCACTTTTTCATAAATTCACTTCAAAATTTGTTATTTTGTGTTTTATGTTGTTGTAATTTTAAGCACAAAATAACAATTTTTAAAGTGCATTTATAAGAAAGTTGTAGGAAAAAAAACATTAAAAACATTTTTATTAACGGGTGTTTCCAAGCCAATAGTTTTTAAATTTTTTATCATAGATTCTAGATTATTAGTATTAATATTTTGAATCGCAATGATCGATAATCTGTAAAATTGTTTGAATCAAATGTGCTAACGATAAATTAGGGTTAGGATACAAGTTTACAACGTTGATTCATCCGTTAAATTCATAATTTTGTTGTTCCAAGAGACTAGAATAATTCAGAAACTAACATATACTAGTGATGTTCATGTGATTCGACAATTGTATGTCACCAAATAAGTGATCATTAATGAATTTTAATACGTGCATAAAGAAGAAATTCAAATCCCCAATACAATAAACCTCATTAAATTAAGTTCTCTCCCGCCTAAAACACATAATGCACGTATGTTAGCGTGAATGAGAACGAAAACAACGAGCTACCTTGCAAAATCAAACAAACTACTATTAGTTTGGTTCAAAATTAATAAACACGAGGAAAAAGAAGAGAAAATCTAACTATAAAGTGATGTCGGAGATCAAAGAAGACGAGTGGAACGGAAAAGGATAAAAGGTGATATGGAATTTTTTGATGCATATATGCCAAGTGAAATACATGTGCTTAGTAAATAGTACTAATTTAGATAGATATATAAAAGTAATCATCATTTCCTTTAATACTTCTTCTTTTTGAGGTTAAAGGGAATCCAATACTCTCCCGGGATGGCATCCTCGATCTCCAATTATTGTCGCGGACAATCCACTTTTTTTTTTCCACAATCAAAGGATTTGAGACAAAAAATTTAGGGACTAAATTAGTTTGGGGGAAAGGGAACATTTAGAGACCATCGTTCACTTGTTTGTGGGATCCAACAACTGTCCCGGATATATATATACAGTTCTCTTCTTATCCACACCTTCTTACCTTCCGCACCTCCTCTTTCCCTATCGAATTGCGACAATCCAAGCAGCTGAGCGTGATTTTAAGAGTACCCACGACAAATCGGCAAAAAAAATAACCGGGAAGGGCTTCATCCGAACAGTTTTTCATTGAACGGTTCAATAAAAACATGCTCAAATCAAGTCATTCCCGGTCATTTTTTTTGCCGATTTCTCACGGGTATTCTTAAAATCACGTTCTGAACACATTGAGCGGCTCGGATCATCAAAATTTGATTGGAAAAGGGGGGTCCGCATTTTAAGAGGTTCTCATTTGAAACTTTCTGTACACACACACACACACATATATATATATACACACACAGTTTGGTTCAAGTCCACACCTTCTTACCGTCCGCACCTCCCCTTTCCCGATCGAATTTTGATTATCCAAGTCGCTCAATGTGATTTTAAGGATACTTGCGCGAAATCGGCAAAAAAAATGACCAGAAATGGCTTGATTTGAGCAGTTTTTTATTGAACCATTCAATAAAAAACTGTTCAGATGAAGTCCTTCCCAGTCTTTTTTTTTTTGCTGATTTCTCCCATGTACCCTTAAAATTACGTTCTGATCACATTAAGCGGCTCGGACATCGAAATTCGATCGGGAACAATGAGGTGCGGACTGTAACAAAATCAGGGATCCGTGACTGGATCCTGACTATATATATATATAGCATACTCTTACTGGTAAGCCATTAAGAGTATATATGTTTGTGGGATCCAACAACTATCCCGGATAATTACTGGAGAGGATCCATTTCCGTCTCTCCCATGTCCATATCTGGAATTGATCGTCTGAGTTGTAGGAAGAGTTTTGGTCAAAGCATGGGTCTCCATGTTCGAACTATCATCATAAATATTTTCAGTAGCAGCACAATATTTTTTGAGTCTTCAACGAGGTTGGTTTTATTAAGTCGCATTGGGCCTCTGGCAAGTAAAAAGAAGACAAAAAAAATCAGCCTAATTCGAAAAGTTTTTGGCCGCCCGTTTACATTTTCTACTAACTACTAGCTCTCTTCTTCTATATGAGGGTCATTCTTTGTTACTAGTTTTTTTTTTCCTTCTCCGTGGCTCGATTTTGTTCAATAAGTTAATTTTTGACAAAACACCCTTCTCTTTTCCATAGCCCACCAACAAGGACAGAACCAGGATTTTACCTTAGCAGTGGCAAAATGTATACTAAAAAAAATCTAGTGGTGGCGAGACTATAATAGATGAAAAACTAGCCCATGCCATGCCACACCACCCATGCTTTTAGGTCTCGATTTCATTCTCTTTTTCAACCATTTTCTTCCACAAATTCAAGATCCATATATATAAGTATGACTACATAACCCAATGAGTTTGGATGCATCTTTAAATGAATTTTCTAGTCATAAGATGCTCATTATCCTTAATAGTCACCACACCATTGTGTAAATTGGCCCTTTTAAGGCTCTTTTCACAATTGGGGGGCATCAAGGAATACGAATATCATGGGGGATAGTGGAAACTGCCCTTTATTCCTTTCTTCCTAGCTCTACTCATCTCACACTTTTCTTACCCACAGAAAGTGGCTTTCTTGTTCATGGTTGACCAATCGCATCTTGCCACCTCAACATTGTTATCCTAGTTAGAAATATTTGTAAATCTAGCCTCTTGAAAATTGAATATAGTTCAATCTCAAAACAAGTATTTACCGTCATCATAGATGATATCATATATGCACGTCTCCAATGAATATAAATAAAATCAAGTCCAATTAATTCTCTTTTACGATGTCCCAGATAAGTGAAAATCATACATATTTTATTCATTCGTGAAATATAGAAAACGGGTCAGCTAATTTTCCGGACTCACTATTCAATGCTCCTGGAACACCTGCACATGCATGGCATTCCAGGCCCTCTATGTTCCACCCCAACATAATGACACATGGCTCATATACTTGGTCTTGATCCTCGCATTAAAGTGTGATGGCGAAAAATCTAAATTATCATGTGGCGGCATCCGAGTAATTTCGTGATTATTTATGTTCCAATCACAAAAAATTAATGGAATAAAACTCCGTGATTTGTGTAAATTATTGCATATTTGTACTATTCCTATTCTTTCTTAACTCCCATGTCCCAGCATATTCCCAAATGAACTAAGTAATTTTCTTTCTTTTCAAGTCTCAGCATATGCTTTGATACTTTTCACACTAGCGATCACTAAGAGCATTTTCACTCCTTACTCAGATTTTTACTCAAATTTGAGTAAAAATTTGGGTAAAAACTTGATTTGGTATTGTGTGTTCCAATGGATAAACTCAAACCCAAGCTCAAAGATGCACAAATTTGAGTAAAAATTTCATTAGTGGAAATATTGTAAATTTAAAGGTGTGAAATGTGCCTTTAAAAATTTGAGTAAAAGTTTGAGTCTAACCAAATAACTCAAATTTAGTATAGGTTTTGGTAAGGAGTGGAGGAGGCCGGGTTTTAGTGATTTTTACTCAAATTTAAGTTTGAGTCAAGATTTGAGTAAGAAGTGGAGATGCATTGCCCTCTTAGGTTTGGTGTCTCAAATTTCCCCCCTTTTTTATTGACCGCAAGAATCAAAGAATCAACTCTTTGGGAAAGTAATACAAAAATTGTCTGATAAAAAAAATTAATAAAATAATTCATGCTAAAACTGTCTGGTATTAGATCTCTACAGCCCGTCCCACATGTTTCATTCACTTACGCAAGGGGGTGAGGTGACCCTATCTTAAATGGGAACATGACCCATAAATTTCATGCGAAAACCACTTGACCAACGTCTTTTGAGTTCATGTATTAGATTTGCTTTAGATTGCACAACAAAACACAAATCGTGCCCGCTCTATGTTGCTTTACAAGCCTTGTTACATTTGTTGAAGAAACTAGTATTATACTTTTATGCATTTTGCTAAATCCAAGTACTTCGTTTTAATTTGTTTTTGGTTTATTAGAGTTTGGAATAGTCTTTTTCACTACATGTTGCACTCACAATTTTATTGCACTAATTAGACTATTCAACCAACGCTTGGCTCCTCCGATTGGGTTTGAGAGGGAGAGGGTTCATAGGCAACCATCTCAACATCATATTTTTCACAAGTAAAATAAATAGTCAAACTCGACTAAGATTTTATCGATGTTCGATTAATCTGATTTCTTGCATAGTCGATAAACATATGGAGATCAACAGAAGGATCAAATCCTCAAATGATATTATGATGAGTCACATTTCATATACATAAGGAATCACACAAGAGATCATAAAGACGTTATTCATATTTGCCGCCCATTGAGATCCTAGTCATTTGCATTTGTCAAATTTATTGGATACAGTTTCTATGCAGTCCCATGCAATGTGCCACGCCCGAATCTCTATTGCATAAGTTGAAATGTCCATCTTATAGGACTTGTAACGCCCCGATTTTCGGAATGAAAATCAGAGGAAATAAATATTAATATTAGAAAAAGTTTACTTTACTAATGACTAAAATAGATAATTCGACATAAGAAATTGTTTATTACAACCGAATATGGAAATCCTAGATTTGACTGAGGTATTGAAGTTGACAAAACTCAG
>JAOTQK010000012.1:11321082-11338394 GCA_025642025.1 Rhododendron ferrugineum
TTTTAACAGGTTTCTGGGTTTGTTCGAAGTGAAGTCTGTGCAAAGAGGAGAGAGGAGAGAGAGAAAGGGTGATGGGGCAGAATCTGGTGCATTTGGCGTTTTGGAAGCCTAGGCTATTGGGTACCCATATGTTGAATAACTAGCTAAAGTAGATAAATACCACTTTTTCTAGGCATTTTGCCTAGGATTTTGCCTAGACTATTGGAGATGCTCTAAGTTTGGGGCTCTCATCAGTATTCGTAAGAAACCTCAGGGGAGAATACCATAAAAAAAAGGTAAAATTCCACTCAATCTTTTGCCGCGTACGCACATGGCTTTTGCCGGGTGGAATACCGGACTGTGACTTTGCCCAAATACCTTTACCACTCCAAATAGCGCTCTCTCTCTCCGCATACATATACTCATCCGCTCCCTCAACAGATCAGGCTTGGGTCTTTGAAAGGTATCATCAATAGCTTGATCAATCTTTCTTCCTCTTGAATTTTAGCAGCAATTTCATTGGACTTTTTTTCACTCGGTGACTGCCACTTTCCTTTTATTTTCGTTTCCGTTTTCCTCGCTTTTTTGTGATTGTCGTCTCAAACGGTCGTGATCGAGTCAAAATTTAGGGTTTCCGAGTCCAATTTGGGGTTTCTGTGCTCAAATTGAGACTGTTCAACTGTGTTTTTGTAGGTGTATTGTGGAAGTTTAGGGTTTCTTTTTTTGATAACTCAGGTGTCTTGGCTAGCTTTCAAACCTGAGAGAAGTTCAGGGTTTCTGAGTCATAGTAGTTGTTTTTTTTATATTGTGGGAGTTGAGACTGTTGGACTGGTTTTTGTAGTTGGATTTTGAATTTTTTAGGTTCTGAGTCGATATGTGTTTGGAATTGTGGAACTGAGACTGTTGGACTGCTGCTTTTTATAGGTGGATTGTGAGATTCTAGGGTTTTCTGCGTCCGACTTCTTGTTTTAATTTGGAAATTGACACTGTCAAACTTTCGTGAACTGTGGTTTACGTAGGTGGATAGAAGGAAATTGTTAGAGTTTTGCTTTTGATGGGGAAAGGATCGAAGAGTGGTGTGTGCAAGACAGCGTCACACCAGCACTTCAAGGACAGGGCGAAGAACCGTGTGGATGATCTCCAAGGCATGTTTGCAGATCTTCAATCGGCGAGGAAGGAGAGCCGTTCGATCGAGGTGGCCGTGCTCGAAGAGCAAGTGCATCAGATGCTTCGTGAGTGGAAAGCTGAACTCAATGAGCCCTCCCCGGCCTCTTCTTTGCAGGTATTGCTTCAGATCTCCTGTTTGTGACCTTTACTCCACATGCTTATATAACAGTGCTTTCTGCACACGGATTGTGTAAATTATTGTGAATTGTGATGGTCCCTATGGACATGGACATGGATGGGCACCTATGGGGTACATGTACAGGTATGGCATATGGGTATGGTGACATATGGCATGTTACAGGTACGGGGATACAACAAAACCTAGAAAAATAGTTTATGTTAGCGACTGGGCTAGGTTAACTCATATACAAGTCTTAATATTGAACTTTATGCATATACGTATAAAGATAACAAAACATAAGGCAAAAGAAAAATTAGCAGTAAATTCAAACAATTCAATAATACTTCATCTTGATCTAGTTAATGCGAAACTTTTAGCGCTCATGTACCCTCTAAGGTACGGGCTGATCTTCATAAATTCGATAATTCCATTGATTTTTCGGTAGTTCCTCCTCTTTCATTTTTCAATTTGATAAAGTAGCTCCAAAGGCAAGCATGACCCTCTTCTTTCGTGTATGTCCAATTGGAGTTCAACTTCACGAACTTTTTTTTTTGGTACTCTAAATTAGTTCTCTAATTCTCTTCCTATAATATGTATAAGAAGAGTAAATAGAAAAGCATAGACCTTAGAATTGGAAGGAAGGAAAAGCACTTCTTAATATAAACGTTGCATGCAACACAAAAAAAAATGAAGAATTATAGGCATACAACAGAGACGTGCCCGTGGCTGTACCCAAGGCGTACCGGAATATCAAATGTACTCACTATATCTTTGGCGTAAGCAGTTTGTATTTTGTCGTACCACCGGTACCGGAGCCGTACCAGCACTTATACTCGTATGACAACATTTTTGAAGCACCCATGGTTTATAGAATGGGTACAGAAGGCTCCGAACGTTGAGGAGGAAAATATGTGAGTTGGCATTTGTGGAAGAGGTGGTGGCAGATGTCATACTTCTAGAAACAGATCTGGGCTGGCAAACGTGTAGAATTGAAACAATTTGTATTAAGATTACTGCTACAAGAATATGGTTTTGAAAACTTTTGGGCATGTCAGTATGTGTATTTATAATTGGGGTTGTGAATGATTGATTTTGCATGGTGGGAGCTTGGGGTCTTTTTCATCGGTCACCAATATAGTAATATATATGGATGTGTTTATCTAATGTGAATTACATAGTTGTAATTTGGGTCGTGAATGAGTGATTTTGCAGGGTGGGAGTTTAGGGACTTTTTCATCAGATATTTATAGGCTGCTGCACCTGTGTGAGGAAGAAGATGATGCTACCAGTGCATTAGCTGCCCCGAAGCCCGAGCCCGATGCTCAAAAAGTCAGCGATAGTACTGGCTTCCAGCAGGTATACAATTGTGGCTTTGTTATTCTATTTTTGGGAACATGCATTTAATGATACCAGTTACTCCTATATTCAATTAATCATAGTATCATATATAGGTGGAGGGACATTGTGTCAAGTGGGTTCACTAGACCCCATTGTCTTTCAAATTTCTCCATTGCCAAATTGAGGTTTAATTTTGTCAATTGAACCTAGCAACTGTGATGATGATCAAAGCATGAAGCACTCCCAGTAAACTTATAGACTTTGCCTCCTTACACTGTAATTTTGCTGAACACCTCCCAGTAGTGAATAGGCGTCGATAATGTACACAGTACATAAAAAAGAAGTTAGAATTTCAAAGCACACATTCTGCGGACATCCATACGCATTCACACAGGTATATGCACTTTGTACAGATAACTAGGCACTTTTGGTTCATTAAACACTGTCCTATGGGTAGTCGTTAGCATTTCCTTGTTAGGGCGGTTGTGATTTTTCTATTTGTGAATATTGATACATGTTTATTTTTTTTCTTGCAAATGGCAAACTGTCTGAAAGTTTTAACTCTGCCCCTGCCCGTAGAGTGCTACTTCCTTCAAAATTATTGGAGACATATCTGTGTCTTTTTACTTGCATTGCCAGTTTTATTGACTAAATCTAAATTGGAGTACTCATGTACAGTGTGATACGGTCTTTTAAGCCAAGCTTATTGACAGGATAAAGATTCAGTTGCTGTCTCTATTCTGTATACTAACTTTGTTTCTGAACTTTCTAGCTGTTCTCACAGCTCTTCCGCGTGTTATCAATCCATTCTCTGCTTAATCAAACCTAGTTGCATGTTTAGCGCGTGTTATGTTTCTTCAAAAACAAATAACTGGTATAGGTGGTTTTCTAAGTTCCTCTGTTCCACCACTGTCAGTTATCCAATGTTGGGCACCTGCTGTCCTCTATCTATGTGAATTCTCCAGTAATTTTTCATCTGCTGTCCTCTACTATGTAGTTTTGGTGGTGGTTCAATCTCTGATTTGTGTTGTTAATTACTCTCTAATATGGTTTGATAGGATGGAGTTATTTCTACTTTGAAACTCACCTTTGTCGTTATTAATGTAAGGTTTGGCACTTCTGTTGACCGGCTAAGCAAAAAAGGCCGGAAGCATCAGAAAAGATATAAGTAGTAGAATTGTGAGCATTTTCCATGCTGGAGCTGCTGTGCTTGAGTTGATTTAGCCATATGAAACTTGATGTTTTTCTGCTTTATCGTGTTGTACTGGTTTACTGCAACTTATTTTGTTGCCATTCTTCCCTTTCTCTTCCACCCCGGAATCCGTCAGCCACAAGCATCTTGCGATTCTTGCCCTCCAAGAAAAAAACGGCTGCTAATTAGCTCATTTATCAAGCATTGTCCTCTTTAACTACCTTCCACTGTCCATGTTTTTTTATACACCTTTTAATTGGTGTTATGAAGTGCATACCGGTTTTGACCTCAAATCTAGTATCATCGCATTGGTTTCTGTTTCATTAGTTGGAAGTTTTTGAACCTATCAATTCTATGTTAGCCTCATTAGTCTAAGATTCCTTTCTGTTTGTTGCTCTAATCACGCACGCCTTGTTTAATTAAGGCCCCGTGTTCTTTAACTCCTCACCTTAATAAATTTGTATGCCTCATTCTCCCTTTCATCTGCTTTTGGCTATACTCCCTGCAAGTTTACTGTTGCTTATGCGAATTTCTCTGCACATTTTTTTTTTTCATTTTTCCAATTAAATCTTATTACTCTACCAACTAAGTTTCCTTATATGAAGTTCCATCCAAGTGGATCTCTTTCACAAGTCTTCTGAAACTCTAGTCTCTTATTCCATATCCACGTCAAGTCTTGCTCTGTGCATTGACTTAGGTTATATTTCTTTTTCTCATAAAGGATGAACACCTACATTTTAGACATCTATTATCCTATTTGTCCTCCTATTCATTGAATGTAGAATGACCTTTAATTCCTCCTCCTTTTTTTGTATTCATCTCTGGTTTAATGAGAATTTTCTCTGCTTGGCAATTCTCCAAGAGCTATTTGTGGTTTACTTTTACTGAAAATATGTGCATGATGCAGGCCTTTAGTGTGAATCAGCGGCCACATCAGCACGTCTTCCAATTGGTTGATCAATACAAAGGCTCCCCTTCAGTAGTTCAAAACATGGGAGTCAATAGCTCAGGTTTTCCCTCTCAGTTGGACTATCATGCATATGATCTGCATCAAGATGTTGAGCGAAACTTCTACCCTGGTTTAGATGGTACTGGGGCTCTGTATGGAGAGGATGCTATGCATCAGATTTCTGGCATTTTGCCAAATATTTGCCCTCCACCTTCCGCTTTCTTGGGGCCAAAATGTGCACTTTGGGATTGTCCCAGGCCTGCTCAAGCATTGGATTGGTGTCAAGACTATTGCAGTAGCTTTCATGCAGCACTTGCACTGAATGAAGGGCCTCCTGGTATGTCTCCGGTTCTGCGACCTGGGGGCATTGGCCTAAAGGATGGTCTGCTTTTTGCTGCTCTTAGTGCAAGAGCAATGGGAAAGGATGTTGGTATCCCTGAATGCGAGGGTGCTGCAACTACGAAGTCTCCATGGAATGCTCCTGGTAAGTGTTTGTCCCCTAAGGCTCCATATGTTTTGACGTAAGATATTTTACAATGTTTAATATTCTCGATGGAAAACTAGTTTGCGAAAGATAATCTTTTCCTTTTGTTTTGCTGTGTTAGATTAAGTAGTGTTTTCCATTACAAACAAAATTCTGAAACCGATGATCGGAGAAATAATTGCAAACATGATATTTCAAATGACATAATGTTTTAGAGGAAATTATCTTATGTCAAAACAAATGGAGCCTAAAGTACATCTAAAATTTGTGGACAATGTATAATCCTTATGTTCTTTTTTCTCCAATTTGCTATTGCAGAGCTTTTTGATCTTACAGTTCTTGAAGGCGAAACAATCAGGGAGTGGCTCTTTTTTGATAAGCCTCGAAGGGCATTTGAGAGTGGGAATCGAAAGCAACGATCACTGCCAGACTATAATGGACGCGGTTGGCATGAGTCGAGGAAGCAAGTGATGAATGAATTTGGAGGGCTGAAAAGATCATATTATATGGATCCACAACCAAGGAAAGACTTTGAGTGGCACTTGTATGAATACGAGATCAACAAGTGTGATGCTTGTGCATTGTATAGGTTGGAATTTAAGATGGTTGATGGGAAGAAGAGCACAAAAGTGAAATTAACAAATGACTCAGTTGCTGATTTGCAGAAGCAACTGGGAAGGCTCACTGCCGAGTTTCCTTCGGATAACAAGCGATCTGTGAAGGGTAGGACCAAGGCTACTACTCTGAAGGATAGTGCCGGTAATATTTATTCTGCTCCAAAATTAATGACTCCTACAAATGAAGGGTTTGACTATGGAACCGGTGGGCCCTATGATTACCTTGTTGACAACTTGAATGGTGGCTACTACTTGACGTAGTTTGAAGAAACTTGTTTGCTCAAGGAATAAGTGGCTTTTTGGTCGGTCTAGTAGTATACATCGACCTAATTGTTTCAGCGGGTAGTAGTTTTGTTTAACTCTATAACATCCGGCCTTCAGTCTTTCAGCAATTGAACCTCGTTTTTATCTCGAGGATCTTGTGCATAGTTGAAGGCCATATGGAGCTGGAGGTCTACAACATTTTGGCTTTTGGAGCATATTCTAACCGGTGGAAGATGGTTCCCAGAATGGTAAATTTGGCTGCTCTTATGTCATTTTATTAACTAGTTGCGGTGTACTTATACTGGAAAATATACCGTGGGTCAGCACTTGGCAGAAATGGATTGGCAGGTGGACAATTGTGATGTCTGCCAAACCTTTATTTAGGTTCTAAGAGTTTCATCTAATTATACCTACTGAAGGTCGAATTTCATGACCAGTATTTGCAGAAAGTTGTAACTGGCGTCGCTGGATATATAGAATGCTTTTCTTATTATCCTTTGGATATGCGTAGTCGGGTTTGTGGGAAACGAGTATTTGTGAGTTTCCAGTGGCTGTATATTATACCGATGCGCTTAATATTTGATCTTGAGTGTCTCCCTGGGCAGGATGGATCTGTATTCTGCTTTAGATTCAAATGTATCCGGATGGATTAATGGATTGTCCTTTTAGTTGCTCCTACACTTTATCAATGGCCACTTATGTAATAAATATTCTGAATCACAATGCAAGTGTAACTTCTCGTGATCAGAAAACTCTTCCAAATTTTTGAACTTTCTTAGAATGTAAATAGAACAACTATGTAACTGATTTCTCGGAAAACAAAGGTTGGTTTGGATTATCCTTTTAGTATTGTTAGAATAGTTGGATTATCACCTTAGAGGAGTTGGAACTCTTGAGCTCTTTACTCGTAACATGAATTGCACTCCTGATGTCGTTGGGCCAACGGCCTCTTGGCATTTGGGGCATTAGTTTTGGGGCCAACAAGGATTTGAGAATTCTTGGTCTAAAGCTTCATTATGATTAACTAGATTAATTTTTGAATCCTCATAATATGGAGGGCAATGGGACAGTTTGGCCCGAGTTTTGGACAAAACCGAGCCAAAATATTTACCCAAAAAAAACCCGAGCCAAAATGCGAAAATTTTGAACCATAACCAAACCCGATAGAATTCTCTCCGCCTAGGTTGTAACCGTGTGTCCAACAGGGATTGGTTTGGATATGGGCAAAAATTTACTACTACACTAAATTTGGGCAAAAACCTTACAAACCAATCCCTTTACTCAAGTCCCTCCCCATTTTGGGTTTTAGCCATTTGTTTCTCCAAATCTGAGACAGCTCAAACCGCTCCCCATTCTTCCAACGGCTCTACTGACTTCATTCAGTATTTACTGTTCTGCCATTTCTAGCATTGCAGCCATAGAACCATTGCTCTGACGACCACCTTTACCCACCTTCCTGACCGTTGCTTCGTTGGAGTCATCGCCAGAGAGCTATTGGAGTGCCATCGGAGTAGGGGCAAGAGAGAGAGAGAGAGAGAGAGATGAACTTGGGAACATAAAAGATAGGAGTAATAGATTTGGGTTAACACATCATTTTGTCATTGGAGTGGGGCAAACCCAAAAAGGGTTTTTCTCAAGTTTGGGTAGAATTTTGGATGACGACTGGAGATGCTCTATGTGCAAATATTGTATAAAATCAACCTCGAATCAAAATTTGCCGTTGTTTTCTGGTTAAAAATCAAAGCCAAACTTGCAGTTTAAAATCGTGTTTTAAATCTGTCCCAATTGGAACGGGTTATGTGTCATTCCGCTTTCTTTTTAAATCTTCTTTTTCAAAAAGAAAATAATTTCAAGCTCAAATATAATAAAATTGAAAAATAATTAATAAAATAGAATCTATCAAACAAAATCCATATTGATAGGAAAATTATTTGCGTAAACACATGATTTTTGAGTTTGAAATTACCTTCCTTTTCAAAAAGTACTTTTTGAAAGAACGGGAACGGGGCCTTAGTTCAGATATCTATCAGCTTCGGGTGGAGATTGCCATCCATGGCTCATAAGGATTCCTTAGTAAATTTTAACTTCGCTTCTAGCCACAGAGAAGCAATTTCTTTGGAATTAAGGAAGTGAGAATTTATGGTTGGAATTGAATCCCAGACTGAGTGATGGAAAACGAGAAAGCGAAATGGATTAACCACACCCCCTTATCTTATGATGAGTAATAGGAACTACGAAGAAAGAATTTACAAAGCAAACACCCATTTGACAGATAATGGTCATCCCTCTTCCCATTTGAGTACATGAACAATCTGAGGCTTTTAAGTAACTCAAAACTAGAAATGAACAAAGAAAAACCATACGAAAAATGGACCAGAACAACTAACAAAACCTAAGCCCAGACCCATCAGTAAAATCTATGGCTGGAGCTCAACCTCAGAAACAAATTCGCTCACAGGTTTTGCCCAGAAGCCATTCATACTGGTAAAATAAAAAGATCTTCAACCTTCTGTTCTCCTTCGAACACACGACTGCTTCAATTAAATACCAATCTACCAAAAGGCAGAAGACCATGCAACAAGTTAAATCGAAAAGTACTTCCTAAAATGGCAATGGACTCCCGAAAGCATCACAAGGTCACTGGAAGAAGGTAATTTATAAACCCGCAAAGGTGTGTATCATGTACAACATAAAGAAACTACTATTAAGTATTAACTTCAATACAAAAAATTTCCAAAAGCAATAAGCAGTGAAATTGGAAAGTCTTTCGCGAGGGGTTTTGAAGTGCAAACATTTTACTAAGTTTGATTGCTGGCCTCAAAATCATAGTAGCTTCAATCGAATGGCCGACATAACTACTATATCAGCTAATAATTCGTAATTACTCCCATTACTCTCACCAGTAAGCGGGTTAAAAGTAAAATTCACGTCAAGTCTGCTATTCAGCACCATCATCATCCACGTTGTTGACTAGTTCACATTCATCAATCCATTCACTATATCTGCACATTTCCAACTTCTAGATATGAGAGAGAGAGAGAGAGAGAGAGTCTCATTATTAGAGTGAACAAGTAATTGCACTGCACTTACATGTCTATTGGCTCAGTTAAAGCTGCAAACAACACACACACGGAAAAATAGAGAGGGAAATAGTCAGAAAGGTCATCTATTTCATTGAGAAGCAAACCTAGCTACTAAATGGCTACAATGAAGCTCCCCACATTTCTGCTGTATCTGGGGTCATGGACATATTTTTTCGACGGATTTATTAATGAATACTCACAACTGCTACAGCCTGGGTTGTATGTTTGAAACATACCTGTTACAGTAGTACTGAAGCTCTCCTGGCAAATCCTGCATATGGCCTCGCCAATTGAGTTCTTCATATCACTGGATAAAGACAAGTGCCCTTGTGAGCAAAAAGATTGGCATCCACCGAAATGACTCGACTCCCTTGGATCATATTATTATTATTATCCATGACCTTCCCCAATCTTATGCATTTAAGGCCCTCATTTATTCATTGGGTTGTCAGCCCTAAATTAGGGCTCCTCAGTTACTAGTCACCTTATTTAATGTAACCAATGATATCTAAGTGATGTTCCTCGAGTCAAAGTCTCTTGTAACCGGATAAGTCTTGTTTATGGTTATTTGCAAATAATTCAAGCATTTACCAAAAGGAGAGGAAATGTAGAAAGTAAAAAAATGGTTTTATTGTTTGTTTTTTGGTCCCCTTTGTAAAAACCACACAAAAATGCCCAGTGACTAGAAATCAAAGTTTCAAGAAATCCTCACATGCGGCATTCAACACTACTGCCATGGTTGCAGAATGGACAACTGAAAACAGTGTCAAGCTTGTCCATCCGCTTTTTTGGTGGTGGCTTTGCTTTTGACTTCCTCTTCCCCATAGTTCAAGTCCTGTTCTTCGCACAAGTCTATCAATGTATCATCTGAGTATGAGACAACTGGCAAGTATAAATAGCTAAATAAAAAAGGCAGCATAAGAAAAAGTCAACCATCTACTCCACCTATAAATGAGCAAATCAAATACAATCTACCAAAGGTTTAGCCGCATGGCGGTTAACTGCACATTATAACTATGAATTACTTTAGACGTTTATGCATCTGCATTTCAAAATCCCAACAGGTAATGTACCAGCAAGGAAACATATCCATTTTAAATTGTAATCTTAATCTCGTTAGAAAAATATCGAACAGGATACCATTCATTCACTAAAACTACAATGTATCCATACTGTTGATCCATCTCCTAGGGTTTCTTATTCGATAGTCCATACCTCTTAAATTCATCTCTACAAAGACTACATCAATAACTAAAGGACCATTGACAAATCCAGATGCCTGAGTACTTCAAAAATGTATCCCTCAGGTCTCATCACAACAATTCATACAAGGATCCTAGTCATCAGATACATGCAAACAACCATACTATACTCAGAGAACAGCAAAAGACAGTACATGGCTCTGTAACACACATAAAAAAATAATATGGTTTGACGATTCACCTCATAAGTGCAAATGGTAATTAGCAGGTAGATATCTACCTATCTCTTGGTACAAATTTTCTATCGCCAAACCACCTAATATTAACAACAGCTAATGAGGGTCCTACATGGGCGGACACTGGAATTGTACCTAGCGGGTCCTAAACCATATGTAATTCTATGTTGATAGCAAAAACTATAATGAGCAAGTATATATTGCTATTTGGTAGGTCTGGATTTTTGGAACATACGTAACCGTCATTTGATTTTCCACACACGACCAAAAAATGGTTCTTATACTTGAGAATTTTAGGGAGTTTTTTCCACACAAAATCTTATGACCATTTTTTTTTCATCCAAGGGACTTGTAGGGTCCAATCTCATGGAATTTTTCCACATTAACCTGAAAAACTAGTACAATAAAGAGAATAATTGGAGTTGTGTAGGGGCCCAAGCACCCCCTTGTGTACGCCCCTGGTCCTACATCAATGATTTCACAAAAAGATGCAAACTGCAGGCCACAATCTATGTGGAGTAAGCTTCTCCCTTAGCACGAAAAAACAAAATTTGAACCCATATCCACTTCATATTAACACTAAGCAGTAACATAGATTTAGCTCATCAGCCTCGTTCATGTTGACTCCATCCGACATTCGTCAATTAAATATTTGAGGCTTCAGAAAACAAGACTTAAAGTTTTACTTTTTAATCTTAATTACCACCGGATCCCATGGAAAGAACCAAAAAACAATGAGAGAGGACCGCATCATTCAATGACACGAGACTTGAACCCACGTGCTAGGCTCTGTACTGGTAATCTTTCGCCGCCAAAACACTAGCTATATCAGTGAATAGAATTAGGTTTCCAATATATATACACAACTTTGAACTCAAATGGGCCCCTTCTTCGGCCAAAATTTCCCCACTTCCCCTCAAGGCCGGGGCTGAGCTTATTTTACAAATTGGACCATGCCAAAGTTGTTGTCCTACTCGAAGTACTCAAATTCCCCAATGCAGTCCATTCAGTTGCTCTAAAAATTGTGAAGGACGAGCTTTGCAATCTGAACGAGGATCAATTACGGATACATGCATTTCGGTTAGCTCAGCCTTCAAGATAACTTCGCACCGAGCCAATCATATGGGTTTGTAGTTATGGATCGAAACTGACCCGGTGCCAATCAACTAAACCAAAACCTTGTGCATTGAAGCAGTTCGGTTCAGTTTTTGGTGTGATGAATTGAGCCTCAAGGTTGGGTACCAATACAGTAGCAAAAATTCTCATTTATACCCCCGGGAAAGAAACTCTAGGTCCAATTGCAATGCTGAAAGGGGTAACAACAAATATTAACACTACAGAAGGATCAAAGAGTGTTAGGTAGTGTTCAGGAGAGTATGAAGAAAAGATAGAGAGAATGTTTCACATCCAGAAGAGGGTATGAGAAAGAGAGTAAGAAATAACAAAGTTGTGGATGTAAAGAAACTAACGTAAAAGAACCGGACCCTTAAGTGAAGAAATCTTAGAGCATCTCCAACCCATCTCCATTTGGGCACCAAAACTCCATTTTGGAGAATTCATGCCCTCCAACCCATCTCCATTTAGGGTCTCCATTTTGGAGACTCAATTCTCATTCTCCATATTTGGAGGATCACCTCCCAAATGGAGACCCATCTCCATTTCTCTCCATCACTAATATTCTATTTACTTTTTTGCTAGAATTTCGTCAATTACATAACTTTTGCATTACGCATCCTTTTTCTACAAAATTGGTATTATTGGAAAGACAATAATAATACCTTCAAAATGAGTCTAATATTAAGTAAATGTAAATGCATTTTGAAATAACATCAAATGTAAATTCAAACCATTTGAACTCATATTATTATTTTTTCTCATTTACACTATCCTATCATTGTATTGGTTTGAATAATAAGTTGAAATGAGAAAAAAACATGCATCTAATGAAAGGAGGGAAAAAAACAATATTGAACAATAAATGGAGCAAGAATTAGGGGGGAGTTTTGGAGGTGAAAAATGGAGAATTGGGTTGGAGTTGTTGATTCTCCAAAATTACTTTTTGAATCGAATATATTTTTTTGAGTCTCCAAAATAGAGAAAGAGTGAGAGATAGGTTGGAGATGCTCTTATAAACCGGAGCTGAACCGAAAAACGATTTATCTAGTTCTTCACAACCAAACAAACCGAAACTAACTAAAAAATCGATCAAAATTGACAGATTCGGTCTAGTTTGGATGGTCATTCAGTTAAGCGATTATTTTTACAACCCTACGATCAATAGATGGATGATAAGTTGTTTTTACATATTGGAAATATACATTTAGTAGCAATCCAAATGTGATTATCATGCATTTTTTAAGACTGGAAAAGACCTCTAACAAAATATCAACTTTATCAATGAAGATTAGAGATCATATTCCTGTTCGCTATCTTAGAAAAGCCATTTTCTCAGATTACACCATAGAAAAATATATAAAGCATATGACTATGCCTAAGATTTTTGATCCAGCATAGTAACAAAATTCTGACTCCCTTGCACACAGGGTCATTTGTATTCACTTTATCTATCCCTAAAACATTATGCAATCTAGATGATCAAAACCTCGGATAATACCCAGTTTACAACAAAATAGGTTCAGCAACCTCCCTCCGATCAATTGACAAAATGGCCCATTAAATCAGGACTCAAATTCAATGCTAGCCTTTCTTTCTTTTACCTTCTTTCGTTCCCCCTTCCATTGGCATGAAACTTAAGGGCACAAAAAATGCCGACTTTGTTCGCTTTGGTTTTCCAAAACCACCCCCTCTCCCAGGACAATCCCCAATAAGTTTTCTCTTCAATTATTACTCTCATATCTCTATCTATCTTTCTCCACTCATCACCCCAAAAACCTCCCTTGAAACCTAAACCAAACAAAGTCTAATTTTTTCCCTCTGTATAGCAATGCTGAAGCGAATTTCACTTGTTAACCTCTGTATGTGTATGCAACAATAACCAAAAAAAAAAATCAAGAAAACAGAAAGCTGAACCCTAGAAACTAAATTGTATGAATTTAATTATTATATTATAAAATAAAATTTAAAAAAGGAGAAGCAAGAAAGAAAAGGTCTAGGTCGGGCTGATTTAAAAGGGGAATTTACGAATTCCAACAAATTACGGTGTGTAACTAAAAGCAAACGCCGAACAGTGACCGTAGAAATCTCACCTTTGATCAAAGTGCAACAACGAATTGAGAATTCTTTCGCAATCTGCAATTGAATAGTATAACCAGTAGAAACCCTAACTTTCTGAGACGGGTACGGTACCGAGAAATAAAAATAGGAAGGGACAGGACGGCTTCGTTGGGGATGAATTACATTAATTCGCCCTTTAACTACTAGCGTTTTCCACTTAACCCCCCTATTAGACAAGTTACTTACCACGGATTATAATGGTTAAATTTCAAATGGAATTGATATTCACACTCTTTTTTTTTTATATTCACACTTCTTTTTTTATTTTTTATTTTTAAAAGTATATGTATTTTTTTTAAAAGACAAAAAAAGAAATGTGAATTGAAAAAAAAAATAGTGCGAAAATCAATTCATCCATTATATTTGATAAAAAAATGTTTTTTTTTTATCAAATATCATTGATGGTGGAATCTTTTTGATAACAAAATGTTTTCCCAAATTTTGGGGCCTTCCTAAATGTGGGTTTTGAAGTCCATGCCTCAATTACCTAAAAGGGCAACTCGGCGCTAACTCCACCCTCGTGTTGTCGCATCTCTCTTTATAGCAAACCTTCATGAGATCTCATCGCAGAATCTAACGGGGGGAGACGAAAATCCTACTACAGCAAAGATATCTGACACCACTGATGATGGCAGCGGCAAAGCTCAGAGGAATTGATGGAGGACGAAGGAATTGTTATCGATTAGGAGAAATCGAATTGGGGCAAGTTTCAATGAACAGGGGGAAATTTGGCACAACTGTTGTATAATCTAAATCCCGATCTCTGATTATGTCTATTTGCAAGTGAAGATATTTTTTATATGATTGTTTTCGTTTTGAAAGAAGTCAATCTTGTATTGGGAGCCAACTGATGCTGGCTCAGTTGGTCAGGACTCTTACATCTCATTAGGCAGTCAGAAGTTCGAGTCTTTCCACCTGCATGTGGGTGTTCTTCTCTTAGAGGGTTTTTCCTTTATTTTTTTGTTTATACCCTATAATGAGCTTATTTCTTGAATTGGTTAAGTTATTGGGTTTGGTTGTTTCGTGGACTCTCATAATTGATGTAGTGTCCCGGATTTGTACTCTGTACATTATATCTGATGTAAAATGATCTCTTCTATCGATTGAAAAAAAATAAAATCTTATGTTGAGAATCTCGGAGTTGGTGGGATAATTGGAGCAAAATTAGCTGCTACAGGCACATCGCCACACCTCTCTCACATACAGGTCGGACCCAATGAAACTTGGACCCACCTGTATGTGAGAGAGATGTGGCACATTTGTGCCACACCGATGTGCCTCTAGTATTTCCGGCAAAATTAATGGGTGTATTTAGCTGTGTGGTGTGAATTTGCCCTTCATTGTCGAGCTTAAGTAATTGCGTAGGATTTATAGTTTTCTATGATGAGCAAAACATTTTGAGTTTTACTTTGAAATGCCATTTCTAGAAAAGTTGAAAGAAATACTGGGGAAAAAAAGAAGATTTTTTGGTCGAAATTGTTTTATATGAACATATTTCAAATCAAAATACGTGTGTATCTGAAAAATTGTACTACCTCCATCTCAAAATAAATGCTCGGTCTGCAAAACGAGGACTTAAAATTTTTCTACAATAATCTTTTTTATTTTTTTCATAAATTAAAAGAACTCATGGATATCTAGTAAACTGTTGAAAAAAGTTTGAATTTTTGTTGAAAAATCCGTAGTGTTTAATTCGTAGTATTTTTAAGTTCTCATTCTGTGTACTGAACATTTATTTTGGGACGGAGGGAATACTAGCTAAATTCTTTGTGAATGGCGTACTAAACGTTATAGCTACAAAATAATGAACATGTGAATTTTTTGATTAAAATTGAACTAACAACTTAATTCAATTGGATCTAAGAAAAATTGAACTAAAAATTAGGAAAACATTAGTAATTCATATTTCATGTGTGCACGCGTGCCTGATATATAGCTTTTTGAGGGGTTAGTAGGTTACTTTACTTATTTGAGAAACCTCACAAGCTAGTAATGTTCAAGGGCATTAAAGGAATTTGATACTTTCCGTGGAGTTTTTTTTTTTTTTTTTTTATTACATCAAAGCCCATAGGGCAATACAGAAATATAAAGGAATGAACCAAAACAATCTAAACGTAAACCTAGGCATTTACTGTCAAAGTAGGCGAAGAAAACGCCGGGACATAAGAACCAGTCGCGACAAAGGTAGTAGAGTATCAAAGACAACCAACTCAAATCCACAATCAGCACAAGAGTAAATCCGGGCGGGTATGATGTCTAGAAGAGCTCAACGCCGGAACATCCATATTAGAAGGTACGACGAAGCCGACGAGCAACCACCGACGGGCGAACCCCACTTAACACTGGAAGATCACACCAGTGCGAGCCTTGCTGACACTTTAGGCTCTGGCATGCGATCATTTTAGGTCTAAAAAAAATGATCGGAGCCGCTCATTTTGTTTAAAATATTTTTTTTATGGTCCTTGCAAAAAATAAGCTCAATCCGGTATCGATAAAAGCGTTTACTAAACATCCAAACTTTGCTCTATAATTCAAGCTTGAATTCTGGGACAAAATTGAACGTTTTGTAGGTGCCTTAAGCGATATCAGATCAGAGGATGTTCCAGTTTCTCAAAATAGAAACTTTTAGAAAATGAAGGTAATTTCAAGCTCAAAAATCATGTGTTTACGCAAATAATTTTCCTACCAATATGGATCTTGTTTGATAGATCTCATTGAGATATTTTAAATAGTGCAAAAAAAATCCAAAAATTATTTTTCATTTTCGTTATATTTGAGTTTGAAATTACTTTCTTTTTGAAAAAGAATGTTTAGAAAGAAAGCGGAACAGGGCCTGAGCTTATTTTTCATATGAAATGAGCGGTTCCGATCGTTTTTTTAGGAACCTTGCTACTGGCACAGCAGATCTGTGCACACATTGTGCACAGATTGCGTTGTGGGGCCCACTAAGGGTCCCATACAAGTAATCCGATCCGTTAATTATGTTTAAAACATTTTTTCAAGGGCCTTCAAGAAAAATTAGCTCAATCCGATACCTATAAGTACTTGATCTAATCATCTAACTTTTCATTCAGGTTTTTAGAGAATGAAAAGTTAGACGATTAGATCAAGTACTTCTAGGTGTCGGATTGAGCTGATTTTTCGCGGGGGCACTTGAAAAAATGTTTTAAACATAATGAACGGTTTGGATCACTTGCGTGGAACCCGTAATAGACCCCACATAAAAATCTGTGCATGATCTATGAACAAATTTGCTGTGCCAGTAGAATTTCTGTTTTTTGAGACTCAAAACGGGAAAAAAAAAATGGTTTGTACACACTGGGGTACAGATTTTATATCCTGTACCAGCAGCACCGCCGTTTTATGACAAACAAAAATACTAAGAGCAGAGACACTTTGCAGGGATCCGTGCAGGGACAATCGCGTTTGGCCCCATTCCGGATCCC
>JAOTQK010000012.1:11338494-11348528 GCA_025642025.1 Rhododendron ferrugineum
TGCTGCAAAATGCATTCTGCACATATCATCCAAACACTCTATCAAAATCAAAATACATTCTGACCACAATCCAAAAAGTCAAAAAGCTAAAAAGCTGAAAATGAAAAGTCAAAAAGTAGGCTCTCAAACACCCCCTAAATTGTGGAGAATCAAATTGCGGAGACCGAGCTGGAAGAAGCTTGGGATCCTTGCCAGAACTAGAATCTTGTTAAAAACTTTGTTTAAATTTCAAGAGTTAGACTTGTGTTCTTTTGTCAAACTCAGTAATTTCCAATTAGGTCCGTAATGAATTAAATTTCTATTTTGAATTTTAATGGAAATCAATTAAATTAACTACTTTCGAAAAAATCACAATCAAACAATGAATGCAAGCATATACGTGACAGTAAATTTTCGTAAGACTGATGTTCGATATCTCAATCAACAAACCACAATCAATATATTCACAAGAAAAGTAATCAAACAATGAATGCAACCATATACGTGAAAAACCCTTCAATGTGTAGTTACAAGCAATCTTAGTTTACGATTTGAGTTCTCACAACTGTCCTAATATTTACTTCCCGAATCCACGTCACTACACCTAGTGCTTGAACTGTGATGTCTTAACTCCAGAAGCCTCTTGTTTGCCTCCAGAAAATTCAATGAAAGACTTTGATTTGCCCAACAATTCTCCTTGGGGCTTTTCTTGAATAGGTTAAAAATGATATAGAAACCTCTCAGATATGTATTAGCGCTCAAAGATCGATATATCATGTTTGTACTCCAAGATACAAAGGAAAGAACACTCTAAAATGTTTCTACGCTCCAAAATGCATATGCCGCTGCTGTGCTTCGGTCTCTACATGTTCTTACCTAATTGATGCGTATTTATAGAACTACTGTAAAAGGGCAAAGTCGGTCGAGCGACTTTTATTTTGGAACTACTGTAAAAGGGCAAAGTCGGTCGAGCGACTTTTATTTTGGTCGACCTAAAAGTTGCGCAACTTGTTCAGCAAAATCATCCCAGCGAGGTCCAGAGAGAGAGAGGGAGAAACAACCTTTACAGCAGCTGATCGATTTTCGGAGATGGAGTGAGAAGATCTAGTATTCTTTTCATATAAACTTCTTTTCTGTGTCTTGAATCTTTGCCAAGAAAGCCGCCCCACGACTATGTCCATGGTTCGTTATGCTGTTAAATGGTCAATCTGTTTCATTCTTCATATGCTAATTGCCTCTGTTCTCTACTGTTTGAAAGGAGTCACTTTGCCCAGCTTCACAAAGGTTGTTGCGGGGCTTTGCCAGAGCGACGTCTGTTATTGCTGGTCCTGGTTATGGGGGTTAGAACTGAAACAAACACTCTTACACTACCGGTACCTAACCTTCTGAGAAACCTCCAACTCCAATCCTTCTCCAAACCATGCACTCATCCCTGTGAATACCATTTTTTGCCTCTCTTTTACACACAATCGAAATTTGTGATGCAACATACACGCACAAAATTTAAGGTCATTGGCCAAATCCGAACAAAAACGGCAAACATGTTAAGGGTTTTGTGAAGGAAGTGTATCAGATATTAGTAAAGCTCATGGCAATTACGTAATTGGACAAAAATATGACAAGGAACATACCTATTTTACTACAAAAAGGTGTGAAAATCATTAGTATTTTTTGCCGCATTTAACAACTCCTATTCAAACACATGATGATGAAGAAGGGGGCTTTAGTTTATGGTGCAGCCACGCGATCTAAGGTTGTGCTTGGTGGTACATGTTCCGGATAACCAAAAGATTAACCTCGATTAATGTGCCGAGAGATGGCTCTTTTTTTTTGGCATGGGAGAAAGTAAAACTTTTATTTGCCATAAGGTACAGCAATGTAAGCTATTGCACAAAGTGTGCGCTTCTCATTGAAGTAGTGCATTCCTTTTCTTTTTTTTGATCCGCAGTGCATTCCTTTTCAATCTTGAAGAAAATGTTCCCTCCCACTTTCATCCCCTTCGCTTGCACTCATAAGGAGCTATACGTTGGACTTGAAGTTTGCCCATTTGATTTGTTTTAGTAGATAAGGGCCTGCTTGGATGGAGTAAAAACAAGGGGGAAAAATAAGAGGGAGTAAGGAGCCGTTTCAGTTTTCCTTCTTTTTCTAAAAGTTCTTTTTCTTCAATTTTCAAACTCAAATATAATGAAAATGAAAAATAATTTTTAAATTTTTTTTGCACCGTATAAAAGATCTCGATGAAATTTATCAAATAAGATCCATATTGGTAAGAAAATTATTTATGTAAACACATAATTTTTGAGCTTGAAATTACCTGCTTTTTCCAAAAGTTACTTTTTCTTAAAACTGGAACGGCTCCTAAATGGGGTGGGGCTCACTGTTTTGCCGTTGTTTGGGAACTAAAATTGGAGAGGTCTTAGTTTTCACCCCTAGGAATCCGAGGACCGAACCGGACCGCGAGCACCCCTATTGAAAATCGAAACACTTAATTTTTTAACTATATTTTTTAATATATAAATGGTGTAAAAACGTTTTTTAATATAAAATTTTTAGAATAGACATTTTTTAATATTAATTTTTGAATTTATATACTTATTTTAATACATAATCAAATTTAACACTGCACATGTACAAAATAATCATTTGACAGCTTTTCCCACCATCCACCCCTTCTTATCCCTCCATTCTATAAGCCATCCAAACAAAATCAAATTTAATCCCCTATTTAATACTCCATCCAAACCACATACTATTTTATCCCCTTCTATAAACCATCAAAATTAATACCCTACTATCTTATCTCCTTCATAGTTTTTACCCCTAATTTTTTACCTGGATCCAAGCAGACCCTAAATCTCTAATAAGGCAAGCTCTTAGAACTTGAACTAATAACCAATGCCTTGAGCTTAGAACACGAATCCTCAGCAGTATTGGCTCGTTGAGTAATCGTTTCCATATTCTTGTAAAGACTTTGCTTCACCAACTTCTTCATCATTTTCTTCCCTTCATTGGCCTCTCTCTCAGTCACCGGTGACCCTATAGCAATCCGTCTCGTTTGTGGCCCAGAATGAGGCCCCATTTTCATTTGTCGTTCGTCTTTAAACCATTGGAGTAGTTTCAGTGCCCGTTTTTGAGCTAATGGGCTACTCAATAACGCGACTTCAAGAAGTACAGGGACAATTCCTGAATTAGCCATTTTTTGTCTCTGGGTGGAACTCTGGTGTGCCAGAATCATCAAAATGTATGCAGAAAGTTCTTGGGATTTGGGTTTTTCCTCCCATGCCAAAATCTCTATAAAGCTTTCTGGCACCATGGAATTGCTTTCCATTGCTTTCTTTCCCTGGAGGGTCACCACCAAATTCCCTAATGTTGCGAGGGCTTTATCCGAAGTTTGTTCTATGGAAGAAAGCCTCAAGAGGATGTAAACCACCTCATTGGTAGCCAAGTTTCCTGCATTTTCTAGCATGGTCGAAAGATTGTACAATGCGCACAAACAAAATTCTTTGGTTTCGATGCTTGAATTAGAGTCCAGAATCCCAACGAGGAATGGAAGAATTTGCGGTGAGGAGAGAGGGAAGTTGCTGTTCGCTAGTGATGATATGGATAGGAACAATTGTGCCAGTTCATGCGTTGTTGATTCGTCCAAAACGCCGATGTTTTGGGGTAATTTTGACAAGATCCCAGCCTCAACAATCAGTACCTTGTTCCTGAAAAAGAAACACACATATTTAGAGTAGGCAAACCCAAGAAATAGTTGAATTTATCAGATATGATCAACATGTAATCTGACTTTGAAAGCTCAAGTGGTTAATCAACTAAACAGAGACACTAAATTATGTTTAGGTACAGAAAGAAGAGTGACATTTCATTGCTTTGACTATTTGTTAAAGAATGGACTAAAGGGACCAAGACATTTTTATCAAACACTTGATGAGTCCAGTATTTTAAGGGCAGCAAAACACCAAATAGTGCCATTTCGTTGCTCTGACTGCATGCTAAAGAGTAACAAACTAAAGGGAACTACTTCATATCAAGCAGTTGATGGGTTCAGTTTTTTAAAGGGCACCGAACCAAGGGAGCCACTTCTACTGCCCTTTCTTTTTTTTTGGGTTGCTTCAAAAAACATGGCAATTCCTACATCTAAGCTAGTTTAGGAGGTAAGGGGAAGGTGGGAGTTGAATCAGGGCGGAGCCAAGAAATTCGGCTAGTGCGGTCACAATCTCATCAGAAATCATCTTTAACATTTTTTTTGTTAATTATTCGGGATACCATTTAATAAAAAAAAATAAGCACAAACACTTAAAATACACAGAGAGAAGATAGAAATTTGACTTAAAATACACATATAGAAATTTGACTTGAAATGCGAAAGAGTAAGACGTCTTTTTCATTATGGACGGGGAAGGAATTATTCATCATTGGATTGTCGTTCAACTTTGTAACAATATTGTACACAATCTACATAGGTCCCTCTTTGGGATTCCAACTTTGTTTTGAGAGATAATGATTACATTGTACAAATTTTTACAATTCAGAATTGCCCAAAGCTTTTTTTTTTTTACTTGGTCGTAAATTTGTTCGGGTGCTAAAAAAAAGGGTAGAATGAGAAATGTATCAAATTTTGGACTTTGAATTCCGTAAAGGAACATGAATTATGAGACATTCAAAAATGGAATAATAGGACGATAGAGTGCTAGTTTCTTTTGTATTAGGTCAAATACTTGGAGCATTATTTAATGGGTACAAAGCCACTAATTAAGTTACAAACCTTCAACAATATTAGGCATTTTAATAAATTAGTCCCATTTGCAAATATGTCCCCCGCCCTTGAGTGCCACCCAATTGAAGTAAGACGATTTGTACAATGCTAGTACCACAAACACTAGTGTGTGAAGACCGGCCCTACACTTGATGTGAGTGATTTGTGTAATTACGCGTGTAAGTATTTGTGGTTATAAAATAATTGCGATTTATAAAGGCATGCAAAACCATGTGTGCCCGGACCTCACCATCCGTTTTCTATTGCTTTGACTACCTTGCTAAATAACAGAAGTGACAGACATTTTATCAAAAAGTTTATCGGTTCAACTAACCCCAAGAAATTGAACACATCATGCCAAGGGAAGGTGAAGATGATCCTGAAACTAGAGTCTTTTTAGGTCAATATATTATTGGGTATTTTCCACAAATAAAAGATCGTCACTACACAATGTGTGTTATTTTTTGTTTCCCAATCCACCCAAAAAAAGTGAACGAGATCCATAATTTGTCGCTACGTAAATGGTAGAGAGTATCATGTAAGCAACGCCACATGGTACCGTTACGTGGTACTCCGGAAACACTAAATAATTACAGCTTTATGAGATTGTAAGGTCAACAAAAGAAGGCTATCGCCATCGGTATTTTCAAACGATATTTCAAATCTGAACAACTACGTGATGATATCTCATGGGACCATCATTCACATCCTACAATGCTTCACTAGTAGTATTATATATTATTCCACTACCCAATTAGTCTTAACCCCCATTGGAGTCTAGTGGACAGTCAACCCACCTTCAGGCCTCATTATTAATGGATGTGGCTTGGTCACTTGGGTCTCGGCTAGTTCTGTTGGATCCTGACCGTGCTAACTGCTAAAGCTTCATAAGTCAACAGAAAATAGTGAAGTCAACAAGAAAAATATATAGTTATTCTTCTTTAGAGCAAGGATCCTCAGAGATAACAAAGTTTGAGTTGATCCTGGTGGATGAAGTATTCGATTTGTACACAAAATTCGGGGTTCACTGATCTTGACTTACAAAAAAGGGTGTTTGGGAGAGATTCTAGACCCTAATTCTAGATTGTGTTTTCGGATTATGGGAGTGTTTGGCAAGAATTCGGAGAATGAATTCTGGCTAAATATGCACTAAAGAAAGAGAATCACTTTCTATCAGTTTCATACTTTGGTTAACTCATGGCCTGAAGTTCGAGACCTAAAACTTAAGTCCCAATTTCAAATCGCTCTAGGTCTTGTCAATTATTGAATTCATACGAGCCTTTGTCCAAATTTTACAGTCGGGGTCCTACATTTGAACGGTGAAATTGTTTTTTATTTTAAAATTAATGGGGGTACGTGTGAGTTGATTCGAACACTCTGATTGTCATTTGCGCCTTGGTTAGAGAGGTTGTATTTTATTGCTCGGTGACTCCTAAAATGTCAAGCTGATCAACCTCTTCTAGATATGCATGAAACATGTACGAATTCTGGTGGAAAGCATTAAACAAGTAGGATCACAGTTTGCTATAGTTTATCCTTACGCTCGGTTCCCAATAAATTTTCTTTATTTATCTCTTTCTACTCATTACTCTCAAAAAACGTCCCTCAAACCCAAACGCAGAACAGGGTAAATTCTTCAGTTGACTACATAGGGGCCATTTCAGTTTTTTTTTATTAGTTATATAATTTGATGGTGCGATTATTTTAGTGTGAGAGAGACTTGATTTTCGTACGAATGATCCATCTATTATACCCGATTCGAACAACTAAGGTGGGGCCTGACTGGACAATCTAACTCCAACTGAAAAGAGGAGACGAGGAAGCTAAGGAGCAAGGATATATCATCGTGGAGTAAAATTGTGGTAGATTCTATTTTGCGTTACGTACGGTAGGAAATCACGCCAGGAACCTTCTTCACACAGGAGCTTGAGAAGTGGAGAAATAGAGCTGTTTCTCTCGTCATGGGGATGGGGACCTCTCTCTCGAGAATAGAATAAATTAGCTGTATACCACCCGTAGTGGGCAAGGGTCTGTTAAAGGGTAGATTCTATACTTTAGACATACAAAATAGTATGACAAGAATCAGGGGGCCCCCCACCCCGACCCTGCAGCCTATTTCTGGCAAAAACCAATGGCAAATGGGGCGGCCTATTTGAAATTGAATGCGCATATTATACTTTCATAATATATATAGTATTTATTCTCTGGACAAGTCAACGGTGGCCTCTGAATTCCATGTTGGTTAGATTCCATTATTAGCTACAGTACTTTGGTTAGGCTCCCATCCAAATCTTGCCACGTCATTAATTAACTAATTGGCAATTGTTGCTTCTTCGATTAAATAGTTTTCACCATACAGATCAATAACATTTTATACAAAAAAAAAAAGAAATGACTTCTTTTGGATATTTTATTATTTAACTTATATTTCAAAATGAATGAGAATGAACAAAGTCTAACTATGTTCTCAAATGCTGTGTTTGGATCCATTTTTGAAAAGTATTTTTCAAAAAAAGTAGGGGTAATAAGTGGAGAGAGATAGAGAGAAAAATAATTAGAAGTAGGGAGAATTTATGAGGAATCTTTTGAAAAATTCTTTTTAAAAATGGATCCAAACAAAGAATTTATTTCTCAAAAAGAATTTTTCAAAAAATTCCCCCTAGATTCCCCTTACTTCCGACATTTCTCTCTCTATCTCTCTCCACTTATTACCCCTACTATTTTTCAAAAAAAAATTCAAAAACAAAACCAAACAGCATAAATTTGGATAATCAAATTGTACAACCAGACAAACAAAAATAAGCTTACCCTAATAATGAAGCTATAAATTCAGTGTCGATAATTTTGAGAAAAAAAAAAAACACATTTAGTGGTGTTGATAATGAAGCTATAATTTAGAGCTTCTAAAATAGGAAGATTCAATGATCTAGACAAGGGTGGAATTATGAGTACAGAAGGATGGACTATGACTATAGCCCAGGTCAATTTTTAAAAAACAAAAAGAAAAGTGTTATATGTAAAATTCAGACCAACCCATTTTCGCCCAGGATAAATTACATTCTTGATTCCGCACTTGAATCCAGAGATATTGTAAATAATGGTTATATGTTGGAGTATATTTTCGTGAAACAGTGGAATAATAAACATATTTTCCTTTTTTCTTATAATATATCTCGCAACACTAAGTTAATTTTTTTTTTTTTATAGAATTTTTCGTCATTAACACTATATTTTTGTCACCCAATCCTGGAGTCACCCTTGGATATCAATAAATAAAAAAAACGCAAAGAAATTACGAAAGGAGAAATCTTAAAACAAAAAACATGAAAAATTATTTATTTTTGCAATATATAACCACCAAAACTACGCAAATATATATTTAAGGCAAATCATGGAAAATCATTACTCCTAAAAAAAAAATACGTACTACTGAAAATCAAACTTACGTGTAACTTCCATTAGCAAGCTCGATCAAAGCCTGAACCGCCACCGTCCGCCGCCGCCCACCGGCCTCCAAACCAACCATATCCACCAACGGCGGCACCACCCTGAGCTCCGCCATCTCCTTCTTCATCTTCAAATCCATTCTCGCCAACCTCCTAATCTCCTCCGCCGCCGCCTCCTTCTCTTCCCACCCCCCAAAGTGAAGCCTCTTCACCGCCCTCTGCAAAGTTACCAAGCCACCCTCGCCGCTTTCTCTGATCTCCATTTGATCAGTACTACTGCCCTGTTGTTCTTGATCGAAATCGATGACTCTTGGCGTGTCGAAGCTATCGGACCGCGGCGGGTGTTGCTTGTTGGAGCGATGGAGGCGGAGGAACCGTCGGATGCGGGAGAAGAAGCGGGGGTTTATGCAGGGAGAGAGACAAGGGGAGGGATCAGACATCTGTGATGGTTTTGAAGGGACGGAGAGAGAAAAACAAGGGAATTGGCCGCTCATAAAAAATAAAAATAAAAAAGAAGACAAGGGAATTGAGAAAGACTTTTGTGGGTATCTATCTGTCTTAGAGAGAGAGAGAGAGAGAGAGAGAGAGATTCTCAGTAGGGGGAGAAGAGTTGGGGGGTTTGAAACAGAGAAGCAGAGAGCACATGCAGATTATGAAGACTGTCCGTGTGTCTTTGGTTAACAGTGAAGTTGTGACAGATTAATTTATAAGATGTAGAACGGAGGGAGCAGCATTCCCATTATGCCCACGTGTTGTTATTGATATTGCTAAAACAGAGCTGCTAGGTTGTACTGCAAACGTTGTACAAACAGTGCGTACAGAGCAATTTAGGACCCTTCTTTGGTCTCATAAAAATGATTGAACACGTTCATTTTATTCATAATATTTTTTTCAAGGGCTCTCGTAAAAAAGCATCCCCATCCGATATCGATAAGAGTGTTTACGGAGCATCTAACTTCACTTCAGAATTTGGCCTCTGAAGGAAAATTGAATGCTTCGTAAACGTTTTTACCGATATCGAATGAAGCTGATTTTCTAAAAGAACCCTAAACAAAAATTTTGAACATCTATAAGAACCCTAAACAAAAATTTTGAACAAAATAAGCTGTTTCAATCATCTTTGTTGGATTCAAGACGGGTCCTAAATTGCGTTGTACATGCTGTTTGTAAAGCATGTTTGCTGTACTCTATATTCTTTCCGTAGCTAAAATGCTACTTCCAATTTGATCAGTACCGCTATGGTACATGGACCATGAGATGTCCATATGAGTCCAACAACAAGATCACTAAAAAATAGTACATGAACCCCCGTGCCCTTAATTTTCAATTAGGATCTTTTTTCCCCTGTCCATATATATCAACCACGTCAAAGGGGGACAAAGAGAACTCGGGAATCCTGTTGTTCCTTAAGGAACAACATGGGTGTTGTCTCCATCTGAGCCGTCCATGCTCGGCAATGGACAACTCATATTTCATCCATTGAAATTCAAGTACTTACCCAATTAATCAACTAGGTAATTGCTAGTATTCCACTTTGATCAGTATGCATTCGTACATAGACCATGATATGGCTACAAATATTATATCAGTCTTGCAAGTGGAGTGATAGCTTATTAGTAGGCACTATGTACTCCTATGCATTTGACAGTGTTAACTTTAAATTAACAATGTTGACTTTCACCGTCAAAAAAAAAAAAAAAAACATAGAGAGATGCGTGGATAGCAAAATTGATCCATTTTCTATGGTAATTTCCATGAAGCCCGTTTTAGGTAAGGATCAACCAAGGAGAACAATTTTGAGTTCTCCTTTCCGGTGCAAAAGTATAATACTGAAATAATTGAGTCCCCCC